>CAKASE010000062.1:3167500-3767500 GCA_916720795.1 Danaus chrysippus
TGAATTTTTTACATGTTGCACCAAAATTCAGTATTTCTTTAGGTTCATTATTTATTAATATTAATGTTATTAGCTCGTTCGGTAAACTGCTAATAGAGGACATATCTCTGGATGTGTCCATGATAGTATGATAATTTCAAGTATAAGCTCAGTATATTATTGTTTACTCGACGTATATTACGAGCATTACACAAAGCCACTTAATATTCAGTCCCACAGCCATATTCAAAACAAGTTATTTTTGCTGTGTATTAAAATTATCACCAATATTCTTTAGATAATTATTAGCAATTTCAGTTTTTCAGGCTGAAGGTAAAGTATACACTAAAAAGGTCCTCAGTCCTTTATGTTGAATGTCATTACCATCATTCACTTTAAAAAATGCAAGATTTTTAATCGATTATTTGAATGCACTCAAAATCAATAGCCTAAGTTCAAACTGACAATTTATATTTTTTAAAGTAGCTTTGTTTATGATGATGCAGATTTGAGTTGGTTCATTCTAGTAAGAATAATTTTATTATTTTTTATTACTTTAACTTCTACTTATTTGAATTCTACTAGGATTTCCATAATAAAATAAAACCGATTTGTTTCTAATTGGCTCGTATAATTTCAGGTAAAATGTTTCATATTGCAGAAATATTGCAATAATTTTAAGTCCCTAATAGACTATATTCTCAGTGTGCAACCAAAATACATAATATGTAGGTATTGTGATTTGACAAGTACCCAGTCCCTTAGATATTTAATATAAATATAAACAATAGAGTTCACCGGCCCTTCTTAATATTTATGAAGGCGTGACACAATATTTCTTGAGAGCTTTTTCTCTACCGCCGCACCGTCCTAAGTAATTTGTAAATTCTTAATTGCCTTTACCTAAGAAAATTATAGTTTTCTAAGGTATGCAGATTTTTAATAATTATATATTATTTTGTTTAAAAGATAAATATTATCAAACATTAGTTCCTAAAATAAGGTACGCAATATGCTGATAATGTGTGTTTCAGATTGAATAAAAAATAACATTACTTTTTCTTGTTCTACAATAAATAGACAGAAAGTTAAAACTAAGATACAGGTTTTTACGGTAGCTGAGATTTCACTTTTAACATGATCTCTTGAGTCTTGTAATATAAGATGATCTGAGGAAGACTCACACTAAAAACTTTCTTCATCAATCATATCTAAACTCGATTACCACCCATTTACGATATGTACAGAATAAGAAAATTAACGCTAGTTACATTGCTAAATATGCTATAATATTCGATCAAGCTATTTTCGAGCTGTAACTTTTAACATGAAACAAATATACATATTGTGTAATAGTGAAGAATTTTATAGGTTTAAACAGCTTTTATTAAAAAAATACTTAATCGAGCATTTGATATAATCGATTAAATCGAATCAACATTTGAAATGTCACTTGTCATTTTGACAAGGACATATCACATGGTGTTTCGTAAATCCCGTAGCTTGAAGCACTTACGTAAATTTTTTTTTTGAAGTAAAAGTGATTTGAAACTATTGGGTTTTTATATGATAAAGTGCATTCAAGACATTTCATTCAGTTAGTGATTTTTTTTCATTCAACTTTAGTCACTAGGTTTTATATTCTTGGATCTTAACTCTAAGGTAATTAAATATTTTTTATATAACTTAACTGTTATAAATAAAAACTTTTTAAAATTTTTCGTATATGTAGAATTTAATAGACAATATTTTAAACAAAGTAAAAAGGTTCTATTCAAATTAATTTTATTCATTAAGTTCATTCACTCTTTACATCATTTTTAATTTATTGTATATGGCATATAATTCGTCATTAATTAAAAAATCATAATATATTGTAAATTAATTTTAATTTTATTCTTAATTAGATAAAATTGCATCTTATTAGTGATTGTGTAATAAAAAATCATAGTGTGATGTAACTTAAAACTGTCTTAAAATTGTTAGCTATTTTTATAAATTTATTACATTGACCTTTTTTGATCTCTTAAATATATATTTAGACTCATTTTAAATATTTGTATATATAAATCTTAAGAATGAGGCAGGCTTAAAATATTTTTGACTATAAAAACCAGTTCAATTTAGATTCCTATTTTTAAAAGACCTCTTTTAATATACATAGGTTGATATATTAAGAAAACAGCTTATTTTTGTTTGAATACTATAGTCATTTATAAACTGCCCATATATTATAGAGGTCTCCAAATAATATTTATATAATATTAGCATAGACATATACAGCCAAAAGCATAAATATATGTCTTGCCTTCATTTACATGTAAATGGCAGTGAAATGCATAGATTCTACAGCAAAAGTTCATATATAAATTCAACCTCTTTGCTGTTTTAATTTTTCATTAATCTCTGTCTATTAATGACAATCGGGTTTAATTTTGTTTTATTTGTTTGCACTATTATTTTGTCATTCATTTTATATAGTATGCCTTTTATCTTGATTTCAGTGATGATAAATAATGATATAGATTTCTGTGATGCAATAGATTTCAGTACTAACAACACTATAGAGGGATGTTGAAAATTAAAATATGTATATAATGCACATATATATATACATAAAATGTGTGTTTAAATATATGTAGATGTGCTTTTCTCAAAAATATATATTTTTTTATAGATAAATAAATTACTGAGGAACATAGATAAAATTATTAATTATAAAATAAAGGATCCTGTTTATCACTTTCACATGTTTGTTTTTTTACATAGATAGTTATCACGAGTTCTCTAAGATATGGAATTTAATCTCTTTAAATATTTCTGAGCTAAAAAAATACTGCTATGAAAATTGCAATAATATAACCAGTTACTTGCTTAAAACAGTATCAGTAAACAGTTAAATTTACATATAATTTCTGATATAAATATACATAATAATAACTTCTTCCTGCTTTCGATATTCAGTTAATAACCATTGTCTATATTTTCAATAACACAAGCAAAGGCCATAAAAAAACATTATATAGATGTTTATAAGTTGAAAAATGATTGAGTACTACTATAATATTTTTATATCTTTACATATAATAATCATTCTTACTTAGTCTCACTCAAGAAATAAAAGTACAAATATGCATAATATCCTTACCACAAGTTTGGCTTATTACACTACAAACTGTTTCCAGTTTTTATCCAAAATCTTCCATGATTCTATCAAATAAAGAGATATATGAATGAAAGATTGTAATTGCTTCTTATGCAGCTTGACAATAATACTGCATACAGAACATTAGTTGGTTTTTGCTATTATTCATAAGGCAATAAAAAAAAAGATATTAAGTATGTAATATTATGTGAAAGTACAAAACATGCCTCAAATAATTTATAGTTAAAAAAGGATTTAAACTTTAAAAGTAGGTATATAAAAAAGGAGAATATTCTACAAAGACTGGTATAAATTTGACTTTAGACTAATGGAAATATTTTGATTGAAATTGATTATGATATTAAAGTGTTTTGAAGTATAAAGGCTATGGTTATTGGTTATGGCTAAGAACTTATTATTTTATAACATGAACTCATAAAAAAAATCTTGTTATGTTCTCTTAGTAGTTTGAAAAACACGGTGTGGTTTTAAGAAACGCAACAATTTAAGTTAAAAATAAAAATTATATGTACCTAAATACTAATTGGTATGCGAAAACAACAAAAAAAATAACAGTGAATTATGTACTTGTTTATAAAAACTCACTACGATTTTGCATTTCATTTGTTTGAGCGGGAAACCTGTATATTGTACTCCGTAACCTTGATTCGAAGAGGGGGCAAATGCATTTTGATTGGCAAATGTCCGATGAGCTGTGCGAATTTTATCATTCGTATTTCAAGTCAGTCGCTACTCGCGGGTTACGAGTGATATACGGTTATTGCAACTCGTTTTATCAAATGTAGGTTAATATTAAATAGTGAAAGTTTTTAAATTGTTTAATATTACGTCACGATAGTTGTGTGGTTGTGAGCACGTGACATCTCAGTTGTAAGTTGTTTATGATGTAAACTTATTTATAAATTGTTTTAGTCATGTTTGAGTAGTAGTGACTATTGGGATATAATCGGTATAGTTTCATTCACCAGTAAATAAGTTGTACCAAAAGTCATAACCATTCTCGGTTTAGACTGTTTTATCTTTTAACAATACACATTTGTTTTTCCATTCGATTTTCTTCAAGTTTCTATTAAACTTAAATGTTGATGGCAGAAAAGTAATAACATGACCAAAAAGTTACTTGAATCTTGTATCCAAAACTAGGTACTTCTTTATGATAAAGTTTTTAAATACAAAGATACATAAAAACCTTTTATATGGGCACACGTTGCAACAAGGATATGAAACGTAAGAAAATAGGCGCGTGCAAACATATATATTTATGTAAAGTGTATGTATATGTATCATGTATCGCCACATTGGCATATTTATATGTATTTTACGCTACATTTAAGTTTCTTCATGTTTGTTTTGAATTAATAATGTTCAAGCCGACCTTCACTTTTTTAACCGACACTTTTAATTACACAGCACGATGTTAAAAAAATAAAATCATGATATATGACTTCTTTAAATTTATTTACGTTTATAAAAGATAAGGCGTTAAAAATACTGCACATACAAATTAAGTAGCACGATACAGCCCTTAACTTCATAACTGAATATAATTTACAAAGCTAATATAGTGATAACTGATAAGCGATTTCATTTAACGTTTCCCTCGTAAAACAATTTTTTTCTGCGACTTCGTTCGCATACTACGTCTTCTTCTTCCTGGCAATTTTCCCAGCTTAAGCCAGGTCTACCTTACATGTTGTGAATAGTTTTGGCTAATTGTTTTTACGACCGGTCGCCTGTCTGACATCAACACTCTTTGGGAATGCATTAATAACCACGCTTACTGAAGACGGGTTGGTGATTTCAAACTAATTATTAAGTTATAAGTCCAAATTTCCTCGCGATGTTTTCCTTCACCGTCTGTCAGTGGTGTTTAAATACTCTCAAAAGGTACATATGACTCGGAAAAATCACATTGGTACTTGCCGGGATCGAACCCGCGCCCTCGTGCTTGAGAGGCGGGTCTTTAACCATTAGGCCACCACTGATTTATAACTGACTACGTGTATAAATGTAATTGATATGTCATTTTTTAAAAGGGATCTGGATGAAATAACAATGTTTAATTTTTATTTAAAACCAGATGCTTTCTTTATAAAATCCAATTATCGGCGAGCATATACATATATGTACATACATAAATGTCCATTGTATCCATTATTAGAATACAAAACATGTTTATATTTCTCTTAACCTTTGATTATATGTACCAGTCAAGGGCATTGCAGACAGTCCCTTCTTTAATTGTTCTTGAAAATACAAAAAATAACTTACTTAATATACATTTTAAATCAACACTTTTTTTTAATATGTGAATGTTCAAGAATAATATTAACCTTGGTAGGTCCGTAAATTAAATGACTTGATTTTAATAATTTTTTTTTATATAATTTATAGTATTATTTAAATATGCGGCATCTATCAATTACATTATTAATAAGATAATTTGCTTAACAAAGTATACAAGTTTAGTTCCTTCATAAGTTTTTACGTGTTATTTTGAATTGACGTTATAAATTACATATTTATTAGTATTGTCAACTTTTAAGAAGAATGGAATGATTACGTTTTTAATTCTGCTTGTGTTGGACCAAAACTTTTATGGAAACCTACCTTCTTTCCTGGAACTATGCAAATAGCACTAGCAGTCTCCCTTTTCTGTGCTTCATACCCATAAGACTTGATATTCCTCTCCCCGGGTGTTAATATTATAAATGCTATAAGGTAAAGTCACCAGTCATGGACAGTACAAGCGATATTTTAAGAGATTTGCTTTGTAACTTCTTCATTTTTCAATATATATTCTTTGGCATTAGAAGGTAAATAAAAAGCTCTTTTTTCAATCAGTATTCCATGTTTAATTTTAGTTTGGCACTCAGTACAATAAAATATTGTAAATAAACTACACTCCTACTTAGACACCATCAATGGACAGTAATAATCTTTTCAAAATAATAAGGATTTCTGATTCTAAAGTATTTATAAACTGTTTTGTCGTGTTAATTTTCTTTTCTATTGCTGATGTGGAAACAGTTGCACGATTTTGTGAGCTTATTTTGTTCATATCCACATACTCTGGACCAAAGGGAAAAAGCCCACTCTTACGAAATCCGTTTTTTATAGTGTCTGTCGAAATATTTTGTAAAGCTGTCTCAAAATTTGGAGCAAAATGCTCTCTTTTCATTGTTTGATTCGGATTGCTCATTTTCCAAGTCTTCACCTGATTCTGCCATGCTACCTTTAAAGGCCTAAACAACGCAACGAGATAACTTCAATCATATTATTTTTACAGAAATCTGACAGATGCAGTGTCATGTGTGACCTATGGCCGTCCAAGAATAATATAACTGGTTAATGGTTTAGGTATATTTTGTGAACGGACAGGAATCTAACTTTTTCTCAAATATAATTTTTTGGACACTATCAAGCAATTGTTCTTTGTAGACAGGAAAATGTTTTTCACCCATAAATGTTATCCATTTTACGAGTTTCCTTTCTTCTTCGTAGGTGAGTTCCGTAGTTGGACCTAGATTACAATCAATTCGACTTTTCCCGGTAATTTTATTATGTAATGTTATCCTTGGGACTCCGTATCTTGTAGCGGCAACAGATATTTTCTCCTAAGTGCCATTTCTGGTTGGAAAAAAAGATTTGTTTGTATTAAAAATATGTTGAACCTATTACAGACATCCAGTCATGGACAGAATGTCCATTATTGGATAGACAAAAAATTAATTTCAGTTTTCTAGAGAAACATGAAGATATATTAGTATAGACGTATGATACATGAAAAATAATAAAAATCAGAAAGTTCCCTTTATGGACACTCTGTACATGATTGGGTGTATGTGCTTGAATAATTAAATGCGTGACCTTTGAAATGTCTAAAACAACCGTAAAGTCACCGCAAAATGCATGCATTAAGTCTTTAAGATATGAGTAGAATCTAAATCATGAGCATGAACCAAAATACAAGTCCCTTTAAGATAATAAAGCGCTTTTTATTTCAACACGTCCAATAATTTAGCCGGAAATTTACCAGTTGCAAAATAATATTTTTATAGTTAAAGGTATATAAACGCCTTCAGATAATATGAAATAGAAAATTGGTGTCATTTTTACTATGCGCTAATTTGGTTATCAAAAATAAGCGAAGATTTTGAATAGAATTATTGGGAATGCAGTATTCATTACTAGTCCGAGTTTACTTCGTAAAAAAGACACCAACAGTTTGATAGGTGTTTCATCCATAATTATAGACTCGTGAGTGTGTATCAAATGTCTATGGTTATTCTCATACAAATGCCTAGTAAAAAACATATATAGTGTATACAAGATGTTCAGTTTAGACATGCATCATTGCTATAAGCTAATTCATTTATGTATTTATTAAGTGCAAGCAGGTGATCAGAGAATAATCATTTTATCATAAAGTCAAAGGTCTACATTTATAAACCTGCGTAATTATTGCATACTTAAATGAAGCCAATGAACACATTTTTAAACCATAATTACATATAACAAAATAAGTCTCATTTTAATTTGTACATCACTTTGTTGAATATACCTTCAATAGCATCATATAAGTCATGCAAATTGGAGTCATACAAGTAACGTATTTAAAATTAGATTAAGTAATAATTCAAAATACTGTCCGTCCGAAAAAAATAGAACATAGGAGATTTTATTTTTTAGTTTATGTCTCAAAAATTATAACAATTTTATTATATGTACATAGACATACATTGACATATATATACATATATGTATATATCACTCCAGACTTCTTTGATCCACTTATCATATACTTTTACATTACTATTTTCATTATTATCGTGTGTCACAGTGCATGCTGATGCAATATATAATATAATTTATCCACTTTTTCCTTGTTTATGTTATGTCTTATGATATAAATGTAATAGAATCTAATTAAAAATCCCCCTTATGATTTTGTATCATCTTCTGGTATTTCCCATTTATTACTGATCAGCAGACTTAAGTAAAACATAATCTTCTTAGATATAACATCTAAACCTCTTTACAACTTACTAAAAGACTTGGAATTACTACTAAAGTCTTGGACAAGGGCTTGCCCAGAACTAACCATAATTCATCCTTAGAACGTGTTTCGAAAGCAGTCCTTTTTTTTTTTTTTTGGGGGAGAAATCCGCTTACAGACTACCCACTGCCCTGGCTCGACAGTGGGACTTGTGTGGGGGTCGCCCAGAGCTTGATGTTGTTGGCCCTGGGAATACCCACTAAAACTCCCCGGTTTCCCTTCCTGCCCGTATTTGGGGGCGATTTGGGACCTGCTATGACAATTCACCAATTCACCCCCGGGCTGCCCAGCTCTGTGCCGGGCTACCGCGCCGGTGGGGGATTATCCGGGAGAGCCGAGATAATCCCCAGACGTGTTGACCACGTGCAATGCCTGCATCAGAGCCACTTGATGCAGGCTAGTCGAACCTCCAGGTCGAAGGTTACAGGTTTACCCGTCTCCTGCGACCCGTACGTCTACGCCGGAGGGGATTCGAAAGCAGTCCTAGTAGGATCCTTTCAAAGTTGAAATTTGGACGGTGGAGGTGAGCGTTTAACGCGCGTTAGATAAGAGCCCCTTAAACCTACACCTGAGTCGTAAGTCCCAAGCACTGTGGAAGCTCCTCTCTCTATAACGCAGAGGGACCGGCAGCCGCACTGTAAATACATTTAATGTTGATAGGTTTTGTATCATTTCACAGTCACACATTAATTACATGCTTATATTGGTTATAATAAGTGTCGGAATGGTAAAATTTGTTTTTATCTCATCACAAAGACATATACATTAATACATCATAAGAACTTTCGTACTTATGTTATGGAAAACACAAACCAATACAATGCTACAGCTGAGAATTATTCATATATTTACAGCTTATATTTAAACTACTTAAAGTTAATGAATTCGATAATATACCATCCAACCTTTTCTTACACTCGTTTAATAAAGTCTTGTTAAACTTAATTTAAAAATACTAAAAAATAACCTTGTAAGCGATCGTCGGAATTCAGTCCTCCAAAGTCACAACAAGTGTTCTATTTTGGTCTCGTCTTAAAAACACCTTTCAAAAAAGTTTTATCCTTCTTTTTTGGGACCCGAACCATGCTTTAACTTTTTATTTTATTTTGTATATACTTCTGTATAACTGTTATTAGTATTAACTTTACTAGAAGAAAAAAAAGAGGATGTAGAGCCATTGCTAAGTCTAACCCAAGCAAAATAAAAAACATCTATCAAGCAGAAATGACATTTTGACAGATAACCTAGTAGATATATGTTTAGTATTGTTTTAACATCAAACACAAAACCTTTTATAATATCAACTATAAGTATCCATTCTAAAAAATTGCAATAACTGGTACTCAAAATATTATTCACAGTGTAAATTACCATATAAAAATTACATATAATTATACAAAAATATTAAACTGGATTTATAAAATAAGTGTTCGCTCTTAGGTCTTTTCAGTCTAGGAAATTACATGTGTACTAGAATGTTCTTTTAATTATACATAATAATAATAAACATAACTATTATTAATAATAATAAGTAGTGACTATGAAAAAATACTACGTATATAAGTGGTAGTAGTTATGTTTAAATAAATAAGATTTTTTTATTATACATGCCGTGCAGTCGTAAAGTCAAACTGGTTTGAAATAGGTACTTATGAATTAATATCGCTTATGAGATTCACTTTCGAAAGATCAGCACTTACGATCCACTTCTTTATTGGCTTTAGCAATTTCCTGGAACTCCAAAAAAAAAACAAAATATATACGAAGAAACGAAAAAACTGAAAACTTAAAAAAAATAGACGTAAATAAATGCTTTTCATTTATAAAGACTTTCAACTGTACAAAAATGCGAAATTCATCATCAAAGTATCACACATTAATAACAATATTATAAACTTCTTGTCTAAATTAATTATATAGGAATAACCATTTAGCATATGTCAATAAATTAAAATATTACGTAACTTGTAAATTAAAACTACAATCTTGAAAGTTCCTTTAACATTGTAAACTATTTTTAAGTTATATGAAGTAGTGTCATTGTGATCAATAAATCTACCACTTTAAAATCCAATCATTCATTGAAATACTAAAAATATAAAGCAATGTTTTATTTATGTTGTGTTTAACATTCGTGATTGTTGAAATTAAATTCTTTATTCCATAGTCTTATTGTTAATTTTGAGTTCGTTTTAAATAATGCTAATTAATTAATTGTTTTATACCAAGTAGTTAAGAGACAAAAAATTCTATAATTGGTAAAAAGCAAGGTCTGACTGAACAAATATAGTGTTATTGGCTCGGGTATGGTTATAAATGTTTTTTTTTTACATCATGAAAACGAGTAAACTGCAAGGCGATAACATTTTGAACAACATGATTGAGTTGTAAGCCAGGCAATGCCATCGAAACAAGATAATAAATGTAAATAAAACGTCAATGTTTCATAACACATTCGAGTTAACGATAGTGGTTTATAAACTTGTTGTAGTCAAATTGAATGTAAGCTTTAAATTCTCATCATATTTTACTTCCATTCATACTTACATACTCATTTTCATCGCCATCATATTTTCATTATATGTATATTAGTTCGAAATTCTGCGAAAATCGACTCCGATGAAGTATGACAAAGGAAAGATTTGATGTTATGAATAAATTATATAAATGAAATAACATTCAATTACTACTAATTTGTGATATTTTTAAATATCATCGAAATAGCTATCAGTTGAGATTTATATACTTATTCTCCAATCCCTTTTTCCAACAAAAGATTTTAACCGTTACACCAAAGTAGGTTAAAAATGTGGAGAAATTATGACCCATTTAAAATTATTTATAACCCTACAAACTAATTTTCCTATTTGTCCAAAGCTATTAACGAACTCGACAAATATACCTGTCGTTATTTCAAATGTTATTTTGACATAAATATCATATTGCGTGATGAAAATGAATTTGGCATATTTATTCACTTGGACTATGTCCCAATTACAATTCTATCGATATTAATGTATTCATATATATTTTTTTTATATAAGAAAATTGTTGTTTTTAAATTTTTACTATATTTTATACCCAATATTTTCAATCTGTATTATAAGTCACTTGCAGTATTGCATGTCCGTTAATCCAATATGCATTTAAATTTTGTTATGTTTATTATTCTTATCAGTAAATCATATTATTGTAAAGTTCGAATTACGTCGGAGATTCCATAAAACTACGAAACTTATATGATTATTATAATGAGAATTACATATTAAAACTTATAATATTCTTAAGACTACATGATCGCCCCGATGTTAGAATAGCAATGCCATTCCATAGCTGTGGTATCAGGAATCTTCTGGTTCACACGGCTTAGTGTTCGTTCCGCGGAGTCAGCAGCGTCACTCGTAATATATTTTATCCATACAAAGATGTTGACCCGGCGATGTTCATTTATTTCTTCATATGTATCGCGTACGTAACATTCGCGTGACTGTATATCATATCAAATTGTTTACTCTTTTCATTTATACATATTTATCTTGATATACAAAGAAATTTCACTAAACTATAATTCATCAAAATATATTTTTAATGTCTTTAGATAAATATCTTTGAAATTTATCCGTTATATGTTAATTCCGATACAAAAGTTCGCACATGTATTTACGTTATTATATACGAAGATTTATGAATGAAAAACTTTAAAAGTACCGTATTTTTGACGATCGAAACTTGTGGTAACACTATGCATTTATAATTAAAACAAAATCGACACAAATTTTTATGTTACGACCTATAGAATACGTAAATAAATAATAAGATAAAATATTTTTTAAACACCAATGATGTAAGAAATTATAATAAAATCTAGATATGCTTTATGTAATAAATCCTAATCGATTAACCAATTACATTAAGCTAAACACTTTCTTATCTCTACGTGACAAAGGCCACGATCGGCTATTGAAAATTATTTATCGCTTTACATATTTTAAACCTTATTGCTTTGTAAATAAGATTCAGGATAGTAGTATTGAAATTGTAATTTTACGATTAAAATAATAATATGCAAAAATTGTCTCTTTCAATCTGGCTTTGGCGCCGGATAGACCATTTTTTATTTATTTTTAGTGTTAACTAGTGTCTAGAAGTGAGTTTTTTTTTCATTCATAAATATAGATTTTTGTTATTTTTTTGGATTTTTAATTCGTAAAATTTATGTGATATGATGAATAATAATATATAATCATTAAATAGTATTACCAGAAATTATTTATACAAACCTTGAAAATAATTTCTAAAATAAAACTAATTTTCATTACAAAGATATCTGTAAACTATTTTTTACGTCAAAATTACTATCTTAGCTCGTTTTCAATGACAATTTGAGTAAAGCAATATTTTCTTTCAGAAAAACGAAACAAATGTATACACATATATAATATGTACATAAGAGCAATTTCAATTCTCATTATCACATAGTCGATTCTCATGTATCTTTCATACAATTAATGAGCCTCAAATCTTCTTTTCTTTACAGTGCAATCAAGGATGTGTCCATTATGGCCATTGCACTTGATAGTGTTGTATCTGCTCGTGTTAGGACCTATGTGGGTTCTATGCCAGGCTGCTCCGAATCTCATGGCCACGTATCTGCCAACGGAAGTCGAAGAAGTACACATGGGAGATACCTATTACGTTGATGTTAATGTTACAGGTAAGTAAATTATTTAAAACTTATTATTGGTACCGTCTGAAATGAATTTGAACCTTTTTGGTGCTACATACAGGTTAATTATTAAAAAATTAATACTGACCCGAAGGAACATAAAACCTTTTTGGTGACACAAAAAAGATTTTATTTTTAAAGTTCTAAAGTCGATGGCTTAAAGTGTATAAAAAAAGGTCTTAAAGGAATGTGGTTTTTTATGTTTTTTCTCGATACCTATAATTCGTTTTATGAGAATCGGAATGCAGAAGTTTTAATAAATTAGCATAATGATAATTATTTTTAATAACCTTAAATAAATTCTGATCCAACATTTAATTGGGTTTAAAGTAAATCAAAAATCCTTTTTGGTGACGCTGTTAAAGCCACAAAGCTAACAGCAATAATATAGGTACATTACAAAAAAACGATAATCGGAATTTGCTTAAAAAAATATATACCGTAATGTTACTGATATAATTGTAATGTTTTTATTTAATTCAGTGATTTTGGAGTTAATTCCATAAGAAATATATATAATCAACATTTATTATGGTTAACATGTGGGTTTTAAACGATTTCGTGACTTATTAAGTTACTACATAGCTTTCCGCCCGCAGCTTCGCCCGCGTGGAGTTCGTTTATATCGCGTTACCAACAAAACCTTTCAAACGTCTGGAATAAAAACTATCCTATGTTCTTTCTCCAGGTCAACTCTATCTCTGTACCAAATTTCATTAAAATCAGTTCAGTGGTTTAGGCGTGAGAGCGTAACAGACAGACAGACAGAGTTACTTTCGCATTTATCATTTTAGTAGGGATAAAGATATCCAGATGTTAATGTCTATAGGAAAAAATTCCAGCTGTTTGGGTCATTAACCCCGTGTTTCATTTCCAGGTGCAGGTCTTCGTCCAGGTGCTCGTCTCCAGGTGAACGTTAGAGACGAACACGTGGCAGAAACTAAATGGAACTCCTCTTATCAGATAACAGAAAGTGACGTTAGTGAGGGGAAGTTTAAAGGGAGGTTGAGGATTATAGGGAATTTTCTTGGTAAGTCTATTAATGTTGTCGTCTTTAAACTATAGAACAATATATTTTAATAAGATGTGTTATAAATAAAGTTATCCTTAATTTTTTTAATTTAAGAAATAGGAAATATAATTATGTATAATGTACTGGATGAATCTATTCTGGATTTATATATGTATTAAGAATAACTAATGATTCCTAAAAAAATTTTGCTTGTTAAAAAACATCTCTTAAGTCTTAACTAATATTTGAATGAGATGTATTTTAAATAAGACTGTTACTCAACACCACTCTAAACATATATATATATATATATATACAGGGTGACTGGTGAATTACTATCAATATTTAAGGAGCATACTCTGTACATGATTCTCATTCGAATTATGTAAAAAAAATAGGTACTTAATTTTTGACCAAATTTCCGTATAAATAAATAAAGTGTTGACACGTTCCAAGTGTTCCAAGTGTGGTCGCGTGCGGCGGCGTGCTGATACAAAACCACGCCCCCGCCGCGTATGTGTGTGTGTGAGTGTATACCTAATCTGTAGTGTCTCCACGCGATGCGTAATTAATTACACAACTTTTGGTTAACTTTACTTAGAAGTTTATTAATATTTATGTGATATTAATTTTATTTTGTCATATATCATCGTCAAATATCACGTCCTCAAGTATTGATAGTAATTCACCAGTCACCCTGTATATATGGTGGTAATCCTATTTATATATAAACATATATATATATATATATATATATATATATATATATATATGTTATGTACAACAATTATATACAACTTGTACCAAAACTAATTCATAGTCATAACAAATTCTTATACTTAAGCACAGAAAACTTAATATCCAATAATTCAAACATTTGTATATGTCATAGAAGATAAAATTAAAGTTATAATAGTTATTTTAACTTTCAGGTAGAACGATATTATCTTTGGAATCCATTAGTGTTGGGGACACCATAGAACCTGTGAATGGTACACTAGCAGTGACTGTTACCAGACCACAAAGAGTCATAGACACTATATTCACAACTAGTATAGCGATATTCGTGAGTATTTATTGTCTATGGTATTATTAAAGACACAATATAAAAGACTGTATGGGCTTTGTTCTCTTTGCCTGTTCTGAGAACAAAATCCTATGGTGAAAGTGTTGCCAGTATAAATTAATAGCCTTTAGTAGTTTTATAATCGATTTTTTAAATCCTATTTATATCACAAATATGAAATCTTATATACATGTGTGTGGGTGTTTGTTACTTTTAAAATCTATGAATACTGAATGGATTTTCATTAAACTTTACAATGTTATAGCTCATGCAAGAGAACAATTCTTATTGTGTTTTAAAAACTTAACGGCTCAACCAATATATGCCATATAATTTATTAAATAAATGATAACTTACATAAAAAGAATATTTATCTGCTATATTCTTTAACACAAATGATCGTTTTTATATATTTTTTGACCTTATTGATATTATTATCATAAATTTATCAGTATATATTTCATATTAATGTATTTATTTTCAGATATCAATTGTGTTTATAAACTTTGGTTGTGCGATGCACTGGGATGAGGTTAAAGGAGTTGTTAGAAGACCTATTGGACCTATAATAGGTCTATGTGGACAATTCGTGTTTATGCCTTTGGTATGATTATTATATTAATGAATGAATGAATAAATGAGTTATCTACTATTGAATGAACTTATAATGAATGATATTTATGATTTTTGAGTGTAATAATTTAAATTAAAGTAAGATTTTAAAATATATGTATATCTATCATGAATACTGCAAAGGGATACTTCGAGACCATATATTAATAATATAATGAAAAAAATATAATATGCCAAAATGTTTGTTTTCTTTGAATGAATGATTTATAAAGGAAAGGTGTATTAGTTTCACTATTATAACTCATGAAATTTGGCGAGGAGATAGCTTAAAATCAGGAGACGGGCATAAGATATTTAATTCTGTTTGATCGAAAAAACTTATTAAATTCCCAGAACTGGTTATCTATAGCCACTAGGGTAGAATATAGTTCGTCCGGTCAGCTATACATATATTTCTAATTCTGAAATTAACGCGGACGAAGTCGCGGACAAAATCTAGTTAATTATATATAATTTTTCTTTCTAGATATCATTCGGTCTGGGTTATTTGATCTTCCCTTCATCCCCGTCTCTTCATCTGGGTATGTTCTGTACGGGAGTAGCGCCGGGGGGCGGAGCCTCTAATATATGGACCTTCATACTTGGAGGAAACTTAGACTTGAGTCTTACTATGACATCCATATCTACGTTGGCTGCATTCGGTAAGCTCATATACAGGGTGACTGGTGAATTACTATCGATATTTGAGGACGTGATATTTGACGATCATATACGACAAAATAAAAATTAACATAACACAAATATTAATAAACTTCTAAGTAAAGTTAACCAAAAGTTATGTAATTAATTACGCATCGTGTGAACACCCTACAGATTAGGTATACACACACACACACAGACGCGGCGGCGGCGTAGTGTTGTATCAGCACGCTGCCGCACGCGTCCACACTTGGAACACTTGGAACGTGTACACACTTTATTTATTTTTACGGAAATTTGGTCAAAAATTAAGTACCTATTTTTTTTACATAATTCGAATGAGAATCATGTACCGAGTAACCTCCTTAAATATTGATAGTAATTCACCAGTCACCCTGTATAACTATTACTTGTATATAATTACATACTATCAATATGCTATTAATTTACTATTTAGTTGTATGTAATATAATA
Organism: Danaus chrysippus; assembly: GCA_916720795.1. Lineage (NCBI taxonomy): Eukaryota > Metazoa > Arthropoda > Insecta > Lepidoptera > Nymphalidae > Danaus > Danaus chrysippus. Next base: position 3,184,255 of record CAKASE010000062.1, read on the forward strand.
TGACATATCTGTATTTATAAACAAAATGGCTGTAGACTGAGGTATTTAAAGGATAATATGTAATAATATAATTTAATCTGAAAACTATTTAATAACTATTTTTATATATTTTGATATAAAATTCAATACGAACATGCAGAACTGTGTGTTTGTAATCATGAATATTGTTTGCCTTCATATATACGAATTCGTATTTTTTAACAAACATCATGGCTATTTTGTGTAAACCAAAATAAATAATAATCAACCAAAATTTTCACCAATACCTAAATCTAGTAAATAACGTTAATAACATCTTAATTTTCAGGGTTCATGCCACTATGGTTATTCACGCTTGGCCAAGTGGTATTCGCGAATGCAAGTATAGTGGTTCCGTACAGCCGTATCGCCATGTTCGTGATAGGACTCATAGTACCTCTAATCATAGGATTGGCGATGCAGAAATTCACTCCACGACTATCAGCATTCATGGTCCGGATATTGAAACCATTTTCATCTTGTATACTGATTTTCATTATAGTGTTCGCGATAGTCACCAATTTATATATATTCGAACTATTCTCTTGGCAGGTGAGATTTTATTATTATTAAATAAATCCATATTGTATTAAGCGATAGTTGAATAATTTGTTTAATATTCATCAATCAGCAGCGACATCTATTATCTGTTTTGTGTACTTCATATAAAATGTAACTATGTGTTATTCTGATACCTACAGTACATTATTGAAAAGTTTCATCAAAACCAGTTATTACGTGAAATGAAACAAAAATCTTCATTAAATTTCACATTTTGTTTTAATAATATGAATTCCTTGACAGTCAAAATATTACATACACATGAATAATTCAAAATTTTTCAATAACAGTTATTATATATCTTGTGGGTAGTTATTTTAATATTTTTATTTATTTGCAACTATCAACCTCATGATTAATTCACGATAAAGATAAAAACGATAATCATAATCCACACATAACAACATAATATTATTTAATTACTTATTCACCGATCTCAATATTAAAAATATTAATATTATTTCCATCAGATATTACTAGCTGGTATGGGTATCCCGTGGTTGGGATATATATCCGGATATTTAGTAGCTTGGATATTCCGTCAACCTCATCCTGATGCGCTGGCTATATCAATAGAGACGGGAATACAGAACACTGGAATTGCTATATTCTTACTAAGATATGCTTTGCCACAACCTGAGGCTGATATTACAACTGGTAATCATTATTTATTATATATATGTATGTATATAATTTCTTATATAGTAAACATGAATTGTTGAAGAACCTTACATATGTTTTCATACATATATACATATTCTAATTATTTATTGATTTCTGTGAATGATTTGATATTTTTCAAATATATTTAGTAACTAGCTTTCCGCCCACAGCTTGGTCCGCGTGGAGTTCGGTTATATCGCGTTTCCAAGAGAACCTTTCAAGTCTGGGATAAAAATTATCCTATGTTCTTTCTCAAGGTCAACTCTATCTCTGTACTAAGTTTCATTAAAATCAGTTCAGTGGTTTAGGCGTGAAAGCGTAACAGACAGACAGAGTTACTTTCGCATTTATAATATTAGTAGGGACTACTTTCATTATAGCCAAGCCAAGGAGATTTAAATCTCAAAAATCTCAATACTTTTTAAAATTATTTCATTAATATTGGTTCCGACTTTAGATCTAATAACTTAAAAGGTAGATATTCATATAAATTAAACTAATTTGATTCGGATATACTACGTTTTTGATAAAAGTAGTCGAAACGTCGGGAGTAATAGTTTTTTACTAAAATAAAGTCTCGTAGTATAATCCGAAAAATATAAGTTTCATTTAAATGAATAAAAGTCTCGAAAATTTTGATCTCATTAGATATTCATATAATTATATTTTATAGAAGAAGATACTAATAAGTAGATTATATATATATGTTATATGTTTATTATTTTGTTAAATTACAGTCGTGCCAGTCGCCTGCGCCATTATGACACCAATTCCGATGACAGCAATATTTATATATCAAAAATTAAGTGCATGGTACGTACCTATTATATAGTGTGTTTGTGTGTTGTTTGATAAGAAAATTTGGTTTGAAAAATATGTGGGGAAAATCGTTTTTTAGTGTGGGCTACACCATTTTATTTTATTTCATCATTTTGATCAGAATTATAGTAATATAATTGATGTATTTTTATTAGTTTTGTCCGTTTTTAAAATGTTTTATTTATATTAGATGTTTGAGTAGATATTGATTAGATGTTCTATGATTGAAAATTTAGATTTCAATGTGTTTTTGTCATATTATAATTAAATATTAAATTTTCTACTTTCCATACCTCATCATTGGACCATAGCGGGTTATGTCCAAGTATGTATTGTTTACATAAGGGATTCGGTGGCGGGGCTTTGTCTATGCTTTCAATTGTCTATGGTTGTGATTATTGTCTATAATTTGAATTGTCTATGGTCGATTTCTTGTCTGTGGATTTCTGGTGGAGGTTTTTCTTTACTTTTTTGCTAAAGAATCAGTTACAACTTTTTCTGATATGAACGAATAATTAAGAATATTATTGTTAAAAAAATAATATTCAAGGCATGCGATTCTTTTTTCCTTCTTTCTTTTTTGCTGCGACTTTTTCAATTTAAAATAATATTACATTGATGTCACAGTGACCTTATCGGTACTATATTTTCAATTTAAATTATTTTAAGAAAGTAGAGAAAACCTTTTATTAAACAAGCTAAGTTTTTTTGTGTTTTGAGTGCTTGCTTTTTTAAATGTTTTAAAAAATTAAATAAAATGAAGTGTTGTATTCATAAGGTAAACAATTACTTTATATTTCATATAGATAACTGTTAAAATCATATGTCTTGTCTTTAAATCAATTTTTTCAGTAAATTAATTTGTGATGAAAATATAACTGACTTAAGAATCAAATTAAAATTTGAAAGTTAACTAGAATCACCTTCAAAGACTTATACAAGATGAAACAATAAATACTGGAAGTATATTATTTTGTATATAATGTTTCCAGCATCAAAAACAGAACAAAACAGAAGAAAGATGTCGACGTCCCCGAGACCGTCGAGTCCGGTGTCCAACCTGCCGCTAATGGCAAATAAGGTGAAAACACACACACACACACACTCACTCACATACATACACACATACATACACACACACATACACACACACACACACACACACACACGCACAATAGACGCGCGCTCACACGTTTATGCAATGACACAATGACGTTACCATTATTTCAATATTAAATATATATCTGTGTGTGTGCGCTCTGCTGTAAGTCAGTGGTGGCCTAGTGGTTAAAAGGCCCGCCTCTCATGCATGAGGGCGCGGGTTCGATCCTGGCCCGGGCAAGTACCAATGTGATTTTTCAAAGTTATATGTACTTTCTGATAGTATTTAGACATCACTAATTAATGCATTCCCAAAGAGGGTTGATGTCAGGCAGGCGGCCGGTCGTAAAAACAATTAGCCAAAACTATTCACAACATGTAAGGCTGACCCTGGCTAAAGCTGGGAAATTGCCAGGTAGAAGAAGATAAATGTATGCTCTAAAGTTTTATAACACCCTTATATATTAAAACTAAAATATTATAAGCTTTATCACAAAGTAGTAAGTGTTTTTAATTTGATTATGACAAATTTCCAAAATAGTAATCACCAATTTCTAAAATATTTATCTTACTCATATTATAATAATTGATTTTTCTTTCAGGAAGTAAATTGGTCTTCATCATCAGCATGAAACTAATTCATAGATTAAGCTACAATACATATAAAGCCTTAAAAAGGTTTCATATCAACTGCCACTTTATTATTTTATACTAATTGGTTTTGACTTCAATAATATTATTGCCAGATCTAAATATATCATTTTGTATATTTAAAATTGTCCAAAAATATATCAAAAAATAATATAAGAAATATGGAATAATTTAAGTACTATGCAATAAATGGAAATCACAACCAAAGAAATCAACAAAATTATCTGTCACTGAATTTATTACTTATGAGAATTTATATATCATTTTCATGTTTTCCTGTAATTTTGCTAAATTATATATCAATGCATCATGAGAAGAAATATTTTTTGACCAATATTGCCATTTATAATATTGTATATATTGAGATTGTTATAAGAACTTTTTGATGGAATTTAATCGCCTTCATATGTTTTGGCTGATCAAAAAAATACATTCCTGTTTATAACGGAGTTATCAAAAGAACAAATATTTTAATGTGATGTTATTATTATGGAATAATTTATTTAATTTATTGATTGGTTCACCTATAAAATTAATTTATTATGATTTTTACATCCAGTGAAACATGTATATGAGCAATATATTTTTTAATGTAATAGATTATATAAGGAGGTTTTACATGTATTTAATAATCTGTGAAGCAATAATTGGTTGGTTTATTGAACTTTTTGATGATTTCCACAGAATAGAGTATGTTGAATAGTAACTAATATAATATATGTATGTTTGTTTGTAAGTAGTGTATGCTGCTCACATGACTGGTTTTATAGGTGAAACAGATGTGAAAAGGCTGTTATATTTTATATTGTTGTAATAGATATTTTGTATTGAAATATAAATACATTTTTATATGAGAACAGTCTCTTATTAACTTTAAATGTTAAGGTAGTTATACATTTTATCTAAATTTCAGATGCTATTATTTATGATTGAATGGAGTTATTTGTATTATTAAAAAAATTGATATTTTTTCTGGACCGACACAAAAAAAAAAGATCTTTTCTATGTGGTTATAAATATCTGAAACGTAATTGTATTTATTTAAATATTATCATCTTGAAAATGTTTTTATGTTTAAAATTTATAGAAAAGATGATGAATTAAGTCAAGATTTAGTATTCAGATAAAAAGGAACGATTAACATAACTTTCTAGGAAATGAACCACAAATCACAGATTATTGAGACGCGGAGGTAAAAATTTTAAACATTCAGAATTATTGGATATCCATGGACTCAGTTGAGGCTACTCTTTCGAGTACGAGTAAATCTTTATTTAGCATATTACTTGAATTTTGAGCGTTTTTGTAAGATTAAAGAGAGGTTACTATAAAAGTAGTATAGTTCATAATTATATATTATTATCTATGAACTTTTGTACATATTAACAGACATTAAAAACATTCTAAAGTCAAATACACGTCAAATCTCAATGGCTCTTAAACAATAAAACAAATCTTAATCCCGAATGTATAAATAAATAAACAATGTGAAACCAACCATCCAAGATCCCGTATAACTCTCTGAATAGCTAGTAAAAATGGTTAAACCAAAGTACGATCCTCCCACAAACACTTTTCCGTACAAAATATCTAGAAGACTGAACATTTTAAGTATACCAAGGAAATATATTATTGATACGGGAGAAGGTATGCCTGCTATAAATCCTAGAGGAATCAGGAAATCAGCTTTGAACGGCCAAATATCTGATAGAGTGAATGACGCCGCTTGGCCATATTTAAGGTTTGTATGGTTTTTCAGATTAAATGTGTGTTTTAGCGGTATCTTTAAAAATGTCTTCTTAAATGGGAAGAATTACAAACAAATTTGTAGGAAGAATATAAACATTGCAACTGGCAAAAATCTTAAAATAAGGTTTAATTTCGTGAATTACCGCTTAAATATAAAATTAAGACTTTGGTAGGTAGTACCAAATTGAGGGGACAAAAAAGTCAAAACAATTGTTTAAATAATTTGTTTCTAAGTAAAATTTTAAATTTCAGACGATTCTTGATTATAAAACGAATGTACAAACATCGGTTCAGTCCTGAACGTATGGAGAGAATCGATCGTATGATTGAAGCTGCCAATGCTACTTGCTATTCAAAGCTAGCGAACTGCGTTTTGGATCTTAAAAAACAAGATACAAAAGAGGTTAAGAAGAAAAAAGGTTGGTCTGAGAGCGAATGGAAGAAACACATGGACTATATTAGCCAAATAGCTGGACCCAGAAGAGATTTTAAACCGCCTCCTATAAAGGTAATTAAAATAACTTCAAAAAATTGTTTTCGTGATAAATATTTTGGACTAACAACTTTTACGTTCTTCATATTTGTATAACCTGTATATATAAATGTATATTAATATTCAAACATTACTTTGTTCTTTAGAGAGGTATTGGCAAACCATTGGAACAGTTACTGCCAAGAATCAACGAAATCTGTCACTTCCCAGAATTCAAAATATATAGAAGATTGTCAAAGGAAGAATGGTATAGAAATCCTGAAAAGGTATTGTTTAAATCTACAACACGTTACTTAAAAATTTATTTGGTGGGCAATATTTTAACCACAAGCAAAAAAGGCACTTACACATATTCATTTGTCTATATTATTCGTCATACGAGTTTACACTTATTTCGTTAATTGTTCTTTGCGTTCAATACTATTTATATCCTAGGTATGGAGAATATTTTTATTTTAATAGATTTTTATATACACTAGTTCATTCTCGCGATTTCGTTGACTTGGACTCCCAATTAGGGTTCATAGAGAAATTAATAATCTGTGCAGTGGTCCTAGTATCACATATGTTAACCAATCACTTATCTTTCCTCAAAATTAATATTTAATTCTAATGTTTGTAATTCAATTGTAAAAACTACATCACGGGAAAGTTTTACACAAAATACATTCAATATATTTTTGCTTGAAATTGCTACAAACAGCCGCACGTCCTCACAAATTAATTATTAAATAATATTAGTAAGTGATTATAAAAATCTATTTTCAGGTTGCACCGGGCGCACTTAAATACGTAATATCTGATAGAGTTAAGAAGCTAGCTGCTCCGAGAGTTATACCACAGCATTACTAAAGCAATATATAATAAGCAAACCAAATAACTAGCAATAAAACAAAATACAAACATTTAATTATTTTATTTCTGGTAACATTGAATACTTAAACAATACTATGGGTTACAGATCACATGATTGAAATAAATAATACTGGCGTTACGCCATTTACTAATAATAATTAAATATGATAAAAATAATAGTGATAGCAACACTGAAATTATATTATCTATGATAATGATGTAATCTCTTTGGGAGTTAGTATTGACTATTGGGTGATATTGTTCTTTCCGTTGATAATTTAGGCAAGGCAGTGTATGATAGCGTTGGTGAAGTCCTTTGTTGTGGATTGTCCGCCCAAATCCTTTGTTCTCACTTTGCCGTCCTTAAGAACTCTGCAAGATAAAATATTTCATGTAATATATGCGTATATTGTACAATATAAATGTGACATATTAATATGCAATATTCCAGAAATACGGTATTGGTAGCAAATTGGTTTTCATGCTAATAAAAAAGATATTTTATTGGAACGTTCTTTGTGCACATACCTACACACATGAATATATATACATATATACAAAATAATATAAAATTATCGACACGAGAAAAATACCAAATACTGGAATATCGCTAACAGTTACTTAACCAACTAACTTATGATTATTTTTCCAACTATAAAAAAGGTAGAATTCAATAACATGTTTGTAATATTTGATCATACTTATTGATAGCGTTCTTGATCATATCAGCGTAGGAGTGTAGATTGACGTGAGACAGAAGATTGGCTGAACATAGAAGCATCGCAGTTGGATTAGCGATGTTCTTACCAACAGCTCCGGAGAATATATGACGAGCACCCTGTAAATAATAAAGTATATAAAACAAATATATTAGCTATATGTTTAAAAAATTATATTAATACAGACATCAATAATAAATACTATAATTTCATAATGTTATGAAATCAATTCATTGACAAATATAATTGTTGAAATGAAACTTCTGTGATTTCCAATAAGGTTGCGTTAAAAATTTAACGCTAAGGTGGGAGTGTATAAAAAGAGACAGAAAGAGGGAATGAATGAATGGAAACTACGGACAAGTCCGGATAAGAAAATATGTCAAAGCGTAAGAGAGTGGTTTTGTTGAGAGTGGCGTACGTCAAATGACAATTACCAAATATTCTAAACCAAATTAAACTTATTATTTTATTTAATGACTAGTTTTTGCCCGCGACTTCGATCGCGTTAATTTCCTCATTAGTAATATATGTATAGCTGACCGGGCGAACTCTATTCCGTCCTAAAGGCCATAAGTAATCAGGTTTTTCCTGTTTTAATCGAACAGAATGATTGACATATTAGTTAGTTGTCAAATCTAATGTCAAAGAAAACATTTGTATGGGAAATAGAAAAGGGCTGTTTTTAGGGTTTTCCCGGAAATGAATAAATTTTTCTCACCTTTTAAACCTTCCCTGAACCTCCACAAATATTTCAAGACTAAGATAAGATAAATCCGTTCAGCCGTTCTCGAGTTTTAGCGAGACTAAGGAACAGCAATCCATTTTTATATATATAGAAGATAGAAGATTAAAATCTGCAGTTTTTAGTACATACATATGTATGTATATGTAATCTAAGAAAATGTATCCTTTAATTAAACTGCGTTACAAATGAAAAAAAAAATTGAGTACCCGCTTTGAAATATCATGTTTTCTTATCAATACTTATAGTTGTCTAAAAATACATACAAAATTTCCATTCATCACGTCTTATTTTTCTTCCAGAAGAATGTGCCAAATTCTACTAAAAATTTAAATGCTAAAACATATTTTAAAGAAAATTACTTTCCTACATACAAAGAAAACAACAGTATTTAGTAAATTCACAATATACTGTCCGCAAACATAACAAAACTTATTTGGTGCATTTAAGCAGTTGCGACGACAACTTAGTCCAGTATTCATAATGGATTTCCAAAGAAATATGTACGAATATAACGACGTTATCAATAAAAATGACTACTAAACAAAACAAAATAATAAAAAAGTACAATCAAAAATTGTATCTACATATTTCGTTTACGCCTAAAGTGATACGTGTAGAGTAATAGAAAAAATAATTTGGCATGTACCTCGAAAACTAGACGTGATAGATACCACATAATATGTTTGGAACATTTAATATGTGACTCATTAGCTATTCATTCCAGCTAACACTTACGTGGGTACCAAAATCGTGTAACGCAGTGTTACTTATTAATTAACCTTGATTTTCGTTCATATGCATTTGTTACTTTTTTTGAATAAACATATAATATTACATGTACGACATATGAACAAAACCGGCTTTTCTTTATACATTCGGTTATCCGGATTTTCGATTAACCGAATGCCCATTAGTCCGGGTAATCGAGTTTCTACTATATATACAGGGTGACTGGTGAATTACTATCAATACATACTTTAGGACGTGATATTTGACGATCATATATGACAAAATAAAAATTTATATATGTAACATAAATATTAATAAACTTCTAAGTAAAGTTAACCAAAAGTTATGTAATTAATTACGCATCGTGTGAACGCCCTACAGATTAGGTATACACACACACACACACACTCGCGCGCGGTGGCGTGTTGTTGTATCAGCACGCCGCCGCACGCGTCCACACTTGGAACACTTGGAACGTGCCCACGCTTTATTTATTTATACGGAAATTTGGTCAAAAATGAAGTACCTATTTTTTTTACATAATTCGAATGAGAATCATGTACCGAGTATTCTCCTTAAATATTGATAGTAATTCACCGGTCACCCCGTATATAACTTTCATTATATTATTACCTGTTCAAACACAGCACAATCAGCGCTATATGAAGCCCCAGCCACAACCCCCGCTCCTCCTACAAGTCCGCTGGCTAAATTGTCCACAATATTGCCATATAGATTTGGTGTGACCATCACATCAAACTGATTTGGGTTAGACACCATCTGCATCGTGCAGTTATCAACAATCATCTTCTCAAACTGTATACGTGGATATAATTTCGCCATCTGGAAAAATATTTAATATAATCCATACAAATATTATAAATGCGAAAGTAACTGTCTGTTTGTTACGCTTTCGCGCCTAAACCACAGAACTGATTTTAATGAAATTTGACACAAAGACAGAGTTGACCTTGAGAAAGAACATAGGATAGTTTTTATCCCAGACTTTTGAAAGGTTCTCTTGGAAACGCGATATAACCGAACTCCACGCGGGCGAAGCTGCGGGCGGAAAGCTAGTTAATATATAAACACAATTTTCATTTCATGTTAAAACCATTACTATGACAATATATGTAATTGTTAAATTTTCTATAATAATGTTATATTAATATTCTATTTTTATGATTATTTGTATTTAAAACTTTATAATTAATTTTCATAAGTTAATATACATCATATTATTACACTAAGAGAATATCTAGGTTTTTATAAAATAGGTCATCCATTCAACTTTCATATTCTCCACTCAGTTTTGTCATAAGTTTGCATAACTTAAACAAATACAGTCTTTATTTTTCCATTCACAAACCTTCATAAAAAACATTCCAAGACTATTGTATATAAAAAATAGAAAGAAAATCAATTAGAATGGTAGTTAATTAAACATTGATTGATTGATTCATGGATATACCATAAACACATAGGATTCAAATTATCCAAGTATATATAATACAAATATATGTCCATATGTTTGTCTGTGTATAAATTGTTACATCATACGTCCTCACAACTCCTCACCATAATTACATAGGACTTCAATTATCCAAGTTTATATATATATATATATATATATATATTGATATGTTTGTCTGTGTATAAATTGTTACATAATACCTCCTCACAACTTCTCAAGAACAATCCGTCTCCCAACTTCATGATGTTAGCCTTATGTACCGCCGTGACCTTCTTACGACGCATCTTGACGGCGTAGTCAAAAGCGAATTTAGCTATACGTTCAGATTTAGCAGCCGTTATTATCTTGAGACATTCAACGACACCTGGAAATATGTTTAATAGTTATTATTAATATTAAATTATATTTGAAAAGCAAAAATACAATTTCATTGTAGTATAATTAACAATTGTATAATAATTAGTTGAAAAGTTTTTAATACGTAACAATAAGTTACGAAATATATAAGTGCTAAATATATATGTATATATATGAATTACCTGATATCTAGTAAAGGAATCAGTGATAAAAAGAAACATTACAGATATTATGGCGATATAAAAAAAATTTGTTTTTTATACTTTATTTCAAGACAAGAATAAAATGGATAAGAAAGAAATTTCAGTTGATTTGTTATTAAATAGACTTGTTAAAGTCAAAAATATTTTACATGTCTTAGGTTGTCATAGTTAACTTCAAATCTCAATAGTTATAGTGCGTTTGATTTAAGGTGAGCTTTGCATTTGTGTGAGTGCACACGGATAGTGTAGGTGAGATGTCAAATATTTGAATGAAACATTATTTTCTACTTTTAAACGTTTTGTACTGCTTTTACTTCGTCCCGCACCTTCCTCACTTCACCTTTTGTACTGGTAGCAATATCAAATGTTGAAAACGCAATGTCACAAGAATAAGATTTTGTAGTTTTTTCAAAATTCTTATTAATCAATAATTTTTTTCCTCAATATTCAAAATATTTCCCTCTGGACCTTTACAAGTTTTGTTTATTTTATAGCACTTGTGTTATGTATCTATTTAAAATATAATAAAATTTAATTCTAAAAGTTTTTTGTCTAACTTTACTTTTACTTTCACTCACACATATGCAAAGCTTAAGTCTAACGGACTATAACACAACTTCAAATTCACAAATCTCAATAGTTAACACCACTCCATTATCTCAAATCTTGATAGTTAACTTAAAATCTACTACAATCATGTATAACAACTCACCGGGAACAGATTCATGTTCCAATGCCGAGTACTCTCCTTCAGTTTGTTCTCTTATGATGATGCAATCAACGTCTGTGTGTCTACACTTAACGTTAGGTAGTGACTTAACATGCACTACATTAGCGTATAGATCCAGGGCATTACGGAGCTTCATGTTGAGTGTTTGAAGCTCACCAGTGTGGGAGAAATCCGGAGTAGCCAGAATGCCCTGGAATTTACATATTGGATATATGTACTCACAACCTGTATATATTAATACATATATGTATAATGTATAGATGGTGTTATATATAGCAAACTATCTTATGATTTATCCCTACTAATATTATAAATGCGAAAGTAACTCTGTCTGTCTGTCTGTCTGTCTGTCTGCTACGCTTTCACGCCTAAACCACTGAACTGATTTTAATGAAATTCGGTACAGAGATAGAGTTGACCTTGAGAAAGAACATAGGATAGTTTTTATCCCAGACTTTTGAAAGGTTCTCTTGGAAACGCGATATAACCGAACTCCACGCGGCGAAGCTGCGGGCGGAAAGCTAGTATTTAATATTCTCATATTCGAAATAGCTCTGGTCAGTTCACATAGGTATTTTAAATCTTTATTATTAAAGTACATAAGCTAAGTTAGGCCTTATTATATTAAATACCTGCATATTTTAAAATTGTAACTGGTTAAGTTGTTTCACATACTAGCAGGAACACATAGATAAGAATTTTTAAATAATTCAATAGTTTGGTATATGTAATATCTATACATCTATATTATTAGTATTTAAGGAAAACTTCACATTTATATAACAAACAGACAATAATATCTATTAATTCATATAGATGTATGTTATTATATAGAGATTAAGAAAATTATATACCTTGATACATATCTTATTCCTAGCAATTGAGCTAACAACATCTTCTAAAGGAGCACTTAATGTTGGATTTACTTCAGAGAAAAAGAATGATTCAAAATCTACGGGGATGCTGGTTGCCTGGAAGAAATAAATACACAGTTAAATTACTATAATATTATCTTCAAATTTATATTTATAATTAGTTCTAGTACATTTTTATGTGAAATAAAAACATAAAAGTCTGTAATGTTGATTAATATATTATTATATTTGAGATAATTGATACTTCAATGTTTCAGAAAGCAAAAACAGTATGAAAAAATCTAATTTGTTAAGTAATTTGAAAAATTATATAATTTATAAAACATTTAAAACTATAAGAGTTAAATTACAAACATTTAAAATAAACACAAATTAAATTTGTTCAATAAACTATTCACACTATAAATAAGAAAGTTCAATTATATTGACATATAAAACAAATATCTTAATATTTGGTACACTGACTTAAACAAATCTTCATACTTTTGACTAGGGACTATGTAAGGTTTATTAATACTATAGAAATATTTTCTTTCACACATTCTCACGAAATATAAAAAATTTATTAATATGAATATTACCTTAAACACCTCTTGAACCGAATATACAAGCTCGGGACCAACACCATCTCCGGGAATGAGAGTACACTTGATGCGACCTTCCTTGCTTGTTTGCTATATACAAAAAACCAATCAATACCATAATACTTAACATACAACCATATAAAAAACATTTATTTAATATTTTAAAACATTTATATACATAATGTAAAACTTCATTTAATTTGTACACTATATACTTACCGTTCAAACTTTAAAACATATTTTGAATGAGCTTTATATGTAATATGGACAGAACAACATTTTGTTATGTATTACAATGCATTGGACGAACACAAAGGTTTACATCGCATGAAATATAAGGAATCATGCTCGGTTATTATAAATACATATATGTATACCCATATTATATAAATTATTATGTATATATTTATTTTTTCATGCATTTAATTATAAGTCTATTTTTCACTTTTTTTTTGTCATTGACACCAATACACAAGGTTTCATGCATAGAGGAAAAATTCTTACAGTTTTGTTGCTAATGTAGACCTGATAAACTTTGAAATATTTATTATTAAGAATTTTATAATTTAAATATCCAGAATTTAGATGCCAATTGTAATATAATGTCATGTTTATACATTTTTGCCGCCAATCATATAAATTATATTTTTCTTTTTTTTTGTATGCAAGAAGGCAGAATGTTTAAATGTAATGTAAAATTATTTATATGCCAATATATTTCTTTAATCTGACTTCAAAATAGAAACTAGTCTTCCAATCAAATAGATTTATGAATGGATTTTAATAATAGCATTTGCATTTGATAAGTTTTGTTCTTTGATTAATTAGGTACATATAAATTTAGTTAACTGTTATAAGCTATAACAGTAAGAAATTAGAATCTTAATCAATTTTAATTTTTCTCCTGATTTTCAATACTATAGTTATTTTAAACAATCATTGTTATGGCCTTTTGATTGAAGTCTGATTAAATTTAATAATATTGAATTACTTGTATTTTTTCTGCTTTATTGCACTCCTGTAAGAGCTATTAGTACCACAGTTAGTATTCTCACCAGACTGCTAATTGATAGTGGCGCGAAACATACGTTTTTTTCAGAGTTTACCGCACTTGTATGCAAACCTTTGCTGACATGTTGAGATCCCTGGAATTAAAAAAAAAGTTTATAGTACTTATGGCAAGTATAAATTAACCTTGAGTATAAATAAATTGAATAAGACAATATACGTAGATGTTTGTATAATCAATTAAGTAGATCACGTGAGGTTATTTGATAGCAAAGATATATGCGTATCGAATGAAATCAATTTTAAAAAAAGGGATTTGCGTCAATTATAAAACTTACTGAAGAAAAAAACAAAATTAACTGAACATTAAAAGCGCAAAAAGAAATAACAGAAGCAGCAGTTACGAAACAAATTTTTATTTTTAATATTACAATATATTGAAAATAAATTTACTCTTTGGGCACTTTACCTGGACTAGAGCACGACAGAGGTTTCTAGTTATAAGAGACATTTTGCAATTCTACTGAATTCCTAAGAGAAAATTATATTTTAGCCAAGGTATTTTTAGAACCTCTTGTCTTCGCTCTTTTCGATGACAAGAGTAGAAATGTCAATTTGAAAACCCATTCTACGCAAGCAATATATTATTTCGATATCATTTTAAAATAATGAAATACAAGACTTTCAGTTGACACTTTTTAATTTTTTTTTAAGTATTGCTTACTTTTATTTGTAAAATCTATGAAAAAATATTTGAAATTTTAATAAAACGATAAGGATGGATTTGAATAATACATTGTAAAAAATAACAAAATAATAAACCTAAATCAATTTATTGCATGAAAAGGAACGCATAAGGAATATTATTTTTTAAATTAAACCAAAATTTAATGTAGGGGGTGTTAAGGTTACTGCTATTATTAAAATTTAATTTTTTATAATCTTATTACATTTATATTAAACTCTTGTATACCAGACTAAAAAAACTTATTCAAATAGAAACTGACAACTCTACGCATCGAAGTAGAGATAGAATTGATTTTTACGTCATTTTTGGAGGTCTTGTGACGGCGCAACATTTAAACTCAATATAACGCCAAATCTAAAAAGTGTAGATAAATTTATAAAAAAAATGTGCCTCTTGACCTCCTAATTATTCCACTTTTTTATTAAATATTTATTGGATATTGGAATCGTTTGTACCTTAAAATTGGTAAGCGAAATTATGCATTTTTCACTGTCCTTAGCTTATTTAATCTTTGAAAAAAATGACATTTTCTTAAAAGTAAATATTATTGATAGAAATGCTATTTAATATTCTGAATTTTGATACCATTACAATTAATTATTTTTTATTTAAAAATTTTCAAGCCAATGCTCGTTTTATCGATTAACCTTTAGGTCATCGCTCCATTTTAAATATAAAAAAAAAGAAAATAGTACTAATAAGTACATATTATCATAGAAAGTAGAAATAAATGTTTTAGTAGTTGATAAAAAAAATGTATTAAATTTCTAAAATATTTTAATTTATTATAAAATTTTTCATTACGCTCTGCGGCACTGAATACTTTATTTTCAAGGTGAAATTTCGTTATTGAATTTTCGGTAAATGTGTAACATTTCAGCGTCGATTCACACAATAGAAAGCATTTTTTTTTACAAAGAAATTTTATTGTTAATCAATTACAGATTTAATTATTTCCATTAAATATGAAATATAAGTAAATTTATTATTATTACAGAAGATATGTACATAATCGAAATGAATTAATATTTGTGTACTGTTACAAATCTCTTTTATCTTAATGTTATTGAGTAATTATTTTATCGTTAGTTCAAACGTATTTCATTGATAATACAAAAGTCCGTGACATGGAGTCTATTTGTTTGCACAAGTTATCTTAGGTGGTACACGAATTAAACTAAGAGCCATCATCAAACAGTTATGTAATGCATATTAAAAATAAATTATCTTCCTATAAATATTTTATAAGTCTTAAAATGAACAAAAGAAACAGAAATTAAATAACGTATATATGTTTTAATTCGTATACTTTTGTTATAAGTACTAAATATATGGTCGAGACTTACAAAGATAAATTGTGACTTTAGATTAAAAAGGTTACACACATTGACCCAAAGGCGTTACGTTGCGACATAATTAGGAAGAATATATTTTTAACTATTTAATACTGTATTGGTTTTAAGTAAAATTGTGATATTTTTTGTGTAAACCCCAGGTAACTAACTGTATTCTTATATAAATTTCTTCATCATATATGGAGAAGGTTTGACAGCTTTATCTATTATGGAATTTACCCATTAATCTCTAAATGTAATACGCATTATTTTCTTTTAACTATATAAATATTGCTAAGCCATTGATAAATTACTAGTGCTTTTAATGCAATATAAATCCTATACTCATCGACCATTTTTAATCTGTGTCAATATTTGATTTAAATTCCAATACTTGTAATAGTTTGTAATTTATTCGATTATATGTTATTTTTATTCGATTATATTATGTTTTATTCGATTATTCTCCTTCTTCTTCTACCTTTTATTCGATTATATGTTATTTTCAGTCAATAATCCACAATGAGTCACATAGATTTGGACAAACCCCGTTATGATCAGAGTACCTACATGGGTAGAGCGAAACATTTCCTTCTGCTGACAAATCCTATGAACGTTTTCGCAAGCAACAAGCAACTCGATGATGCTAGGAAGATTGTCACTGAGTTCAGGTATGATTAAATAATTTAAATTCATACTATAGAATATATAATATATAAAGTACTATAAAATAACCAATATTGCCATAGATTAAATATATAATCAATAATTATAGGCAGCCATTTTGGTTTTGGTTTGATCGATTTTTTTTTTATAGTAGGCACATGTCGAAGCGTTTTTACGGTTTCTATTTTTATTTAGTTTAATTTGTAATAAATTTTTTTAGTGTGGAAGTTAGATTAATTATATAAATTTTAGTCAATTTTATTTGAATTATACATAGAACTACAATACTGTTTTTTCTTTTTAAATATTTGTTCTACTATTGGATCCATTGAATACAAAAAATAATCTAGATAACAGTTAATAATTTTATCTAGATTTTAATATAGTTCTAGAACAATTTATATATTTGTATCCCTTATTGATTTTGAACGTATTACGTAATCGATTACAAACGTCTGCATTGCTGAAGTCCTTAGTAATATGGCGTAAAAGAAACTTGCTTACAGATTATATAAAGAATTGTAAGAAATATTTGACATCACTGATATTTAATAACATTTATTTAATATTTTTAATCATTCAGTAGGAACGAATATGAGATTCGTAGAGACATCGTAGTGGGTCTACGACTGAACTTGTAGAACTGCTACGAAAGGCGTTTGCATTTTCTGTAATTTTTCCTATCCAAAATATTTAGACATTTCAGAAAAAGTTTATTTAAAACTTATTACTTACTTGAATTGTAAATAATCTTCTAAGAACGTATTTTTAATAGTTTAACATTTCGTAATTCGTTCACATTTTAAAGATAAACAATGTATTTATTGACTAATACAGTATAGGTACATATATTATATCGAGTTTTTTCTAACACAACAATGAAATACACGACTATTTTTCTTTGAAGTTGGTTAAATACGATTTTTAACTATCAGGAAGAGTCGTAAGATGCCGGCGGGGTACGACGAAGACAAGTTGTGGGCGACCAAGTATCTGTACGATAGTGCATTTCACCCTGACACAGGAGAAAAGATGATCGCCATTGGAAGAATGTCAGCTCAAGCGCCCATGAATACTATCATCACGGGATGTGAGTCAATACAACAACTATACCATTGACTGAATATTGTTGAATGTATTATTGCAAAACCATCCAAAGTAACTAACATTATGTGTAAATCTAAGCATTGACTATCGATTCATCCATACAATTAAGTAATAATTAAATTAATGAGTGATTAATTTAAATTGATTATGAATGATTATGAAAATTCTTACTAAGGACACTTTGCAAAACTAAACTTTAAACTTTTATGTAAAATGTTTTATTTGTATCAATAATACATTATTGACATATGAGACAAGTTGGAGGCTATTTATATTACAGAATTTTATCAAGTTAATATGATAATCTATTACAAATACCCATGATCCTTTTTGCGTCAGTGACCAACGCACACATGCATACATAAGCATAGACAGGCACGCACACAAATACATTACACACACACAAACACAAAGACAACACGCACACAAGCTCATACACTTATAACATCGATAGTGATGGCTTAATAAAGCCAGTTCCCGTATATGTTACTAACGCACACATGCATACATAAGTACGGACAGGCACGCACACAAACACAAATCCCACACGCACACAAGCATACATTTCTAATATCGATAGTGATGATTCAATAAAGCCAGTTTCCATACATTTCCAGGTATGATAACGTTTTATAAGACAACAGCAGCTACCGTGTTTTGGCAATGGGTCAATCAAACATTTAACGCCCTTGTAAATTATACTAACAGAGGGGGGGATGCGCCATTACCTACATCGTGAGTATATTCAAAAATAGAATATTACATAAAAACGATAAATTAATAATATATCGGGTAAGAAGGTTTTAATTGTATATAATTTTTATTTATTACATTGTTATTTGATTGTTTGGTTTCGGAATCCATTTTGGGTTTTAGATTTTTACTTGACTTCATTTTAATTTCGACCCTTATAACGAAGATGTAATTTATTGAATAAAAAAAAGAATAGGCAGAAAAAAGCCTTGTATGTTTTATCGTGATTAAACAAAGTATATTTAAAAAATAATTTAAAATTAATATTATATCGGATATAAGCTTTTAATTATATATAATTTTTATTTATTACATTTCGATTTTATTTTGTAACGAAGATGTAATAAAAAAAATTAAGAATAGATAGTACAAAAGCCTTGTATTTTTTTGTAAGATATTGAAAAGTAAATATACTTTTCAATATCTTAAATATTAGATTTAAAGTACAAAAATTTCATATAAATATTTATAAGCTTATCAAATTCAAAATAATATATTATCGACATAAAAAACCATGATTTTCTATCAAAACAAATTCTAATACAACTTCAATACTAAATCCATGTAAGATTATTACAGGTAGTTGTTTAACATTCAGTTTGAATGGTAACAAATATTATTACAAGTTGTTATAACATTAAACAAAATTGCTATTACTAACAAGAATTGTTATTTATAATATACATTATACATAATTTTAATAACGATACTTGTTATTTATATACATTATATATTGTTATCGTTATTATGCTTAATTTTATCAAATCATTCCAACAGCCAGTTGTTGGCGTCGTATTGTGCCGCTTGTGGTGGGGCGTTGTCTACAGCACTTTTTCTCAACAGCAAGGTTAAGGTGAGTGAAGAACACACACACACACACACACACACACACACACACGCGCGCGCACACGCACACGCCCACGCACACGCACACGCACCCGCACACGCACATACACATGCAATACTTTCTGAATAAAAACATTTAATTTTTCATTAAGCATTAATGAAAATTTTAATACAATCACGATACATATATATTTTGTATAGTACTAATTTAAAACACATGACGATTAAGAATGTGATTAAAGAAACGTGATAAATCATTTTGGAAAGTTTCAAAATTAAATATTAATAAATAAACAAATATGTATTTTTTCTTAATTTCTTAATTAAATATAAAATTTAATATGTCAGAGAAGAAAATAAATTAAAGAAATTAAAACCTTCAGTAATGTTATACAGAAAGTACATTATGCTTACTCCAAGTTCTCTCACACTACACACGTAGCGTTAAAAGTTTAACATACACTAATCTCCTCACATTATAGTATTAATATACACTATTGAATAAAATACGAGAAACGCACCGTATGTATGACGATGTAAAACTTGTGCTAAGTATTACAGAAAACTATCTCAAGCTATTAAAAATAAAATCAAAGTATATATGAATATTGTTGAAAATAGGAACGAAATTTTTCTTTGTAGATTTCTTGTAAATTTCTAAATTACTTCTTTAAAATATAAGTAAATAACTATGTACATATTATATTATAAGTCCCCATTTTTATTAAATCCTCTAAAATTCCATTCTCACCGATAACAATATAATGTTGATACTTTCAATTCCAAACATATTTTTCTATTCTGATATAAAGTTTTTGACTAAAAATTTATTTAAATTTCTTTATTAATCATGAAAAACACATAATAAGTTTTTTTTGCTGTTGTATTATTATTTTTATCTGCAAAACATGTTTTGCGATCTTTAAATTCTAATCGTAATTTGTACCATAAATATAAAAATTTTTATTAATAAATTAACGTTAAATTTTACCAAAATATATTGAGTAGTTTTTGTATGAAAAACTAGGAAACATCAGTACATTCTCACAGACTTGATTTTATGTACATACAAAAGTTATCTGTTTGATAAAGATTTGTTATAATTAAATGGAATTTCCATTCTAATAAGCTTTTAATACCGTATTAAATATTTTGTATTATCTATATATGTACATATATAAGATAATTACACTGCAATAGTCAGTGGTGGCCTAGTGATTAAAGGGCCCGTCTCTCGTGCATGAGGGCGCGGGTTCGATCCTGGCTAGTTACCAATGTGATTTTTCCAAGTCATATGTACTAAGAGTGCTTAGACGCCACTGATAGTCATTGAAGGAAAACATCTTGAGGAAACCTGGACTTATAATTTCACAATTATAAGTTTGAAATCACCAACCCGTCTTGAGCAGGCGTGGTGATTGATGCTCTAATCTTCTCGATGTGAGAAGAGGCCTTTACTCAGCAGTGGGCTCTATAGTCTATACAAATTTTGCAAGCATGACATTATTAATTTAACTTTAATTTATAGAAAATAGGTATATATATATAATAATGTATAGAAATAAATAACAAAATAATCATTCTGTTATCAAGTTAATGCTAATAGAGTTATTTGCAAGCAAACGTCACGAGGGCGTGTCATTGAACGTGACGTAAGTTTTGTTTATCTGTGAAAAGATATTTTAATTCACGGCCATTTCTTTCCATTTTCGTAAGTAGAAAATCCCCAAAATGTGTGATATAACATGTTTGAAATATGTATTTATATTTTTCTTGAAAAACTTATCTCGTTTCGTTTGCCCGTGATCACGGTTGCTGAAAAGTAACCCAAACGCTTTGAGTATTTTACTCGCGAAAGTCTTAGATTTCATTAATTATACTTTATAGATTTAGATATTACCACTTAGATATAATCAAATAAAAAAAAAACTTTTTTAGTAATCCCTACTAATATTATAAATGCGAAAGTAACTCTGTCTGTCTGTCTGTCTGTCTGTCTGCTACGCTTTCACGCCTAAACCACTGAACTGATTTTAATGAAATTCGGTACAGAGATAGAGTTGACCTTGAGAAAGAACATAGGATAGTTTTTATCCCAGACTTTTGAAAGGTTCTCTTGGAAACGCGATATAACTGAACTCCACGCGGCGAAGCTGCGGGCGGAAAGCTAGTTTGTAAATAAAGCTATCAATAAATTTTTTTGAACCGTATCTACTATAAAAAAAAACCAAAGATGATGACATAGAATTGGTTTATTAGATGAAAATGTTTAAACAAAATAAACCAGGTGGGGCCAAAAATTGGCTAGTGCCATTCAAAATGTCTATGCAATTTAATTATAAATATTACTCTCTTCAGTGAATATAATGCAATTATTCCGCTTGATTTAATTATATGATATTTATCAAATAAAGCCCATTATTTAATGATTTTTGCTTAATTATAGTCTACAACCCTGTTAAACAATTTTTCAAAACAACAAACAAAAAAATTTTTGTTGGTTACGTCACTATATAGTATATCACGTCATTATCAATGTGCTTATATTTTTAAATCTATTTGGAATAAATATATGTGGAGTGATAAATAAATCTTTACTTTTGATATTAAATATTTGGTATTTCCCCATTACAGGATTTAAATAGATATAATGTACCCATGATACAAATAGCGCAACAATCGTGACGCGTCATTTATCGTTATCATGTTGTTTACTATCTCGTTGGCAGTTCATGATCTATGACAACTGATAGTACGCGTCATAAACAACGCCTCCCTTCAACAGTCAAGGCATTTTAATACTATGTATATGCGTATATTGCACGTACAATGGAAACTTGCATCGTGATATTTTAGGTTGAAACAGTTTTTTTTTATATTTTTTCCCGACTTAAAAGTAGACAGTAGGTTTCTATGAAGATTCTTTTTAAAATCTGATTAATGTTTTGACTTGAATATCTTTCATGATTAGTCAAATTGTAAAACTATAACATTTTTTAGGTTTAATTATATTTTTAAGTCGTTCCAGTTTTAAATTACATAATTAAATGAAAAGTTCATTAGTATTAAACATTTAAACTTTATAAGTACAAAATTAAAGATTATTAGAATATAACTAGCACGCATACCTAGTCTAAGTTTTCATCGTCACACTACATACGAAGCATTACCCGTTCCTCGTTAAATAACCTACGTTAAATTATGTGCCAAGATTTGTTAATTAAAAACTATAGTATATGACAAAAATATACTATATGAAATGAATGTTTTAAGAACCTATACGTAAAGGTGACATTCAGGGCTTAAAGACAATTGAAACAATTTATTCTAATATACAATTGCAATATTTTATACACTAGTTTACCTATAGTTTATCTTAATAAATAAATATGATTATCAATAATAAAAAATAACAACCAATAAGTCTCTAAAAATGAATGATATATCTTTGTTTTTGTAAGAGAATTAGATCTTAAATTTTTATATTTCATTCACGGTGACTTGCTTTAAGTTGGGTCAAATTTTATTTATCACGATGATGTCTACGATTATTTTGCATTACAATCTTGGTACTGTAAATAATACACATTTTTTGTATGAATGAAACCATAGCATTATGAAATAAGAAATGATTATTTTGGCAGAATATTTTAAATATCACATAATATGACTTGCTACGAGATAGAAATCATACAAAATTATTGCGTTCTCTTAATAATATATTATACAAAAAAGATCAAATGTATGGTATCAATATACATATTTAATACGGATACTTTAGTTGTTTTCCAAGTCACATATAATTAACACAGCCTTCAAGTTAATCATGTTTATTAATATACAAATAAACTAAAATAGATGTTATATTTGCTAATATTAATGCATGTCGTGATTATAATGAAATAGAGAATTATTTACTATTTATATATATTTCTACTTAAGCGTATTGAGGACCAAAATGTTACGAAATTTTATTATCAACAATTTTGGTGTATTTTATTACTATTGTGCTAAATAAAATATACATATACAACGTGTAACGTAATTAACGCACACCCTCAAATACCCCAATGCGAATATAATGATATAAACGCAATGCATACACCAAATATTATTTATATGTGCGTTTGAATTTTTTATTTGTGAAATTAGTTATCCCAATTTCGTGCAAATAATATGGTCAGCTATTCAGCGACACTCTGTACTCGCCGCGCCCGCGCCCCTCTCTCCGAGTGCCGTCTGACAATAATAAGTAGTAGGTAATAATAAGTACACGAAATAACTACATTACATATGATTTATGATTTTTCTTTTCATCACACTTTTCAGGCTTTAGATTGTCGACATTGATTTTTTTTAATGTGAAGCCAATATTTTATAATTACTGATTTGTTAAATTAAATTTGTAAATAAGAATTATTAAACAGCTGATAACGCGTGATTTGATTAGACACCACAATACCTACGACAAAGTTAAATTTAAAGATCATAAACAAACTTACAGTTTAATTTGCACTCGCACGGCGTTGTCGTTTTAAAACATTTTCAAAATGTCCACCGCCTTGTTCAATGCACTTTAATGACCGTTTTCGCAATTGTGGTTTTATTTTAGATAATACTGCAATGTCACTTTTCACTTTTACAAAGGCGGTTATTATCTTATTTTTTAGTTCCTCGGCACTTGTTATCTCTGTGTTATAAACTAGCGATTTAATTCGCCCCCACAAAAAAAAGTCGAGTCGCGTCAAATCAGCTGATCTAGGAGGTCAATGGACACGTGCGTAGGTATTTGATGTATTGAATGTTAGTGTACCGAAACGACACAGCGAAATGCGCGACTAAGATTTTATTTGCACTTTACACTTGACCTCTTTTCGATAAGGTGGACGCGGCGTGACTAACTTACCCAAAACACATATTGTTGACTTCGATGTTTAGTTATTATTACTCTGATTCCGGGAATTAGCCTGCCGTCTCGCTCTATTGTAATGTTATTAAGCCAAAGAAAGAAGGAGAAAGTAATAATTTTTGTATTACGCGGCTTCCTTTTATGCACTGTAGTGACCTTGCTGTGTGCCGGTTGTCGCTATGGTGTTGTGTGCGTAGTTATTATTAAATACTATTTTAGCCTTGAAATAAGTATCAGTTTTCTTTAATTGAATGATGATTACCAATTAAATATTTCATTTTAAAAATCTTAATACCCTGACTTACGATTCATTTTCGTTTCCATTAATTTTCGTTTCTATGAAGTGTTTAGATAACTGTGTGTAGGGTGACTATAATTTACTTAGTTCTATCTAAATTTGAGAAAAAAAAATGACCTACATAAAAAACTATCAAAATCGATCCAGTATCCGATTCTGATCAAACTACTTTCAGGGTGTGCGTTAATTATGTTACACGTTGTATAACACTTAATAAAATAGATTAAATAATATTATACTATTTTTTTAGTAAACCGTATAAAAAAAATAGTGCGTAGAGTCCCCATGCGCGAAGAAGTGAAACTTCGTAATGTTGGAAAGAAAACAGGAAGGGATAGAAATAGATTTTTATATAATTTTGAATGTTTCTTTAAGATAATTAATATTATTTTCTAGGTACACTTGATTGCCCTCATGCGTACAGGCGCCACGCATTCGCTCTGTCTCTTTTTAATCAAAATTTTATTCCTAACGAAATAAAGACAGATTCTTGGCATAAAACTTTTATACGTAATATTTTTTTGGATTTTTGTGTTGAATTCAAAATTAATAGAATATTAAAATCCATTTTGGCCGTAATAATATTAGATTCCGTTTGAAATATATACTAGAATAAATATAATATACGTGAAAATCAAAATAACAAATGTCTAAACAAACTAAACACGTCTTAATAAAATATAAAATAAACAAGTTAGCAACGTTTGCTATTTAAATTGTTATATGTATTTATTAAATAAGTTTTGTACAACAAGTTCATTCGAGGAAAAATTTGTATGTAATATTTAATTCTACATTTATTTCAGAACCTGCCCCCTATTTATGCTTCCCTGGTACCTTTTGCCGCCGTCTGCGGCGCCAACTTCATAAACATACCTATGATGAGGAGCGGGTAATTATTATTATTACTTATTATTAAATTATAATAACAAATAAAACATATGAGTGAAAATAACTTAAAGAAAATTTATTTATAACTAGCTTTCCGTCCGCAGCTTCGCCCGCGTGGAGTTCGGTTATATAGCGTTTCCAAGAGAACCTTTCCAAAGTCTGGGATAAAAACTATCCTATGTTCTTTCTCAAGGTCAACTCTATCTCTGTACCAAATTTCATTAAAATCAGTTCTGTGGTTTGGGCGTGAAAGCGTAACAGACAGACAGGCAGAGTTACTTTCGCATTTATAATATTAGTAGGGATTAGTGGTTTTATTGTTTTCATTGACGTTGCATTGCTCCGCAAAAATAAATGACATTAGTTTCCTATGACTGAAAATTCATAATTAACTTCAGTTTAGTTTCAGAGCTATTAAGGGTATTTGATAATTAACGATATATTATATATATTTAATTATGCGATTAATTTGTTACTTTTTTTTACTTTAAGTATATAGAAGAAATATTGTAAATATAAAATAATTTCACAAATTTCAGTTACGGTCTACTTCATATAAAATCCTCAATGACACCGTCGTTCGAAGTGACAGTTATTGAAATCGTCATACATTTTTCAGTGAACTGTTGAACGGTACGCCGGTGTTCACGGCGGACGGTACTCGGGTCGGGAACTCTAAGAGGGCGGCCAAATATGGAATTGGACTCGTCTGCATCTCGAGGGTGTTGATGGCTGTGCCAGGAATGAGTGAGTTGAACATACGATAAATTAAGTTTAGGAGTTGTCTTAGATATTGGGTAAAACATATTATTATCACTACAGAGTATAAAACACATTCGCTCTCTCTGTTCCTATGTATGTCTGATTAAATCTTTAAAACTACGCAACGTTTTCTGATGCGGTTATTTTTAATAAAAATTCTCAATCGATTTAACATTTATGCGAACTATTCCAATAGAATTTGTAAACCTTTGAATTATTACATTTTACATTTAATTAGAGCGCCATCTGTTGTATTTTTGCGAAATATCATTTTCTAAATTTAAATTATAATGTCAATGAGCAGTTTGATAACGCCTCTAATTATAATGTATATAATGTAATATACAATTCCGTTTAAATTGATATCGAGAAAGCGTTACGTTTTCAGTCTATTTGATGTTTGTACTATGTTTATGTGCCAAGATATTTTCAAAGACAACTCAAACAGAGAGTTATCTTTGGATAATATTGATGTATGTTATTTTATTTTTACAGCGTTGACTCCTATCATAACGAACATAGCCACGAGGCGCGGCTTGTTCTGCCGGCGACCCTTGATGGTGATACCGTTCCAATTGTTTCTGGTCGGTCTGTGTGTTACTTTCGCCACGCCGCTGTGTTGCGCCCTCTTTGAACAGAAGGCTTCCATATCCGTGGACAATCTTGACCCAGAGCTCAGGGTAAGCTAGCTACGCCCCGCGGTGTTACCGATTTCCGGGATGTAAAGTAGCCTATGCGTTATTCCTAGATTTCAGCTTCCTGTATACAAAATTTTATCAAAATCGCTTCAGCCGTTTGAGAGTGAAGAAGTAACAAACATACACACACACTCACAAACTTTCGCAATTATAATATTAGTAGGTTTCTTTAATATTTTCTTTTAATTTTTCAGGATAGTGTCAGGAAGAACTACCCAAAAGTAAAAGAAGTTTACTTCAACAAGGGTCTATGAAGTAGTCAAATTGATGGTTCGACAACAAACATACCTCTACACTACATGTAGAATGTTCTTCTGTCAATTCCTTTTAGATGCATTTTTAGCTTTTTAATAGTACAAACATTCCAATATGTGATTCTTATTTATGGATCTGATTATTTAAAGCTCACATATACGTTATATACTTTGATATATATTTGTTGTTTTGAATAGTTTTGATTTTATAGCTTGTTCGGATAAGTTACGGCTCAAATTATTTAAGAAATGTGTTGGCAATATTAGGATAAAGTTTATGTGAACTGGACAATAATACGATCAGTTAATTTATTTATTTAAATTGTAAACGGAATATTAACAATGTTCGCAATAATATATGTTGTTAAAAACTGTATGAGTTTTATTTATCTTATATATTTCTCAATCAAACACTTTAGTTATTAAATAAAAGTTTATATTTATTAATGATTAAAATGTAAATTAAAATATACATATATAACGATTTTTAAAAAATGTATTTTAAAAATTCGCCACTGACAATAATATTGGCAATAAATTGAAGATTTAAATGACAGTTTATATAAAAAATCATATATATTAAGAACAAATAATACATTACGGTGGTTCACAATGTTTCCTAAATAAAAAATACATATTAATGTACAGGGTGACTGGTGAATTACTATCGATATTTGAGGACGTGATATTTGACGATCATATATGACAAAATAAAAATTAATATAACATAAATATTAATAAACTTCTAAGTAAAGTTAACCAAAAGTTGTGTAATTAATTACGCATCGTATGAACACCCTACAGATTAGGTATACACACACACTCACACAGACGCGGCGGCGGCGTAGTGTTGTATCAGCACGCCGCCGCACGCCTCCACACTTGGAACACTTGGAACGTGTACACACTTTATTTATTTATACGGAATTTTTGTCAAAAATTAAGTACCTATTTTTTTACATAATTCGAATGAGAATCATGTACCGAGTATTCTCCTTAAATATTGATAGTAATTCACCAGTCACCCTGTATAATGGACAAATTATAATTTGTTTTATATTAAAAATATTACCAAAATTATCTACAATATATAAAATTTATTAAGTACATGCATCTGTAGTAATATTTAAAAATTTATTAAAATTATATTTTTTAGAATTCAATCGTAGTTATTTAGTTGAGATTTAAATATATATAATTTATTCCTTGCATTAGATATACTATTAAAATTTAAAGTCAAAATAATACTTTAGATTTTACATTAATTTTATACTGTTTAATTATAATGGACAATCCTAATTTCATACAAAAATTGTCCTCAGTATGGACATTGAGTATTTAAATTGCATGAAAATGATATAAAAAAAATACATAATAAATTTAATATAATTTCTAGAACTTCCCAAAACGGGAAAAAAACATATATCAGCAAAAGCATTTATAGGAGCATTATTACTAATAGCAATTATAAAGCAATATATCTATTACTAATATGTATATAATCTATATATACTATTTACATTTATTGATGGCTCCTATATATAAGGGCAAATGTAGCAATTTGGACATTTTTATTTTTTTGCTTTAAACACTTCATAATACCTATTTAAAAAATGTATTTGTTGGTGGAAAGACTTAGTTTTTATTGCAGTAAAAAAACATAAGTAACACTTTAATGTAAAAGAGCTTATATAATGTATATTATAAAAAAAATATCCATATTAAAAAAACTAGTAAGTTTACAAAAAAGTTTATCAAACTTAAATGAAGTACATGCATGTCATATTGGGCCTAGTTGTTAAAGGGCCCGCCTCTCGTTCGATGAAGAGGGCGCGGGTTCGATCCTGGCAAGTACCAATGTGATTTTTACGAGTCATATGTACTTTCTTAGAGTATTTAGACACCACTGACAGACGGCGAAGGAAAACATCGTGAGGAAGCCTGGACTTATAGTTTCACAATTATAAGTTTGAAATTCCCAACCCGTCTTGAGCAAGCGTGGTGATTAATTCTCAAACCTGCTCCATGTGAGAAAGAGGCCTTTACTCAGTAGTGAGCTCTGATAGGCTGATGATGTATGTTATAGTTGATATGCAAAGTTTCAAACGCATCAGTTATATACAAGATACATTGAAATCAAATTTAAAACGCCTCTACTGATTTTTTTTTATTTTGCACATTGGCATTTTGTTTATGTATTAAATAATTTGTAATCCTATCTCTCTCCTCTACCAAAGGTTGCCTGGAAGAGATCGCTGTATAGCGATAAGGCCGGCTATTGTACATTTTTCTTTTACTCCTATTATTTTTGTCTATACTGGTTGGCAATAAATAAATAAATATGCTCATTGGCCCTTATATAGGAGCTATCTATATATAATCTATTCATTATACGTTATATACGCGCTCAGATAATTCCCAGCGTCCAATACTAGCTTGTGTGGGGCTTGAGGAGGTTGTTGGGGCGTTGGGGAGGGGGGCGCTGGCTCATCACGACGTCGTTTCCTGTTTTTCTTATTCCACGGAGCATAAGGTATCTTCAGATGAACGGTTTGTATGTGAAGCTTGACTGCACTGCTCTGTGTGAAGCGACGGTTACAATGCTGACACTGATATCGCTTTTCACCTGTGTGTACCTGGAATTAATAAATATATGTCTGTAAGTTTAATACTTTAGCAAAACTTACATTTTTATATAGCTTATTCAACGTTATTATATTTATTAATAACAACTTAAAATATCTTACAAGTCAAAAAAATATATATTTTCGTAAATTGATATCTAGTCTTAAATAAAAATCTGTTTTCAAACATGTCTACTAGAAAATTTTAGATAATATAATTTAAAACATCAAGACATTTACTTTATGATTATAAATAAATAATTAATTATAATATTAAGAAAAAAATATATTTAACGTGGAGTCCCTCCGTGCAGAAGTAGTTAAACTTCTTAAGTAGTGAAGTAAGAAGTAGTGAAATTTTTATTATTTCTTGATGACAAACTTTATTAATATTACTAACAAGTCTCTATTTATCGCCCCGCAGCGTTAAACGTTTAACGCAAAATCGTTGGAAGTCGTATAAGAAATTTCACTTCATAACGTCGTATATAAAGGATTTTATTTGATACTAGCTTTCCGCCCGCAGCTTCGCCCGCGTGGAGTTCGGTTATATCGCGTTTCCAAGAGAACCTTTCAAAAATCTGGGATAAAAACTATCCTATGTTCTTTCTCAAGGTCAACTCTATGTCTGTACCAAATGTCATTAAAATCTGTTCAGTGGTTTAGGCGTGGAAGCGTAACAGACAGACAGACAGAGTTACTTTCGCATTTATAATATTAGTAGGGATACATACCACTAAATGTCTGTCCCTGTTGCTCACCATACTGAATCTCCTCTGACAATGAGGACACGAGTATGGCTTTTCCTGTGTGTGTGTCCGCATGTGTACCAATAGGTTCGCGTATTGCTATAAAATAAATATATGTTAAGTTAATACAAACAATTGTATTTAAAAATATAATTTAATCTCAGTTATTTTTTCTTCTTATGTTTGATTAATGTTGTATAGTTATTTGGTGGAATTTTAATTTAATTATGCCTCTAATGATTTCTGAATTAAATTATACTTTTGTTCGAAAGCTAATGTGTGTATGTAAAATTATTATTAAAATAAGAAATTGATTATATCCAATAAGTATATATGTATACAAAGATACTTATTTAATGCTTTTTGTATATTAATAGAAAATTGGGTTTTTGAATAAATTTTTTTTTTGTGATAAATGGAAAGATCATATATAAGTTTTATAACAAAACTATTTTTATTTTATTTTTTTTTGCAATATTTAAAAAGTTATTTCAAAATAAAAATTAAATTTTAAATTCAGTACCGAAAACAAGCCGACAGCTCGGGAATAAACCCGAGCGCGTGTGACGTCACAATGTTAGTTTTTGCTCATTGTAGCATACAGAGATATAATAATTAGTACAGTGTTTTGAGTTTTTATCTAGTAAATTCTGTTGGCATTGTTAAATAATCAAAAGTTTTGTACCATTATGTACAAAGACTACAAAAACAACTCCTGAAAAAATGTTTTTAAATGTTCCACAAGACGAAAAACGTCGAAAGAAATGGTTTCAAGCAGTGCATCGAGATTATTCAAAAACAAAATCATTTTTTTTTGTTGTGAAGATCATTTCGTTGTAAGTATTCATAATAGTATTGTTATTAATTATTATTTATCTAAGTGTATAAATCGAATAAGTATAGTTCAATAATTAATTTTTTTACCTGGGCTCCAAATCATAACCTTTAGAATCGTAGCATTAAAAAATTTTAATTGATAATTCAAAGCGATTAAATAGTAAATCTATATGTATGTTTGTCTAATAATTGGACTTCAATTAATAGATATTTTCATAATTTTATAACATTCTAGGTTCTGTATCAGACTACATTTAAATTTTTAAAGTACATATATGTTATTTTGGTTTTTTTATAATGTTATAATAACATTTTATTAATAATGATTTAATGAAATAATTATTAATTATATTTAATAGAGAATAAATACTTATTTTCATTTAGAATATTATTTTTTAACAGACTTACCTTGATGCCTTATCACCTCGAACTTCAGCAGAATTAAACCGAACGTCATTTTTTAAAAAATTAGTTATCATAAATATATCAACATCAGGAATATTATCCGATTTTGCTTTTATAAATCCTTTATCACACATAGTCGAAATAAACTTTTCAAATCGTTTTTCACTAATAAATTTGAGATATTTTTATCAAGTTAAAGATAATAGCCATAAACACTGTACTATTATGAAATTGCTTTAACATTATGACGTCACAAGTATGCTGACCAATCATGGCGCGTTTACAATCACGTGATATATTTTTGAATTTTATCAATTTTTAATTGTTTATAATTAATTTAAAAAAAATATTTCAAGTTTTTTGCATTAAAAATCCAATATAATTAATAATAAAGTTTTAAAATACATAAAAAAAATCAATACTTTTTTTTTTTTCAAAAACCCAATTATAAAATCAATAAAAAAAACAAAACTAAAACAATTTTTCAAATGGCTATCTTTGATAACAAGTTTCGTATAAAATATCAAGCATTACCTTAAGCATTACATAATGTTAATTCAACTTAAGTTTAATATGTTTTATTCTCATTACAATTGTTACGAGCTATCGTACTTTGAACGAAGATTATTTTCTATTTCATATATATATATATACAGGGTGACTGGTGAATTACTATCAATATTTGAGGACGTGATATTTGACGATCATATATGACAAAATAAAAATTAATATAATATAAATATTAATAAACTTCTAAGTAAAGTTAACCAAAAGTTATGTAATTAATTACGCATCGTGTGAACACCCTACAGATTAGGTATACACTGACACTCACACATACGCATGTCGTGACGTGGTGTTGTATCAACACGTCGCCGCACGCGTCCACACTTGAACACTTGGAACGTGTCAACACTTTACTTATTTATACGGAAATTTTGTCAAAAATTAAGTGTATATATACAGGGTGACTGGTGAATTACTATCAATATTTAAGGAGCATACTCGGTACATGATTCTCATTCGAATTATGTAAAAAAAATAGGCACTTAATTTTATATATATATATATATATATTGTACATATTAACATAGCTTACCTTCGTTGTATGTCCACATATATCACACATATATCTCTTGAGATAAGTCGCCCCGGGATGTTCTGACTCGTAGTGTCGCTTCGCTTGAACATCGTTCGGTAAGTATTGCTGGCACTGAAAATAATGATAGATTTTAATAAGTATTAATTACAAAAATATATTTAGGAAAATAAAAATACTATAATCAATTAAAGTGCAATGAATTTTAATACAATTTATGTAACATCTTACAAAGGTATATGTAGTTAACGTTTGAAACTGTAATGGTATAATTCAAAGTTATTTCCATAATCTAATTTTAACCATATAAAATTAGTCTTTGGAATCTTTCAAAGCACAAGTTTGGATCGTTACACTATATAATAATCGTTCGAAGTTTTTCGTTCAATAACTCACCATAGCACTATAATGTACAAATAATTATAAAATAAAAACTGTTAAAGCTCCGTAAATTGTGTGGCGTTACATGTACTAAGGATAAAGACGTGCCATATATTTTGTTTCTCATATATAAAAGATATAAAAGAAGTTATAGTAAAATTCAAATGAGACAAAAATGTGTCATTAGACAAGAATACACATTAAATTCTAGACAATTTGTGCCCTTTCTTTGTAGTTTACAATTTCATTTACAACTTTATTAGAAGTAAGTTAGCTCTACAAACACATTTTTACAATTTACAACTCTATTTTCAATCCTTCCCAGAGGTAAGTTGCCTCGACAAAGACTTATCACGCCAAAATAACCCAAAAATAGTACATAATATCATCATCATCAGCCTATCAGCGCCCACTGCTGAGCAAAGGCCTCTCCTCACATGGAGAAAGTTTGAGCATTAATCACCACGCTCGCTCAAGACGGGTTGGTGATTTCAAACTTATAATTGTGAAACTATAAGTCCAGGTTTCCTCACGATGGTTTCCTTCACCGTATGTCAGTGGTGTCTAAATACTTTCAGAAAGTACATATAAACATTGGTACTTGTCAGGTTTGAACCCGCGCCCTCGGCAACGAGAGGTGGGCCCTTTAACCACTAGGCCACCAATGGCTTAATTAAATAGTACAAAATATGTTACTAACTATTTCACAGTGCGAAGCTGTTGTAACCCCAGTGTTAAGAACATCTGACCCGGAGCGGGGCCGGCCGCGAGGTCGAGACGGACTACACTTATTACTACGAGAAGGCTTGGTTGAACTGAAATTAGATATAAAATATATTTAATCATTTATGTTCTAGGCTATTAGGCTCAATTTAATATTATATCACATATCGTCAGGGATAGTGCAAATCCGCGTAACTGTCTTTGTTAATTAAATTAAAATTATTTAATGTGTTTTGGTTTTGACTAAAAATTTGATACAACTCTTCAAAACTGCTTTGACTTGTTATTTAAAAGTACTGACTTTATAAGATAACTTTTATTTTTAATGATTTTGTTATAATCCTATGTATTTATATTATGTCTTAAATATTATGTGAATATATTAAACATAATTTATAAGTCCCTACTAACATTATAAATGCGAAACTAACTGTTTGTGTCTGTTACGCTTTCACGCTTAAACCACTGAACTGATTTTAATGAAATTTGGTACAGACATAGGGTTGATCTTGAGAAAGAACATAAGATAGTTTTTATCCCATACTTTTGAAAGGTTCTCTTGGAAACCCGATATAACAGAACTCCACGCGGGTTAAGCTGCAGGCGGAAAGCTAGTATTTCAAATAAATATAACTCACACGTTAGTATCGGCGTGTTTGTTTGATGATCCGAAGTGTGTGTCGTAAGCTTTTTGATTCGTAAACTGTACTTCACACTCAGAACAATATAGGGATAGGGACGGAGTTGGCATTTCCTGGACTTTTATCTCCTGAAAATAGAAAAATAACTACAAATAAATAATAGGTACTACATTATGTAATTAGCCAAGGAAAAGATATAAATTTGGTAAATAAAAATAAGTAACGTTAGTTTAAAACAGTACAAGAAGGTAAATGTATTTTACTTTTTTACTCTTATGTTTTTTTACAGTATCAATTTAGAGTAGGTGTTTTATTTCCATACTTTAAATGTATCCGTAAAACAAATGACGTTATGAGGTAAAATTATAACACTTGTTTATATTTTTTATCTCCTTTCTTTGGACTACCTTCATCTCGTCATTAAATACTCTTTCTACGGTACACATGTAAATAACACCTTACTACAGATATCATAGTAAAATATATAAAATTATATATATTTTTAATTATGTACATATATATAGTTACCTCAGCACTGTGTGCAATCTTTTTATGGCAGTACAAGCCAGCCTCACTCACGTAACTGTGTCCGCATATATTACAGATATAAGTAGACGGATGTTTAATACGAATGTGGGTCAGACGAGTCGATTGCTTCCTGAAAATTAACAAAAAATATATTAAAGACGTGATTTCAAGTTAATGTTTAAATGGCAAGATTAAATAATAAACCAAAAATCGGAAGAATCGGTTAAAATTTAAAAAATTCGTATGGAAATAGCAAGTAAATGTTTGAACTCACGTAAAAACTTTGGTACAGTGAGGGCAGGAGTAAGTAACGTTTTTATGCCACTGATAATGTGACCTTGCTTGACCTCTGGAAATAAGAAAATACAAGATATTGGCGTGTTAAATTCGTCATTAATTAATACATTTCAATTTTTTATTTTACGCTTTGTATAACTAACTGTTTGATTTCAAATAACTATTATCTGTTCTACAAATTTTTCAGCAATTTTTCCTATTGAAGTATAATCATTAAAGATAAATGAAACTAATATTTTCGGATTTACGTGATCACGGATAAAGTAGCCGAAACGTCGGGAGTATGTAGTTTATAGTCAAAAATAAAAATCGCGTAGTAAATCCGAAAATATTCGTTTCATTCAAATGAGTACTACTGAAAATCTTAGATCTCATTAAACAAAGATAACAATAGAAAACTTAATTTTATGTACATATAATACTATACGTTTTTTTAACAAAACCTTATTAAAGTATTAACACATTTTTTTATATGTAGTAAACTTATTATTACAGTAATATTTTTTAAAGTAAATTAAATATGTATATTTTACCTGCTGTAACATACAAAACTGCACATTTGGCAGGAAAATTTAAAGTTATGTGTCGTGTTCATATGTTTATACATCTTTCGTGTACTGGAACAATGTATCTTACACATATCACACTGATATTTACCGGAATACACCTGCAATATATTAATATGAGAATTAAAATATAATAAATACTAATAACTGATTATTACAATTACAAATGTCATCATAGTATAGTCATATATATAGTATAAAAATATAAGTACTTAAGAATAAAAAAATATATTTATTTGAAACTGAAATTCCATGTATTTATTTCCGAAATATTACTAAACATGACATTATATCGTATAAAGTATTGTGACACAGTCAATAGATGGCGCTGATCATAAATTAACAATTACTTATCAATATAGATAATTTTAATATTCATACAGACAAAATCACAGTATATAATACTTACAGGGTCATGTTTCTGCATGTGCTTCTCATATGTAACCACTTCCCTGAAACCTTTGAAGCAATACTGACATTTGTATGGAGATTCTATATAATTCTTTGTTTTCTGCCTGTCTAGCACCATAGAATATTGTTCTACTTGTTTTATTGGTGTATATATTAAGAAATCTTCCGGGTCTTTCGGTTTAATCTTCTTATGAATATAAATCCCTTGCTTTTTCTTATCTATGTTAAGTCTTTTTTTATTTATTTTGTCGGTCACACCATCTTTCTTTGTACCTTTTGGACCATGTATCAACATGTAATGTCTTTTTGCTGAAAATCTGAAAATTCAAGCAATGGAAAATATTAATTTATACCTATATATCAATTAGGTCATGTAACTCATGCTACAATCAATTTTATTTTAATACTATAAATAACTACAGTTAGATTATAAGTTTTATGACAGTAGATATAAGAATAATGATTATTTTTTCATATAAAAATTACTAAATAGAACTTATAAAACTTTTTCTGGTTTTAAAACTACTTAACAATTAACTACTTACTTTAAAAATACAATACATTACATTTAAAAATTATATAAAAAATACTAACCTGTCAAAACTAACTTCAGGACAATTCCTACATAAATATTTATACATATGTTTGTCTTTATAATGGTTTTTGAGTAAAAATTCTGTCTTATAATAATATTTACACAGCACACAGAAATGTGAACCACTTACACTCTGAAATAAGAAAAAATATATATATAAAAAATCACATATAACATAGAACATACATAAGTCAAAGCAATTGCATAAAATATGCTTTATTCAATATTTTATGTAAGGAATTCATAGAAAAAAACACATTCTTATACTCATATATGCAACAAATAATTGCATAGCAATCACTTTTTATAATAGTTTATTCTTAATTTATAATATGTGTATGCTATTCATTTTTGTTTTATAAAATAAAGGCAAAAAATATATTATTAAAACAAATACAATTATATTTACCTCTACATGCATTCTCTTATGTAATTCTAAATTTTTTTCATTACAATAAGCCTTATCACAGATATCACAACGAAACTTTCCGAGTGCAAATTTCTTATTAATATCCACAACAGCCTGGGCTTCCTTCAAACTAATCGGGATTACATTACCATATTCCTCATTTAGAATAGAACCATCGGCATCATCTTTCTGCAATTCTATTACTTCTAAATCGTTATTACTAATATTTACATTTGAATCAAACATTTCTTCATTCTTCTCAATATTATTGCTTAGTCCGATAGCCATATCATATGAATTTTTCACATCTTCGCAATTTGATTTCGGTTTGAACGGCAATTCAAATATATTTTCCGTTGTACTACATAACATAACGGGAATATTGCCTTGGGGCTCTATACATGTGCGATTCTGTTTCAACCATTTGAATTTTATGTCCTCATACTGATGTCCGCCTTTAGTAGAGTCCATATAAGCTAAGCCTGGCTTAATATTAAGAATACTATAATCCAATTCATTTAATACAGATTGTGTTATCTGAAAAATAAAAGAATTTGTTAAAAAATCATAATTTTATTGTAAATTGGTTTAATTAAAATGTATAATATATTTAACTTACCTCATTATTTGTTTTTAAAATTTCTTGTAACACATAAAATGTTCTTTGGCATTTTTCACGAAATCTTATAAAACTTCTCACATATCCCTTACATTGATAACATAAATATTCTGGTAGACCAGTTCCGGAATTTGTCTAAAAATGTTGATAGGAATTAATTTTTTTTTCGTACAAAGTTTTGGTGAAATTCATTACGAATATTGAAGCAAACATTTTAGATTTTCAGCTTATACATACTAAGGGTTTCATAAAATAGAATTAAGTGATTATAATACTAAAATATTATTACATTTTTTTTTTATAGAATAAACAAAAATAACGAACATAAACAATAAATAAATACCTTAAGCCCAGCTACTAAGTAGAATTGTTGTCTAAGTTGACCATTATTCAGGCTAAATAACTTTACATCGGCTTTTAAACACACAACACATGCCTTAAGGTCGAACATATTGTTACTGTTATTTTATCATTCTTATAAAAATACTAGCTCAGTCACTAAAAATCCAAAATCAAGAATTCATTAAAATATACAAGCAGAACATAATTAGTACTAACTCTCTAAGAAAGAGTTTTGTTTAATGCTTGTTTATTCTACTCTATGGTCTAGTTGACATTTCGAACCGTAGAATAAATAAAAAATTAGATCAGCCACTAACATTATTTTAAGTAGTGGAAAATACCGTCGATTTAAAATACAACATAATATTATATTGTTTATTATTGTTTATATAGTAGTGACAGTAATTATTCAAATTTCTTTATTATATTAAAAATAATTAATCTCCTTAATCGTATATAATCCAAATCTTTATTTGAGGGTTCCATTGGGATAAATTAATTAACAAAACAGCCATTAAAGGTAATTAAACGTTTATATTTCTTTAATAATTTTAGTAATGATGACTTAAAAACTTTATCGTAATGCAAAAAAAAAATTGTGACCTTTTACAACCAAGACGTGAAGAACTAATAGACTTTAAAAAGTCCTAGGGACTACTGAGATACTGCTATAGAATGTAGGTAGAATTTTATTGCGGAAATTGCTGAAAAAAATTGCGGTGAAAAAAATCTTACCTCTTCTTTTCTACTGTTTTTAAAATATGTACTAGCTTTCCGCCCTCGTCGAGTTCGTTTACATCGCGTTTCCAAGAGAACCTTTCAAAAGTCTGGGATAAAAACTATCCTATGTTCTTTCTCAAAATGAACTCTATCTCTGTACCAAATTTCATTAAAATCAGTTCAGTGGTTTAGGCGTGAAAGAAAAACAGACAGACAGAGTTTCTTTCGCATTTATAATATTAGTAGGGATTTTATTAACAGTCTTTTCCTACTTAAGCATGAACATTGTAAATTCGATCAATACAAGATCTTGTTTTTTGAATTTTTTTTCTTTTTTCTAGGTTTACACACTTTAAGTGTAAATCGAAAGTCCCTATAAATAGGTCCTATCTATCAATTTATCTCCAATCTGTGATAGTTAGTCAATTGAAGTTTTCACAGATGTATTTCTATTGGTGCTTTAACAAGTATTAAAAAAAACAAAAAAAATAGACATGATTTTTCAGTTGGTTTTATACATTGCGTTAGGAAACTCTATACAGCGTGTACAATGAACCCTTGTCCGTGTTCAAATTCAGCTATTTTGTAAAATAATAAAAGTTATTATTATAGTTGATGCTCAGAACATGTCTTATTCGAGTATGAAGAATTCTGAATGGCATACAAAATGTAAACACCCCGTAGTTTTACGTGAGGTTTAGTTGTAACACAGTGAACACCCTACACTATAAATATAACCTTTGTATAATGGAACTTCAACATTTGATATATATGGACATGATCAAATTAGGACATATTTTTTACCAATATGCAAAATAGATACAAATTTTGCCAAATAAAAGATGTAAAATCAATTTTTTTGTGTATAATTTATTAACAACATTCAGAAAACTTAATAGTACAGAATAATATAAATAAACAGAGTTTGATTTTAGAACATTTAGCGGTACAATAAATTAATTAGCTACATACGGTCAGATTTTTCTAACTCTTATCGTCCTCAAAGATTTTAATGTCTTTTTCTATTAAAGATTTATCATTTTCTATTGATGCGAATGGCTCTGGAAGAGTGTTGGATAAAAGAAGGGGCCAAAGAAATAAAGCATTAAAACGTTCCATTAAAAGAAGTAATTGTTCTTTAAGAATAACGTTTTTTCTAAGTATCTTCTGCAAGTTAAAAGTGTCGTCCCTATTGGGTTTGCTGCTTAAATAGGACATAAGTTTCCTACAACCAGTTATCGTCGCATAATGTGGTGGAAAGACATGTTCTAACGGACCGAGACAAACTTCACCCCAAATATCGGGTTTAGAATTAGCATTAACATTATTCTTTTTTATATTCTCCTTAGAATAAGATTTAACTCTTACAGAATAAATGTCATTTTCTGATTCAATCAAACCTTTATACCTAGGATCGCCCTTTTGAATGAATTTCTTTTTATTTAACTGCGAGCGTAGTAAAATTAAAACCTTCTTCAAACTTGATAGATTGTAATCATTGCTTGTTCTATTTCTTTGTTCATTACTATTCTGTGTATCGTAAGACGTGTGACCTTTCCTAGCTTCTTCTAATCTAGCATTTTCCGTAAGAAGCGTAGCAATAATTGCATCTTCAATAACATTTTCGGGGGAATCTTTGGTGACCTTTTTCTTCTTATTGTCTGTGAGTTCTGATTGAATCTTCGTTTTTAAACTTTCAATGGCTGAATTCAGGTCATCAGATGATTGGCCGTGACCTAAGCGTCGGGCTCCTCGTCTGGGCGCTAAAGCTATATCCTGATTTGGATGCAGTCGCATCCACTTAGTTAACGTCAAATATCGTGATCTCAAATGGAACCTATCTTTTCCTTCGAAATACGGAACTAGAGTTGAATAATTAATGTTTGAATCTTGATTTGCCATTAATTGCACTAGTTTTCTATCCTCGTCCACTGTCCAAACAGCCGAAATTCGTTTCTTAGCTAACACTTGATATCTAACTCTTATCTGGGCCGCAGATCTTCCTGGAAGGTATTTTGAGATTTTCTTATAGTCTTGTCCGAAACTATCAACGCCTGTCAATATAACAGCGTCTTCTTCGGGCATAAACCTGCCTTTCCTGTGTTCCTCTAATCGTAAAAATTTGTTATAAATCTGAATCTTAGTCCTATTCTCCATAGATGATGCAACTTTACCCCAAGGGATGTAGTTATCGTGTTTGTAGTAATCAATTAACCTTTTGAGATATTCCTCTTCCTCCTTAGTCCATTTCATACCTGTGAATGTATTGCTCATATTTGTTCTGAAATATACAAAGCACTGATAACTAGTGCGTCTAGTGCCTAATTTTAATGCTATTGTATCCCAATTAACAAGATTCTCTTCTATCACTATTTTTTGTAGTAATGTGTGTTCTGTTTTATTCCACGGGCTCTTATTGATACTTGGATGGAGGAATAACTTCCAAAGTGATCGATACTCTTGTGCGCTGTGTCTGAAATTCAATTTATGGGCTACAAAGTCCCAATCATACTCTTGGTCGATGGGTAAAGCTAGATCCTTTAAAGCCATTTTATTGATTCTATCCATATCTCTATTTAAAGCGGCAATCATTCTGACATTTTTCTTTGTTTCATTAACTTTACTTTCACGTTTTAACTCTGCTATTTTAGATTTTATCTCATTCTTTTTAAGAGTTTGGGAAAGTTTTTGCAATACAACTAAAAATTGACTTTTGTCTTTAACAGTCCAACCAGCAATGGAAGCTATGTTTGAAAAATCATACATTCCAGACTTAACCATTAATATTGTATCCTCGTTATCAGGGGCTGGGAAAAAGCATCTATCTTTAAAGTATGGTTTACCGCAATTAACATAACGGAACACTTCTTGTCTGTCCTGTCTGTCAGAAAGATCTTTATCTAAGTTTTTAATTTCATTGAGTTTATCCCAGCATTCACGGAGGCGATTCTGTAGTATTTTTTCTAATCTCTTCAGTTTATCATCGCACATTTTATTAAGGGCCAAAGCAGCCTCTATTTTGGAATATTCCTCATAGTCGCCAGTACACACACTGTATGACATCGAGCAATGAGAAGCTGATGCGCTAGGAGGTCCATCGTCGATTAATACTGCATTTAATTGTTCTAAATCCTGAATTTCATTATCTTCGTCACTGTCAGTTTCCATTAGAAATTCATACATTTTGATTATACTTAATTACTTATGACTTGATTTTACAATGAAACTTATTTTGTATCTTTTATATTTATTCTAAAATAGCTACTGTTAGCTATCTATCAAATAGGTTTTAAATATATTTTTGTTTTGAAAAAACCTTCTTAAATATTGATGTATAAGTATAATAAATACTGTCTAAAGGTATCACTTGACAAGTTAACTAAATATTTATCAAAATTATAATAGACAAAACTTCTTTTGAGATAATGTCAAAGTTAAACTGTCAAGATCAAAAGCTTGGCTATGATGTACTCTGTGCTTTTTAACACCAATTTTATTTAAAATATGTCTTGACTATTGTATTTCAATTATACTACAATATAAATTTACATTTCCAATAAATAGAGTAAATTGCAACAGAAAAATAACTCTTTGCAGCATTATTTCAATTGATATTTGAGAGACAAATAATTTATTACAAGAGCTTAAAGAGCTCAGCTCTTTGTCTTTACTCTGTACTCTGTAGTATCAAAATTTGAAATTTCGATGTTACAAAACATGTAAAGTTGTAAACATTCTTAGTTATTATAGGTTTTAAGGTACAGAATTTGTTAATAATAAGTTAGTGTGTTATGAATATAATAAACTTTTAATATGATTTAAAAAATAATTCGTCTATCAATGAAGTCATAATGTGCGAACCAGGAATAATAAGAAAACTTGACGAAGAAGTAGTCAATCGTATCGCAGCCGGCGAAATAGTACAACGACCAGCAAATGCTCTAAAAGAACTGATAGAAAATAGGTAACTTTCCAAAAGATTAAAAGGTCATATAATGTACCCAATAATGTTATAAATAATGATATTTAAAAAACACCCTTTCAGTTTAGATGCCCATTCTAATAATATAATAATAACAGTAAAAGCCGGCGGCTTGAAGTATCTACAGGTATTTATGTTTAAATAAGTTTTAATTTTTATTTTCAATTCAAATTCAAGTGATAAAACACATTTTTATATTTCTCTATAATACTATCAACATTCAAATAACTTCGATAAAATTATTAGTTAATTTTCCTACGAAACTACAAATAACACTACATTATCTCTATTCATATTCTGTTTACTTCAAGGACATGATTATGGTCAATGAATATTATAATAAACTAATATTAAAGGCAAAATACAGATCCAGAATGACAATGTGAAATGTTTTTACTTAATTATTACTAAGCCTCTATATTTCATACATGTATTGTTTTTTTTTAATTTAGATTCAAGACAATGGCACAGGAATTCGAAGCGACAACTTAGATATAGTCTGTGAGAGATTTACTACATCTAAATTAAAGCAATATGAAGATTTACAAGCTATTAGTACCTATGGATTCCGCGGAGAAGCTTTGGCAAGCATCAGTCATATTGCACATTTGACTATACTTACAAAAACTGCTAATGAGAAATGTGCTTATAAGTATGTTTCTTGTATGTATTATTACTAAAATAACTAGAAACTCTTGACTAAAGCAAAAGCTTAAATTTTAGACTTATGTAGTATTAGTATATGTATTATATTATATTTTTTTTTAGACCCATAAACTTGGTATCTTCATGAGAAAGATTGCTAATTTTGGGTTTATTATTTTTAAATGGTTTCACTCCTATAAGTTTTGCTTATATTACCAAATGAATTCAATTTTTATTCTGT
Organism: Danaus chrysippus; assembly: GCA_916720795.1. Classification (NCBI taxonomy): domain Eukaryota; kingdom Metazoa; phylum Arthropoda; class Insecta; order Lepidoptera; family Nymphalidae; genus Danaus; species Danaus chrysippus. The sequence goes on from CAKASE010000062.1 coordinate 3,228,672, forward strand.
ACCAGCTGTTGTTAAAAAAAAATTATTTTTGTAAAATAATTGGTGAGAAAATGTTAAGTACAGAAAGAGCATGATAATTAAAAAATAATTATAAAACATTTTCAATTAAACAGAGTTATAACCACTAGTATATATATATAACCCAAAGATCGCCAAATATTTGTTATAGTTATTTAAAAAATTACATATTTCAATCTTTTTAGGGCATCTTACGAGAATGGTAAATTGAAAGGTCCAATTAAGCCTTGCGCTGGTAACAATGGCACCCAAATTACTGTTGAAGATCTGTTCTATAATGTGATAGCTCGCAAACGAGCTTTAAGGAGTCCAAATGAAGAATACACACATATAATGGAAGTAGTTGGGGGGTATGCCATACATAATAGTCATGTTGGTTTCACATTGAAGAAATTTGGTGAAAATACAGACATCAAAACACCTATAAAATCTAGTGTTATTGATAATGTGAGAATTGTAAGTATAATTGTCTTTTATAAAAAATATTTCTCAAAGGTTTTGTTGACTAAAAGATATGGTTTGTTTTACTTTTTTATGAAATAGAAAATTATATCTTACAATATTCAAATATTAAATAATTTCAAATATTATAGTTTTGACATTTAGGTCAGTTTAAAATAATGCTTATGTAGATGTCTGAATATCTAATATCTAATATATTATAAAGCTGAAGAGTTTGTTTGTTTGTTTGTTTGAAAGCGCTAATCTCCGAAACTACTGGTTCGAATTGAATAATTCTTTTTGTGTTGGATAGTCCGATTATCGAGAAAGGCTGTACGCTATATAACATCACGCTACCACTAATAGGAGCAAAGATATAGTGGTAAATGTGAAAAAAACGGGAGAAATTATTTCATCTTTGAAGCCTTCCGTTGCGTGCGCCGTGAAAACGGTTCAAGATACACAAAAAATATGTACGAAAGAATAATAGCTCTTTTAATGATCTAAAAAACAGTCCGCGACAGTATATGTCTATCTTTTAAGATTAACTCACAAAAACCCTTTTTATGGTACCTAATTTGATCGAAATAATTTGTTTAAGTTGTATCAACATAATGATATTAATCTTTATTCAAATAAACAAATAAATATGTTGTTGGTTAAGACTACTTCATTGTAAATTTAAAAAAAACATAGGTTTTATCCTGAAAATTCTACGGGAACTCAACCATTCCGAAAACCCCGCAAGAACGGGAACTATGTGGGAAGAACCAAAAATCTGCCGGAAGTCACTATTCCACGCGGACGGAGTCGCGGCAAAAGCTAGTATCTAATATATAATAACTTGTATTAACATAAAATTGTTAAATATAGGAATCTATCATATCAAATTATTTAATTTACCTACATAGAAGCATGGAATGTATGTATTTATTCCTTTAATAGTATTAATATTGTCAGATAAAAGTTAAAACTTTTTGTATGAAGGCAATTTTGTTTTTTCAGATACATGGCAACACAATAGCACGCGAATTGTTAGAAATAGAGTATTGTGATCCCAAATTGCATTTAAAACTTAACGGATACATAACAAACGTTAACTACTCACACAAAAAAGGGGCAATGCTTCTATTTATAAACCATAGATTAGTAGACTCTATATGTATGTATATATTATAAAAAAAATTCAAATAATCTCTTTTTAATTATTTTTAAATATGTTTATTTTTTTAGCCATTCGCAAAGCCGTGGATTCTGTATATGCTACGTATTTACCGAAAAACGCCCACTCGTTTGTCTATCTGAGTATCGAATTAGGTAAACGAAAACGTTTTTTTTTTTCATATTATAATTTTAATAAACATCGTCGGCAAATCCACCTTTGCCACCTTTCTCATAGAAAAAATTTTGAAATTATTGTTATTTTTGCTTTATATATTTAAGATCCCAAAAACGTCGATGTGAATGTACATCCAACGAAACATGAAGTACAATTTCTTTACGAGGAACAAATCATAGAGAAAATCAAGAATACAATTGAGAAGAAACTTCTTAGTTGTAATTCATCTAGAGTTATGTATACACAGGTGAGAATATCATCTTTATATATATAATTCTTCTGTGAGTGTGTATGTCACTGAACTTCTCTTAATGAAATTTTTTGTGTGTGTTCAAGGGGATCTGGGAATGGTTTAGATTCACAATTTTGTCCACTGGACAATGTTTTTTAATTAATTTTTAATTTATTAGTAGTTGTTGATACAAACTTTTTTTTTTAAATTAGATTTGACAACTAACTAATATGTCAATCATTCTGTCGCTCTTCAAAACACGGAGATTTATGGCTGTAATAGGTAAACTCCAAAAATATGAATAAAAAAACGTAACAGATATTTCTTAATTATAGGGCGATACGAAGTTCGCCGGCTCTTCTAGTATACAGGGTGACTGGTGAATTACTATCAATATTTAAGGAGAATACTCGGTACATGATTCTCATTCGAATTATGTAAAAAAAATAGGTACTTATTTTTTGACCAAATTTCCGTATAAATAAATAAAGTGTGGACACGTTCCAAGTGTTCCAAGTGTGGACGCGTGCGGCGGCGTGCTGATACAACACCACGACCCTGCGCGCGCGTGTATGTGTGTGTGTGTATACCTAATCTGTAGGGTGTTCACACGATGCATAATTAATTACATAACTTCTGGTTAACTTTACTTAGAAGTTTATTAATATTTATGTTATATTAATTTTTATTTTGTCATATATGATCGTCAAATATCACGTCCTCAAATATCGATAGTAATTCACCAGTCACCCTGTATATACACATATATGAAGTATTTTTTTATAAATAAATCACCTAATTATGTATAAATTCTCTTTAAGGCTCGCTTGCCCGGTGCAACTATGGTTGAGGAAATTATCAAAAAAACAACAGACGGTGCAAAAGTATACGCAAAAGATTTAGTACGAGTTGATTCGGATGCTCAGAAAATAGATAAATTCTTCAAAGTAACTACAGTAGATAAGTCAGAAGAAAATAAAACAAATGAAATAAGAAATGAAATTATTAATAAAGATATTAAAGAAATTAATGAAGTAACAGAAACCATTGAAATTGTTGATAATAATGAAGTTATTGATGAAGCAGATGATATAATTAATAATTCTCTCGTATCAGAACCAAATGAAATAAAGACAAAGAAATATAAAACAGCTATTAATAGCAATGTTACGTACATAGATCCTAAGGAATCATTTAAAACAAGGACTTTTCAATATCAGAGAGTTGAAACTAAGTTGACTAGTGTACATCAATTGAGATTAGACGTTGAAAACAAATGTAATATGAATTTGAGGGAGATTTTAGCAAATCTTATTTTTATAGCCTGCATTGACTGTGAGCGGTCTTTGATACAACACTCGACTAAGCTTTATTTATGTGATACTACTAGATTGACGTAGGTTTAATATATTAATATATAAAATTTTATTCAGTTTATCATGTTGGGTAGTTAAAAAATTTATAAGTTAAATTTTAGGATAAAAAACCTTATATATCTTCTTCTTCCTGGAAATTTCCCAGCTTCTGCCAGGGTCTGCCTTACATGTTGTAAATAGTTTAGGCTAATTGTTTTTACGACCGGCTGCCTGCCTGACATCAACCCTCTTTGGGAATGCATTAATCAGTGATGTCTAAATACTCTTAGAAAGTACATATGACTCGAAAAAAATCACATTGGTATTTGCCAGGATCGAACCGGCGCCCTCATGTATAAGAGGCGGGCCTTTTAACCACTAGGCCACCACTGACTCTAAAAACCTTCTATATATTTAAATGCAAATAAAAATAACTTTGTTTACAGAGAGGAATTATTCTACGAAACTATTCTCTATGATTTCCAAAATCTTGGTTTAATTAAATTGTCGAATCCATTGCCATTAGAGGAACTTTTAATACTAGGACTTGATTCACACGAAGAGCAGTGGGACGATGAATTAGGTCGATAAATTAATTAATTTTAATTATGTAATATTATCATACAAATATATTTCCTTATAATGGTATTATTTTGTTCAGGTGATATGCGAGAAATGGCTGCTCAGATGACAAAATTACTTATAAGCAAAGGTCCAATGTTATATGAATATTTTTCGTTGGAAATTAATAACAAAGGGGAATTATTGTCTTTACCTTTGCTATTGGGTATGTATTTTAAGATTTTTTTAAGGAAATTAAGAAAATATGTATTTTTTTCTATGCACCAGCTTCATTCACAACGGAATGTAAAAAGGGCTTTTAATTTGTTTTACTCATATTATTGTAATTAAATTGCGTTCTGTGTTTAATATTCCTTTAATAACAGACATTTCAAAATCTTCTTCTTCTACCTGTCAATTTCCCAGCTATAGCCAGGGTCTGACACGTAAGGGTGTGAATAGTTTTGGCTAATTGTCTTTACGACCGGCCGCCTGCCTGACATCAACCCTATTTTGGGAATCAGCATTAATCAGTGATGTCTAAATACTCTTAGAAAGTACATATGACTCGGAAAAAATGGTACTTGCCGGGGCCAGGATCGAACCCGCGCCCTCGTGTATGAGAGGCGAGTCTTTTAGGCCACCACTGACTTCACATATTTCAAAATCTTGTTAAATATTGTTGGGAAAAGAATTAAATATACTTCCAATAAATACACAACCACACAAACATATATATATATATATATATATATATTTATGATCATTATCTTTTTTTCAGACGGTCACACGCCATTCATGGGAGCATTGCCAGTGTATTTAGTTAGGCTTGTAACAGAAGTCAACTGGGGCTCAGAAAAGGAATGTTTCGATACGTTCAGTCGACAGACAGCCATATTTTATTCACAACCAAACAGAGATCCATCTGAAGACATATTTAAGGCCGAGTCTTGGAAACAGGAGCATATAATATTTCCAGCTATAAGAAGAAATTTCTTACCGCCTAACAGTTTCGTCAGTAACGGATCTATATTACAAATAGCTAATTTATGCGACCTCTATAAAGTGTTTGAGCGTTGTTAATGTATTTGTTAGATTTAAGTGTAGGCATATTTTTTAATATTGTTAAGTTGAAAATAAATGAAGTTTGTTTTTTTTATTTTTGTTCCTATATCTCAAGAACCCACGACGGCCATATCTTCGTCATTTCTGTAAGTACATGATTCCTATAGAGGTAAAAACGATCAGCGAATATAGAATTCGCATTGTGGTTGCCTGGACAGGTAACAAGTAAAAAAAGTGTATAAAATAATATAAGTTTGTATTAGAGTTTAAATCTTAATTTTAAATGTTATTTTGGGACCTAAAGAGATTTTACCTTGATAGCCGGATAGTTTTAGTTAAACACTTCGAAAGTCCACTATAAGTGCGACTGTAAAATGTTGAGTCGATTATGATTTTATAGAAATGGTATAGCGATAAAAACTTCATAATTTAACTAAATAATTAATATATGTACATAATTCTCATATATCATTATTTGAACTTGTTGCAGTGCATTCGTACGGAAGATTCTGATCTCTCTATAACATTGTCTAAAATTACAAATATATTTATGATATGCAACTAACATAATTATACACGATGGAAGTAAGATATTACGATATTATGTTAAGACTCGTCCTGATTTGTGCGAAGTATTTAAACAAGATTGCTTTGGTATTAAACGGATCACCAAACCATTTTCTAGACAACCGATTGACTTGATACTGGAGTAAACTATACATACAAAAATGAAGCTCATAGGTAAACTCCGATTTCCTACGATAGTAAAAAACTTCAAAACGATATCGAAAGATTTTGTCGTGACCGCGATGGTAAATCCAAACACGCAAATAGTAAAAGCGTCTAACTATTCTTAGTTTCCCAACTCCCCGATAAGTAAGATGAGGCATCCTAACGACATCTTTTTAGACCCTGACAATAAAATAACAACTAATAATGCAGACACGAATACTTCTATGACACAATTACAATACTACACAAAACCTTCGCCAGCGAAAATTAGTTCACACTTGTGGTAACAGTGGGCGTTATGCAGTCCCATCTTCAATTCCTAACAGAAACAGACAAACCGAAAAAAAATATCATGGTGTTATACACTAACAAGTTAATTTCAGAGCGTCAATATTGGTCTCGTAATTATAATGGTAGATCTATAATATTAAGCCGTTTATATAGAACTAGGGTAATTTATCGCTTCCTTTTATGGATTTATTAATCCGTTCAGTTCAGCAACTATATTGCAGTTACAAATTTCCATTCTACATTTTTAACTTTTGAATTTAAATTTGACTCTAAAAGGATAAAATATCAAATATTTCGTATTCGTATAACAAATATTTCTAGTTTTAATTGAAATGAAAAAAAAAATATTATAAAATGATGTTTTATTATAAAAAGTAAGTTATGTATCAACAACATAGTTAGGATGTACCACGAGCAGAGGATCATCTTCAACTTCTTGATCGGACTTTTGTGTTGTTTTCAAACCAGTTGTCTGTAGAGGTATTATAACTTGATCCTGGAAATTATAATGATTTCCATTAAATATATTAAGGCTACAATTATAAATTGAAGTGATATTTTAACAAATTTAAATATGTATATGTCTTTTATAATAAGAACCCCAAAAAATAAGCACAAAAAATAGTGAAATATCGTAAAAAATAGTGTAATATGGCCAATAATATATATGTATAATATTTGAATTTTCTGTTATCATAATTTTATTTGTATTTATATATATGTATCTCTTTTTTATTACCTACACTGCACCTCTTTTCTAGTTGTGTCTATCTATCACATTTCTGTTATAGTACATAATGTAACTATTTGTGCTTTTGGTACATAAATTAATAATATAATATCATACTAACATGATACATGAGCCTGTCAATAACTTTTTCCACCAACGTCTTTCTCTCTAACAAATCATCTTCTGTCTCTATAGTGCCTTGAGAGACCAATTGTTCCAAATACCAACTCACTACTGCACTTTTACGCATACCCGCATTTTCTTCACCTGAAATATTAATACATATTAATAAAAAATACATTTTTAAACTTACATATCTATTATTTGCATATACACATACTTTGTTATCAAAGAAATTTGTTATACAACATAAAAAGATAGGTCATACAAGTTTGACTTGGTCTATTGGAATGTTAATACATAATTATTATGCCTACAAACTCAAATAATAATTAAGGGAACTTTATTTACAAAAAATCTCATACTTTTGGATGCAAGACTATAACCAAATGATTTAATTAGCATAAATGTCCACGATAACTTTAAGCAACCTTCTTATTATAAGTAAATTTAATATTTATATATTTCTATATATAATTTAATATGAAACCTTTTGATTCAGCCTCCTGCTCTTCCTTCCTCATGAACACAACCAACATATTACTAAGTGATTTGTACTCTTCAAATGATAGAGTTAATTTTTTCTTGCCAGATTGATCGGTTGAAGGGGTTTCAGCTGAAAAATATCATACAAGAACTAAATAAATAAAATAATCATTTTTATTATGCAAGACAATTCATTAAAATGCTCTTATTTGCTTGTAATACATATAAATATTGGAATTCTACTAAATTATTAATTTTTTTTGATGTTATTGACCTTGATTAAAAATTAAAATAAGATCTGTAGATACTATGTTACCGTGTTTGCGAATAACATATCGTGGAATGAAAGTTAAGAATATGTATACTGAACTTTCATTTGGTGTTTTCAAAAGAAAGGGCATAGGACACTTTTCATCCGATTGAAAAGAAAAAAAATAGTTGATCAAATACAAAATCTTCTTATATACTGTTTTTAAGGACGAATAGTTTGCCCAGTCGGCTACTTATTTTTAATTCTGAAACTAACGTAGACGAAGTCGCGAGCGTAACTAGTTCATAATATGTGATATTTATAATACCTGTTCCCGAAGGTGTATCTTGATCAACATCCATACTAGGTTCATACTGCGGATCCTCTTCATCCAAATGTATGTCGGGTTGTTCCACACGAATTATTGACTTGTTCAACAATCTGTTGTTAAAAAATACGATGAATTTAATGCAATAAACAGTTATGCGTGATATAAACCAAGTCCAACTAATAAAGAACCAAATAATATAGATAAATTAACTATGTATATAATAGTATAAAAATTGTATAAAGAAGATCAATGAAACAGAATCACAAATTATTTTAATATACAATACTACATTTATACATGATTTTAAAGTTAGATATAACACATATACAGGGTGACTGGTGAATTACTATCGATATTTGAGGACGTGATATTTGACGATCATATATGACAAAATAAAAATTAATATAACATAAATATTAATAAACTTCTAAGTAAAGTTAACCAAAAGTTATGTAATTAATTACGCGTCGTGTGAACACCCTACAGATTAGGTATACACACACACACACACACATACGCGATTGGCGGCGTGGTGTTGTATCAGCACGCCGCCGCACGCGTCCGCACTTGGAACACTTGGAACGTGTCCACACTTTATTTATTTATACGGAAATTTGGTTAAAAATTAAGTACCTATTTTTTTTACATAATTCGAATGAGAATCATGTACCGAGTATTCTCCTTAAATATTGATAGTTATTCACCAGTCACCCTGTATAATACTTTATCTTATTACTGATACTATAGATGAATTTCAAATTGAAATTATTCAATACGATCGCAATATTAATAAAGAATAATCATCGAATCTTACTCATATATTTTTCTATATAATCTAATTAAAAATTTAATAACAGTATAAGCGAAATAATGCTTTAATGTTGAAAACATAATTATGCGATGTTAAACTATAATTTCCACACTCCAGTACTTAGTAGTTAGTAATAATATATCAAAAGTAGTTTTATAATATGTTAGTTAATAGTAAGTAGTACCTGTGAGCCTCGGTAACGTGGTTGGTAGTAACATGTCCGCTGCAGTGCATTTTAGCCAACGCTTCACTTAGTCGTACCTATTACATACAAACATTATTAATAATTATATGAAAATAGTACTCTCAATATTATAAACTAAACTTATTTTTTAAGAATCGTAAACTCAGTACAATCGTGATAGGAAATTTGTGTGAAGCTAGTCTTAATATAATGATGTTAAATATGGTGATTATCGTAATGGTTCAGTATTACGGTAATTATAATCAATCATTAAAATAATTCTAAGGATAGTAGTACACTAGCTGACCCGGCGATCTTCGTACCGTCTTATAATCAAGAAATATCTGTTACACACACTACAAATTATCCTCTAGAAACAATGTGAAAAGTATACTAAGAAATGTTAAACGAATTATGTAGGTATTTTTTTATTCTAACTCCGGCTACAGACCAACTCCGACCGACATATTTGCAAAAAGCATGTAAATTTATTTTAATTTTTTCTTTGTTTTAATGGCAACATGAATACTACATACTGAAAGTGACACATTATTTTATTTAAAAAGTGAAATATTGTAGTATTTTTTTTTCTAATTATTTTCGTAATTTTTTCTTACATAAGAACCTTCTCCTAATAATAACAAATACAATAAAAATAAAGTGAAATCGGTCCAGCCATTCACGCGTGATGACGTGATGAAGGGAAAAAGGGATTCATTTTTATATATATAGATCATAATTAGAACGTCACAGATGGCGCCACTTGTATCACAAAATCGAAGAAAATATCTAGTATATATATAATAGTAGTTACCAATGATTCCAATTGTCGTACAGTTATTCTCCAACCACCACCCGCTGATTCACGAGAACGTAGACTTGTGTAGTACTCAACCAATAACTTGCCGGCTTCCTTTATTAAAAGAAAATATTATCAAATACTATTATAATGATATATACATGTATTATAATGATTATAAACCAACATAATATAAGAGATATAACAAAGAAAATTTAATGTCAAGTAGCGATTTTTATGAAATATTAATTAAACAAAGAATAGACTTAAATAAGAACAACAATATGGTTTATATGCAGTAGTTCGTTACAGTACATTTATTTACTAGTTGATGAGAAAGATTTAAAAATTATTATATGTAGAAACTCCATACATAAAAATAAATGAAAATAAATATTAATAAGGTAAACCATACTATTATACAAGGCATTGAACTAAATAAGAAAATTTTGTAAGAGAAAATTATAAGTCCTTTTATGTTAAGCATAGAAAAAAAATATCAAATTAGATTGATATTAGTAATTTGTCAGTAAATACTTTGATTATTTCATCTTTGCTCTCTTTTTGTAGTCTTTATATAACCTACAGTATACAGGGTGACTGGTGAATTACTATCAATATTTAAGGAGCATACTCGGTACATGATTCTCATTCGAATTATGTAAAAAAAATAGGTACTTAATTTTTGACCAAATTTCCGTATAAATAAATAAAGTGTGTACACGTTCCAAGTGTTCCAAGTGTGGGCGCGTGCGGCGGCGTGCTGATATAACACTACGCCGCCGCCGCGTCTGTGTGAGTGTGTGTGTATACCTAATCTGTAGGGTGCTCATACGATGCGTAATTAATTACATAACTTTTGGTTAACTTTACTCAGAAGTTTATTAATATTTATGTTATATTAATTTTTATTTTGTCATATATGATCGTCAAATATCACGTCCTCAAATATCGATAGTAATTTACCAGTCACCCTGTATATTATTAATATATATGTACACATTTAACCAACCTCAGTAATAATAGGTTTGAATGATCTCGCAAACGCTATATATCTCAATAGATCCTCTCTAGAGTACACACAGTCATATGTTTCCTCTTTATTACAATGCAAATCCACTATTTTCCTGGCTATAGCGTAATCAACCATTTCACTGCTCTCATCTATTAGTATGAAGAATAAATCGAATCGTGACATTATAGGCGCGCTGAGAGCAACATTCTGTTGTAAGGATTTAGCTCGGTCGTATCTACCGCCGATAGGGTTGGCAGCTGCCAGTATTGAGGTTCTAGCGTTCAGGGTTGCCCTCACACCGGCCTGGAAATAGATAATTATATTTATTAAGTTTATTATATAAATAGATTTCTAGAATATAATTTTTTACATATAAATTTATGAAGTAGATTTTCATATAATCATACTTTTTCTACAATTTCATCTAGAATAAAGAGCATTTATTCAATTTATCTACAATATAGATTCTTTGTACTTTCATATAAATATGCTTGTTTCAACAAGTTCATCTAAATGTACAGTTTATTTATATATTCATAAATGCAATCTCTACTTTTAAGTCAGTGGTGTCCTAGTGGTTAAAAGGCCCGCCTCTCATGCATGAGGCGCGGGTTCGATCCTGGCAAGTACCAATGTGATTTTTCCGAGTCATATGTACTTTCTAAGGGTATTAAGACACCACTGATTAATGCATTCCCAAAGAGGGTTTATGTCAGGCAGGCGGCCGATCGCAAAAACAAATAGGCAAAACTATTCACAACATGAAAGGCAGACCCTGGCTATAGCTGGGAAATTGCCAGGTAGAAGAAATGCAATCTCTACTTTTAATACATATATATATATGTATAGCATACCTTAGCCAATGATATGGTCTGTTGTTCCATAGCCTCGTGTATAGCCACCTGGTCCCCGGGATCCATCTTATCAAACTCATCGATACAACACACTCCATTATCAGCCAACATCAATGCACCGGCTTCTATCACGAAATCAAACGATTCTTCATCCTATTAATGAAATAATTATTTTTATTATAAAGCACAATATCAAATAATTAAACAATATCTAAATATTATAGATTACTTGCTTAATATGAAAATGATAGTATATTTTATGTTATGTCAATTTATTTTTCAATATGTTACTCGTACGTAATACGTTTTATTATTGTACATATATACATATATATTTTATTTATATATTTCACATATAATAGCATTAACAAACTTACAAAAACATCTCCAAACTGCAGAACAGTTTGTTGGCGAAGGAGGCGCTCTTACTTAACGTCTACATATGTTATTATAGCTACATATAACACCTATGTATGTACCGCTTAGTTTTAGGTTTACACGCACATACTTACATACATTTTTAATACACTTTTAGTACATTTTTTTTACATCCTTTTTATGGGTACATATTTTTTTTATACATATACTAGAAGACCCGGCGAACTTTGTATCTCCCTATAATCAAGAAATATCTGTTACGTTATTTTTTTATATTTTTGGAGTTTACCTATTAAAGCCATAAATCTCCGTGTTTTGAAGTGCGACTGAATGATTGACATATTAGTTAGTTGTCAAATCTAATGTCAAAAAAACGTTTGTATCAACAACTACTAATAAATTAAAAAATAATTAAAAAAACATTGTCCAGCGGACAAAATTGTGAATCTAAACAATTCCCAGATCCCCTTGAACACACACAAAAAATTTCATCAAATCGGTCCAGTGGCTTGAGAGAAGTTCAGTGACATACACACTCACAGAAGAATTATATATGTAAAGATATGTATGATAAATAAATTAGTATATATATTATGTATACCTTAACAACAGCAGCTGTAAGACCAGCAGCGGACGATGCCTTCCCGCTCGTGTAAACCGCTCGAGGAGTCATCTCACTGACTTGTTTTAACAGTTGAGACTTAGCTGTACTAGGATCGCCTACTATACACACGTTGATATCACCACGCAGAGTTGTTCCTAATGAAAATATTATATTTAGTATTACATAGAATATGAGAATTTAATATATATTTGCTTAGTGAGATCTAAGATTTTCGCGAGTACTCATTTAAATGAAACTAATATTTTCAGATTTTTACTTCGCGTTTTTATTTTTGATTTAATGAACTACATACATACTACGGACGTTTCGGCTACTCTTCAGCAAAACATAAAAACGCGAAGTAAAAATCCCAAAATATTAGTTTCGTATTTGTTTAGAACTTTTTTTTAATAATATTTGATACTTAATTAGTATTAATTTATTGAATGTAGACAAAAGTAAAAATAATTTGTAATTAATAACTTACAACTATGTCGCTTTAAAGTTATTGTGAAATGAAATCTGAAAGATACGCAAATGTAGACAATATAAAAGAGTAAGAAAATAAGTCAGTAGATTAATACGTGTGTGTGTGGTATTCCCGCTATACAGAGACATAAACAAGGTGAGCGACATGAATTTAGATGAATTATTTATGTACTAGTTCAAAATTAATTAATGAGATCTGAGATTTCGGGAGAGAGAGAACGGGCACTCACATCTCGTCTGCACGTTATCACGGTTGCTGTAAAGTATCCGAAACGTCGGGAGTATGTAGTTTTTATCAAAAATTAAGTCTCGTAGTATTTCCGCAAAATATTACGTTTCTTAATAACTTAATAACTTAATTTATTTATAATATTCATATTTTTTTTAGTTTCACTTTATACACTTTTAATTTAATGTATTAGTATTTTTTCTTACAAATTTAGTGGATAAAAATTGTTTACGATTACAAAGATTCACTACTTTCGCGCTTAAGTATTCCAAGCACAATTTTTTTAATACCTTACTTATTAAAATGTAAAACTAAAAACTATTGTTACTATTATATTTATTTTAGTTACTATTATACAGGGTGACTGGTGAATTACTATCAATATTTAAGGAGCATACTCGGTACATGATTCTCATTCGAATTATGTAAAAAAAATAGGTACTTAATTTTTGACCAAATTTCCGTATAAATAAATAAAGTGTTGACACGTTCCAAGTGTTCCAAGTGTGGACGCGTGCGGCGGCGTGCTGATACAAAACCACGCCCTCGCCGCGTGTGTGTGAGTGTGTGTGTATACCTAATCTGTAGGGTGTTCACACGATGCGTAATTAATTTCATAACTTTTGGTTAAGTTTATTAATATTTATGTTATATTAATTTTTATTTTGTCATATATGATCGTCAAATATCACGTCCTCAAATATCGATAGTAATTCACCAGTCACCCTGTATTTATATGTTTATATAAATATATAATGTTAAACATAGTGAGTTATATACCTTCTACAGTTGTTTTAGCGACGCCACCGAACAACATTAAAAGAATTCCTCTCTTCACTTCATTGTTTCCATGAATACTTGGAAATAGACTTGTAATCAGATTATTGTACAGATTACGGTCGCGAGACATTTCATACACCTGGAAAGAAGACATAACATTTTAGATGTAGGCAGTGGCGGCTGGTGGGTAATCGAACCGGTGGTGCACTTTACTAAAATATTAAAATAAGAAAATGCAACAAAACAATATAACGAGATGTCAATCACGTCTCAATTCGTCATACATCGGGTGCTCTCGGTAATGTTCGGCCGCTCGTGCGGCGCTCGAGAACCGACTCATTACTCGGTACATTTCTATGAACTATGTTTTGTTTCACGCGTCACGCGTATTAATCCGTGTCTCATACAAGATGTATTAGCAGTCCTCGTGCACTCGCCGAAGCGCACGAGATATTAGTTTAGTAAAGCGCTCAAACTTTTTGACCATAATTGGGAAATTTAATGTTTTATACGTTTTTGTATGTTTAAGAAATAAATATTAAAATGTTAATTTAAAAATAAAGTTGAAGTAATATTTTGTAATTTTTAAATCTTTTGAATTGGTGGTTCAGCGCACGAGTGCACTTCAGGTACAGCCGCCACTGGATGTAGGACTGGTAGTAAAAAGTATTTTGAAACAGTTAGTTTACACCATTAGATAATATTCTCTCACAAGTGAAGCTTCTTGTATGATTATTTAAATACCTTATTGAATGTTCCAAAAAGGTTGATCGAACGTTTAACGCTCCTGGAGTGATTAAAAGAGACAGAGTGAGAAGTAATGCGTGTCGTTTGAAAGTTTACGCGCAATCAATAGTGACTTGTAAGTAATGATAATAATGTTTATCTTAAAGAAGCACTAAAAATACACAGTAGATATCAAAGTAAGGACATTTAAGATTTGTTTGTGATATTATTTATTAAATAAATTTTATATCTATGGACTGTATAAGTGATTATTATATATTTTTTTGTTGGATTTCCTCATATAGTTTTCATGAATAACATCTAATAGACTATACCTTGTCCCATTCTTTGTCTGTCATTTGCTTCCTCATATCTTCTGAAGTAAGATCATCCGCAGCTAAATCTGAAGTACCGAATCTTCTTGATGTCGCTTGAACACTACACGCTAGGAAGGCGGTTCTGGAATATTTAATTTACGACTTAATAAGCATTTGACTTTAAAAATCACATATTTTTTCATTATTTTGAGTTATTGCCAGTAGAAAATAATTAATAGACAACATAATGTAAAGACATTCTGCAGTTTGATTGACATAAAAATATGTATAAAGGCAATTTAATATTAAAAAAAACTTTTCTAACCAATATAAGTTTGAAGTCAAGGGCATTTCTAAAGTAACATATAAAATTAATTCCTAATGATTTTTAGTTTGTATATTCACATATAACTTCCTTATTTTCTCTCGAATATAATACTTAATATCAAATCACACATAATACATATATAATTTTGAGACTTAGTTTATTATAGAAGATATAATATTATTATTCAACGTATATAACCTACTTGTAATGTAATTCCCGTACTCCCAAAGCCTTGAGTCCCTTTATTCCTTCCATCTGTCCCTCGGTTGCCATCTTAGTTCTAGTCGTTAACTCGGCCTTCGCCCCCGGCATAGATAATGAACCAACATCCGGCACCACTATAAGAGTACCAGTGAAATCATAACGATCGCCAGCCTGTAAGTTTGAAAATATATTATATATTTGGACTGAAATTTTTTCGATACATATATTATATTATATATATGATAATATAAACAAATCTATACAAATAGATATAATGATTTTTTACTGAATACATATGTATATATCTATAGTAGGTACATAAGGCAAAATAACATTTATCTGTAATTTTCTGTCTTGTTTGTTACTGCTAATCTGGGATTTTTTTACGAGTTATGGTAGGTTTTATGGTAGGTAGCTTATGTAACAAGGAGTACATAACGAAAAATAGACATTCAGTACAAACAATCTGACATGCTAGTAGTGGCCTAGTGGTTTAAGGGTCCGCCTCTCGTTGCGGAGGGCGCGGATTCAAACCTGGCAAGTACCAATGTGATTTTTCGGAGTCATATGTACTTTCTGAGAGTATTTTGACACCACTGACAGACAGTGAAGGAAAACATCGTGAGGAAACCTGGACTTATAGTTTCACAATTATAAGTTTGAAATCACCAACCCTTTTTGAGCAAGCATGGTGATTAATGCTTAAACTTTCTCCATGTGAGAAAGAGGCCTTTGCTCAGCAGTGGACGCCGCTGATAGGCTGGTGACGCATCTGACATGCACATATTGTATGCATGCATGTATTAAATACCTGTACAGATTCCACAGCCTCTGCTCTCAATATGACTTCAAGTGATCTTGGTATGCATCCCCTTGGCAGCTCTGCCTGTGTCTCTTGAATTCTTATCTTTTGGAAGTCCACAAACACAGATTTATCGGCATCCAACATAAAACGGCGACGATTAGCGCACACTGGATTACGACATATTGTGGGAATTGTGTACTGGAATATGAAATATTCAAATGTAAATATATTTAAATAATATATATGTATGTTTGTTTGTTACTCTTTTAGCAAAAAAAGTACTGATTGTAATTTAATGTAACTTTACAATTATATAGCTTATGTAAAAGATTCATATATACTTAATAAATTATTTTTAAAAGGATAAAATGTATAATGGTTGTACCATTATACAGTCCCAAGACATGGACAATAGATGGCACTAGTAGTTAGTATCTTAATCTATCTATATTAATAAAGAGGAAAGATTTGTTTATTTGTTATGAATAGGCTCCGAAACTACTGAACCGATTTCAAAAATTCTTTCACCTTTGGAAAGCTACATTATTCCCGAGTAATATAAGCTATATTATATTTAAATAAAAATAAGGGATCCTTACTAAAACTCCAATAATGTAACCCCAGGTGTAAAAAAATGATCTGAAAAATTCCTTACGTCGCATGCGCTGCGAAAACTATTGATGATAGAACCAAATCATTTGCTACGACTTTGCAGAACTCATCATCATCTACAAAAAGTGTCGCGACAGCATATGTCTAAATATTATAGTTATGTCACAGTAAGCGGTTTTTTATTCTAAAAATTTAATTTATATGCCGCCGCTTGAAAAGGCTCTTTATTTGTACCTTGGTATTAATCCTTATCAAAATAAATTACTTTATATTCAAGACGGCTTCAATACCTTTTTATAACTTTTTGAATTATTCAATTCGGACATTTCATTCGGAAGATATCTTGAGTTTAAAAATGCAAGTATTAGAAAAAAGTCGCGTGGTTGACGCTCACCGCGCTCAGCTAGCTAGCATGCGATGTAGGCTCCATGTAAGCGTCACTGGGGTACGGGGGGAGTTAATCCCAACTAATATTATAAATGCGAAAGTAACTCTGTCTGTCTGTCTGTCTGTTACGCTTTCCCGCTTAATCCTCTCAAACGATTTTGATGAAATTTGGCACAGACAATTTTTAGACCCTGAGAAAATATAGGCTACCTTTTATTGCGAAAAAGGGGATGAAGAGGTTGAAATAGGGGTTGAAAGTTTGTACGGTATTTCTGAATTTTAAAAGAGAAAAACATGAAACTTTATATTTAAGCACTTGATAGGATATATTTAAACATTTGTTCTAGCGTTTTTGAAATTTCGACCAGTGAAGGGGTGAAATAAGGGTTGACAGTTTGTATGGGATTTCTTAATTTTAGAAGATAAAACCATGAAACTTTATATTTAAGCACTTGATAGGATATATTTAAACATTTGTTCTAGCGTTATTGAAATTTCGACCAGTGAAGGGGTGAAATAAGGGTTGACAGTTTGTATGGGATTTCTTAATTTTAGAAGATAAAACCATGAAACTTTATATTTAAGCACTTGATAGGATATATTTAAACATTTGTTCTAGCGTTATTGAAAGTTCGACCAGTGAAGGGGTGAAATAAGGGTTGACAGTTTGTATGGGATTTCTTAATTTTAGAAGATAAAACCATGAAACTTTATATTTAAGCACTTGATAGGATATATTTAAACATTTGTTCTAGCGTTATTGAAATTTCGACCAGTGAAGGGGTGAAATAAGGGTTGACAGTTTGTATGGGATTTCTTAATTTTAGAAGATAAAACCATGAAACTTTATATTTAAGCACTTGATAGGATATATTTAAACATTTGTTCTAGCGTTATTGAAATTTCGACCAGTGAAGGGGTGAAATAAGGGTTGACAGTTTGTATGGGATTTCTTAATTTTAGAAGATAAAACCATGAAACTTTATATTTAAGCACTTGATAGGATATATTTAAACATTTGTTCTAGCGTTTTTGAAATTTCGACCAGTGAAGGGGTGAAATAAGGGTTGACAGTTTGTATGGGATTTCTTAATTTTAGGAGATAAAACCATGAAACTTTAAAATTATAGATCATTTAGTTTTGAAATAACTGAGATACGGAGTTTTGAGACAGCACATACGCGATTTTCTCATAGTGCACTTGGGAAAGCCCCATACAAGGCCGTCCCAAAATCGTATGACGTGAAAGTCGTTGTTATGGAATAAAAGTAATTGATTAATTTAGTCTTATAAATAAGCTTTGTTTTCTATATTTAAAATAAGTTTTTGCAAACCATAATGTGTATAAAAAGGCATAGCTAACTCATGTTCAATGATATAATTTAGGCATAATACATTACTATAATTCAATGCCACATTACTCGAAAGTTTTTGATATAAATGTATATAAGTATTATAATTTTTGAAATGCTTATAATCTTCTTATAGCGTTTTTGTTAAATAATGTTATGTATAATAATTAAATTAATTAAAATTAACCACCATAGTTTAAATGGTATAATTTTCGGCTTACTTTTTTTTTTAACGAGTCTTACCCGTTCACTGCTGTTTGCCGATGTCGAGATATTTATTGTTTTACGATCTTTTTACATTAGTTTACACAAGGAGAAAAAAAAGTTGTGCATATTTGCGAATTTACTGATACGGTGCCAAAACATAATTAAATATATATATATTTTTTTTATTTTTTAAATAATTTAATAGACATAATTTTCAAAATTGTTATTTTTTATATTAAGACTTATACTTTCACATATATGTGTGCAAAATTATAGATAATTCAGTTTTGAAATAACTGAGATACAGAGTTTTGAGACGAACATACGCGATTGTCCCACTGTGCGGCTACCGACGACCGACGGCAGCGGCGCACAGTGGGACAGCGCCATACAAGGCCGTCTCAAAACACCTTCACATGAAAGTCGTTGTTATGCAGTAAAACTAATTCATTAATTTAGTCTTACAAATAAGATTTCTTTTCTATATTTTTTAAATTATTATTTTTTGCAAACCATAATATATATTAAAAGGCATCAAAGTTGACTCATGTTCAATGGTGTTATTTTGGCCCAGTAGGTACATTATACTACAATTCAAAGCCACATTACTTGAAAATTTTACTAATATTATAAATGCGAAAGTAACTCTGTCTGTCTGTCTGTTACGCTTTCACGCCTAAACCACTGAACTGATTTTAATGAAATTTGGTACAGAAATAGAGTTGACCTTGAGAAAGAACATAGGATAGTTTTTATCCCAGACTTTTGAAAGGTTCTCTTGAAAACGCGATATAACCGAAATCCACGCGTGCGAAGCCGCGGGCGGAAAGCTATGTCATATAAAAATACTAATAAGCAGACTATTTATATCTTATCAAACACTACCAAAGTGCATATGAATAAAGTGAAGAGAAAAACAGTAATTAAAACTATTTATATACTTTGATGGTTTAAACGATTTAGGGTATTTTTTTGGTACTATTAAAACTGTAAACTTACCTTAAATTGTTGTTCAACATTCTTTATAACGGTTTGACAATCCAAACAGACAAATGTACCTAAAACCAGTTCAGGATGAACTGGGTGCGTTCTTACAATTTGACCGGATATTCTTATTAAAGTACCAATTTTGGCTGTTGTTAGCTCCCTCACTTTATGTCTTGTTGGTACATCAACGAATGAAACATAGCATTCTTTTGCCTGCAAATCTTTCTTTATACCGCTATCGGCAAAGCTTAATACATAGTTCAAGATAGCTTGGTTAAGAAATGGGTATATTCTGTAATATTCCTCGATAATTGTTGTAGCTAGATTCTGGTTGTATTTTTCAACGTCATCGAAACTGACTTCTAATGTACTTAATTCTGGTTTCAGTAATTCCTTTGCTTGCTTTTCATATTTTAATTCGTGATCTTCTTTAAACCTGTAATTGTATAATTTTTTTTTATTAATTTAATAGTGTTTATTTTACAATTTGGTACAAACATCACAAAAGAGTAACCAAAGTCTTCTATGATACAATTTTGTTCCTCTCTAAATCAATTTATGATTTTATTAAAATAAACCAATTTTTTTTAAATGAAAGACACAAGAGAAATTACATTATCATATAAAATTTTATTCTTATTTCAAATATAAAATAATAAAATTTAACAAAAACAAATCTTTCAGGTATTTTTACTGTAATATTTATGCAGATTAATTATGATATTGAAAAATAAAAATGAAATATAAGAGATTTGAGCAATAGTTGTAAGTGTGGTATACTACATACTTTTAATTTAATAATATTAAGGATCCAAATGCATCAATTGCCATAAAGATCAATCCACCTGATTTTACAATTAACTTAAAATTTTCTGATACATTTAATAATAAAATATAATACTTCCATACATAGTCAAACTTGAACCAAATATTATTTGAAGTAATGTTGAATTATTTGATTAATGTTTCGGAAATAGAAAAAAATTCCAAGATATTAAAATCAAATAAAACTTTAGTCTCAAGGTATACAAAATGTGATGAAATAATAAAAAAAAAACGATCCATACTCACTCTTCTAAAAAATCTTGAAATAACTTCTGGCAACGAACTCCAACCTCATCTTTTACTTGGCTTTGAGTGGCATATGTGTCAGCTACATCCATTTTAGTAAAATGTTAAGGGAGACAATAACTCACACCGCAAAAATATCTCGTTTAAACAACTTTATAACCAATAAAAGTATTCACAAAAAACAGATATTATGAACCGTATTATATTTATCAGGCCATTTATTACGTATGCTTATTCAATTTAATAAAAGAATCCTAGGGAGAATCTGTATTATAACACTTTTGTTTGTTTTAGGCAAAACTCTTGTAACAAGTTGAAACAATAATAACGTACTTTACTAACGTTGACAGTTCAATATTTTGGCGGGAGTTTATCTGTCAAAAAGAGTGGCCATAGAGTTGTTGGAGATTTTACAAGCACAATAATTGTTATAGAATATTAACATCGAATTATAGATTAATACATTGAATATTTTTTAGATAGATAGTTTTAATATGTAAATCATTAATTACGAGGCATCTATAAGTCCTTATTTTAATTTGAACAATGTCTAATAGTTAAAATATTCTCTACAAAATGACTAAAGTTTGAAATAAATATTGATATTTAAGTTTGTATTTTAAATCTACAAAAACATCTCTTACCGAAAGGACTTTCATGAATAGGATATGTGATAAGTCATGATAAAGTAGATCAACGTTTTTAATTCATTTGTCTATTTAAACTAAAATGAATTTATTAAACTGAGTACTAAAAATACTTGTTATAATTTGACCTTGACAATTTTTTTTAAATATGTATTTAAAATCAACATTCTTACCTAGATATTATATCACTAGTTTTATTATATTATGACTTCATTCGCACTGGATCGTTTAATATTTTGCCAATGTCAAAGTTTTTATTTGTTATACGAATTAGTTTTCTTTTTTAATTATGGATTATATAGTTTCCATTTGATCGTGAAGTATTTTAGTATTATCATTTTTTTATTTTATCTTCAACTTCATTGACTTAAAATGTCATTATGACATATGTAACCTATCAATAAAGAGCTATCTGTTATCTGTTTTTCATCACTTTCACATTGTTTTTGTAACAGTTATAAACACGAATAATATTTAGTTTGTTGTGATATCTTATAGGTTACTATCATATATAATATGGCTGAGGATCGAATTGGTCTTTTATTCAAGGCTGCTACACTTGCGTCATCAATACAAGATAGCAAAACCCAACAAATATTAAAAAGTTACTACATGTATGTCATCCTTTGTAATATTTTTCGACATTAATCGAATAGGAGAAATCTTATATAATATAATGTCTACAGGTTGAAATGTCAGGAAACGACAGGGGGCTTTGGATTGCCAAGAAAATATTTTTCGAGGGACACGAGATGCCCTCGTTGTGGCATTGAATGGGATAGAGACACAGAGACAAAGGTTTTTATAAGATATATTCACGTTTTAATAATTATTATACTACAACTAATATACTTATATGAAACATTGGACTTTTCAGTTAACAACTATTAGATTAACAAAAAAACAAAGAAGAAGAATAAGGAGCAAGAAAAAAATTGTAAATGCTAGAAACAAAGAGTATTTATTCCACAGTAATAAATTGGTAAATATGATTTTATTACATAAAAAAATTATTATATACATAAGAACTATATTAATAAAAATATCATTATTCAAAATATTATTAATTGTATTTTTGTTATTGTTTTTTAGGAACAAATCTGTTCATTTTGCGGTCACAACATGAAAACATATATAACTAAACCAGAAAAATCTAAAGTAAAAATACCAGAGGTTGAAACACCAATAGAAGTTGAAGCTACGACTAATATTATAAAAGGAACAAAGAAAACTAACAAAACGCAACACCAAGCTAATGTTTATTGTCAGTCTAAAAATGCCTTTAATCTGAAAACAAATGGAAACAACTTGGCAACTACAATGAAGCCGCAACCAAAAGTTATAAAAAACAATAAGAAGAAAAAAGATAAATATGCCGGTTTATGTAAAATTGCAGTTGCAGCGGCCACGAAACAGAAGCTAAATAAACTAGAGCTATTTTTAAAATCTGCTAAATAATATGTGTTCTAGTCTATATTAGATAATAGATAGTAATAAGCATTATAAATTTGAACCACAACCACATAAAAATAAACAAATTACTAAAAATTTATTTCACATTAAAAATTAACAATATTTTTATACATATAGCTGTAGTTATAATTAGGACCATCTTAGTTAACAATCAGTTTTAATTCTTAGATATTATAAATAAACTAAGTTTTATGTACATTTTTGTATTATTATTAAATGTATATCCATTACATTTGTGTTTGTGTGCCCAGTTATAACATGTAAGTCACCATTTTTGAATGTTTTGAAGAAGTTGTATGAGTCGTTATTATTTATATATTTATTAACATCAATATTTTCTTTTGAACAATCGGATATTAAATTTATATATCCTATAGCCCCCGCTGCATCTGTTGGCCCATCAATACCATCAGTGCCGGCGCTTAATAAAAATATATTATATCCCGATAAATCATTTTTTATTTCATCAATATATTTTGAGAATTCTAAAGCAAGTTGTTGATTTCTCCCACCTTTTCCAGTACCTTTAACATTAACTGTTGTCTCTCCACCAAGAATTAAACACAAATCTTTAGTTTTTATCGAATCTAAATATTCATCGTCAATATTAAATTTAAAACCTGGTAAATTTAATTCATACAATCTATCTTTGATATTGTTATGTAAAATACCATTCTTAAAGTCGTAAAATAACTTTACCAGTTGCACATACTTATGTGCAATTTCACTTACATTCCCAACAACACTATATGAAAGTGCTAAAGGGAAGAAACCAATTGTCTTCGCTTCTAAAGCAGCTGCCTCTATACTAAGTTTATTAGAACCAATTATGATGTTTTCCACTTTATTTTTAGGATAGATTTCTATACTTCTAGTATCTTCTAAAACCTTTTTGATTGATGAAGGCAGTTCATTCTGTAATTTATACTTGCGTATGATGTTCATTGCGGCTAAGGGATCTTCCTCGTCTTTACAAGTAGGTCCGCTAGCAATTAAATCGATGGGATCATTAACAACATCAGAAAGGATAAGGGTTAAAACACTTGCAGGTTGTGCCTTTAATGCTAGTTTACCTCCTTTCAAATCTGATAGTCTCTTTCTAACTGTATTTAGCTCTATTATATCAGCACCTGAATTTGCTAATTTTTTAATCAAAGCAGTTTTTTCTTCCAAGGTTATAGGTTCCTTAGGCAAAGGCAACAATGCAGAGCCACCACCAGATAGTAAAACTATTAAGAAATCATTGTCTGTTAAATTTGTCACTAAATCTTTTATAGCTTGAGCTGTTTTTAAAGCATTTTCATCTGGTAAATTATTTAATGCTCCTTCACAATATAACATTTTGTCATTTCGATTTCTATAGTTATAACTTCCAATAGGAATGCTGATAATACCTTGTTTAATTTTTGAACTTAGAATATGTTCCAGCTCATTTGCCATATTTTGGACAGCTTTTCCACCTCCAACAACATATACATTTTTTTGTTTTAGGTTGTAATTTAATTTTGATACATGTAAATGTTGATTTATAGAGTCATAAGTAATAAATTTTTTAATAAGATTTTCTGGTAGTACAGTAGATACACTACTTCTAAATATTCGGCATAAATCATTTACAAGTGAAATAGCCATAGCAAATAATTTCAAAAATTAGATTAAGTAAATACACTCACAAATATATTCTTATCAGTACGTATTAGGTACATACAAAAAATCACTGGAATAAAGTGAAGCACAATACATTATACACACTACCAACAACTTGCGATAAGACGGAGAATTATCAAACTATTTTAGTTAAAATGATATATCACGGGATTTACATTGAATACTTATTAATTAAATAGTAGCAGTTTACATTCATAAGACAATTTTTGCAATCGATAAGTGAATAGAGAATTTAAAAGTAAACAAATTTCAAGAATGGAGTTATTCAATTAACTTTAAATCACATATTTAACATTTTGCATATCTTGTGTCAATGTTCATTAATTAGTAAGTAGTAGCACAATCTGTCAGTCAGCGAATAGTCAATAGAATGTATACTACATAGTAACAAATTAGTATCAGACCACCTAAGAAAGAGGAATACCATAAAATTCATGTAAACAATCAACTCATAAGTAACTCCGTTCCATTGTTTAAGTTGTTATATTATGTTCATAATTGAATAAAAAAACCTCAAAGTGAAAAGGAGTCGCCACTCGCCAACGACAAGCTTGGTATGAAAGAATAACAATGGAATTTAAACTTTAGTTTTAAGTGGTCAAGATCACATTTCAAATATTTATGGATTTTGAGCAAGTCTTAACAAGTCGGCGCAAATTTTAAATTTGTTTGACTAGGAATACCCAGTGGCCAGATCTCTACTCTAAATCGTTAGTCTTGTAGAGTTGCAAAGAAGTTTTAGTGGTACGTTTTGAAACTTGAATAGTTTTGTACTTTAAATAAATATTAAGTAAATATTATAGTTTAAAAGAAACTATGGATATACCTATTTGTTTTTCGAATAATTTTAGTAGTAAACAAAACGTGAGATCTTTTCAAAATGTGATTAATTTGAAGTTATTAAAAAGTGGTGAAGATATATTTCTCCAGCATATTGTAGAAGACGAATCAGTGATAAGAGAAATATCGATAGAATTTAGAGAAATTATGAAGAATCTGAAAAAAAATATCATCACCTACAACAAGAATGATTTTAAAGAATATTTCGTAAAAACCGATGATGATAAATATTTACATTCCGTAAATAAATCAAAAGTTTTTATCGGGTGTTGGGCTGCACTGTTGAAAATTGTTCCAGATAATTTTTATGGAAACAATCATAATAACAAATTATTTAAGAAAATTGTTAAAACTGTAATATACAGTATGAATCGTCAACACTTCAACTTCCGTAACATGATAAACGGTTGGGATTTGTCAATATATCCATGGAACACTCTCACTGCTGAAATTTCTTTTGATATTCTTCATTACAGTCTTGTATGGATTTTAAAAAAGTTACTATCATCCATAATAGTTTTAAACTTTTTTTGTTACAACATGCAAAAAAACAGACGCAGATGAAAATAAGCTTCATTACTTCTGGAAAAATGTCTGGCAAAGTTTTTATGACAAGAAAATATCAATAATGATAACCACGAGGACTATAAAGAAAATTGAACCTTACAGTCTAGGTAATAAAATTAAAATAAGATATAGTTATCGACAGAAATTAAGAATAAAAAATAAAATAAAAGAAATCCCAAAGTTACATTTAGTTTTGAAACAAAATAATGATTATAGACCAATTGTACGATACAAAAACGACGAGACAAATTTAGCTTCTAAGAATAAAATTAAAGAGCGATTATATTTTCTCAGAAAATTATCTGGAAAGCCTCAGGACAAAATTGAGAATCAATTTTTCAATTTTTTCAAGAAGTGGGAGATCAAACATAAACCTAAATTATATTTTATAAAAACAGATCTGAGTAATGCGTTTGGGTCTATAAATAAACGAAAACTACTGAAAATTTTAATTGAGCGACATGACAATTTCCAAAAGGCAGAGACTTCATCGTATTTAAAGAAGAAAATTGAGCAGACTTTTAAGGATTTTATTACAGAACTTAGGAATCCGCTCTTGGTTCGTGCTGGATCAACTATTTTCGAATGGAAGGAAGGTCTTGTACAGGGTTACAAATACTCTCCAGCATTATCTGAAATTTATTATTCATATATGGATGACATATATTTCCGCCATCATATAAATATTACAGACGACCTTAAATTGTTCATAAGAGTTGTTGATGACTATTTATACATCACAGATTCTTTGCAAGATGCCCATGATTTCTTAAAAGCTTTATCGAATTATAGAAACGTTAATTATAATAAAACAGTTGTTAATTTTCCGAATCAATCTATTAAATTTAGCGACGAAATTGTTTTTCTTGGATACAGCTATAATACAAAGACATTACACGTGAGTAGGGCCAATGCTGTAAATTCTGGCCAGATGTGTTTTAAAATCGGTTTTTCCCTTGCTATTGCGGATGTAGGAAAATTTCTAGAAAATAGAATCGGACAATCTGGGATCGAAATAAATGGACACATTTTCAATTTCTACTACAACAGTGAACAATTGATATGGCAACATGTGTTTGTGACACTCTGTCTTTCGGCCAATAAATTTTGTACAATATTAGCTATACTCAGTAATGAGACGGATATGTTTCGATATATGTGTATTTATAAGAGAAGAGTAACGGTGAAACTTTGTAATGCTATCATAGACACGCTTTATAGAAACAAACCTGAAGGCTTTATGTTTATTTTTTGTATTAATCATTTTCGTTATCTATCATTCAAAGCTTTATTGTTGTGTGCACAAAAAACTCCCAAATGTAACAAATTAGTTCCGTACATTAATGTAGAAATTGCAAAAACAAATTGCTTGTATGGAAAGTGGAGAGAACATTTTAGAAGGATGAGTAAAAACGGTTGTAGTGTTAGACAAGCTATAAAGGAGGTTTGTAGGAGGTCAGATTTAAGGGCCATTTTTAAAAACTATGATGTATTACCTGATGGATTACGTTGTTTTGATCACAAAAAATTCTATGTATAGGTTTAAGAAATAAAAATATATTGTAAGTGTAAAAAATATTTTAATTTCAAGTAAATTATTTTTTATTAATATAAGATTCAATTGGACGGAATCGGTGTAAAAAATTGTATTAACAGGAAATAAGATTTTAAAATAAAACCCTTGCTTACTCTACTAATTGTTACATAAGTCTTTCACGTGAAATATATATTACATTTAAATTGTTGTCTTATTTCTAATATTATCTAAGTACTAAAAATATCAGGCACTCGGCTGGATGGAATGAAATTAGAACTAATTATGTATTTTAGTCATAAAACTATCAAGTTTTATAATAATGCTATCAATAATATAGCAAACGCTATAAGATGTCCTACAACACCTTGCTTGTATGCACTTGATAAGAAATCTGGATCTGATGCGAAATAATACGAAGCTTGTGGCGCGTCACACGACACTATCCTAGCCGCTCGAGGCAAAGCTTTACCAGCAATAATCTCAGCGGAACGCTTCTTGTGTGAAAGCGGCTTTAGACGGACGGCTGAATCGCTGAATATTAAATCGGCGTACGGCGGCACTGAGTAAAACATACTGAAACTGAAAAAACAAAAATCACAATTAATAATAGAAATAGAAGATTTATGATAATTGTATTAATATATTATATAGTGTATATATTATGTACTAATGTTAATATACTATAATCCTTAAAATTATTTTTATGATTGATTATAATTATCATAATACTAAACCATTGTAATTTTTTAACCTCAATTTTTAAGTATGAACTTGCATTTGAAAACTATATACAGGGTGACTGGTGAATTACTATCAATATTTAAGGAGCATACTCGGTACATGATTCTCATTTGAATTATGTAAAAAAATAGGTACTTAATTTTTGACCAAATTTCCGTATAAATAAATAAAGTGTGTACACGTTCCAAGTGTTCCAAGTGTGGACGCGTGCGGCGGCGTGCTGATACAACAACACGCCGCCGCGCGCGTATGTGTGAGTGTGTGTGTATACCTAATCTGTAGGGTGTTCATACGATGCGTAATTAATTACATAACTTTTGGTTAACTTTACTTAGAAGTTTATTAATATTTATGTTATATTAATTTTTATTTTGTTATATATGATCGTCAAATATCACGTCCTCAAGTATCGATAGTAATTCACCAGTCACCCTGTATAGTAGATTCAACTATTTTGTAGGACATTACTGGAAGTAATGATGAACATTGAAAAACAAAACTGAGACTGTATCTCAAATAATATATTATATATGTATAATGGATTTATTACAAATTCTTTGTTTTTAAATAGAGACGCCAAACCTCGCTGACGTCACTAACTTCACTTCTTCCAGTACATCCCAAGATATTTTAAAATGAAACTTCATTTATCCTAAATGTTCCTATATTTCTCTAAGGTTCTTCATAATCACATTCTTTAAAGGTTCGCACTCACTGAACTCTGCTGTCGTTCGACCAGACATCATATTTATACTCAAATTCAAACATAGTTCTATTCTCCTTTTAAACAGCCTTTCATTCCCTTTTATTTTAACAATAATTAAATGTATACTAATTACCTGAATTCATCAGTCATTGTAGCTCCATATAATTGTTGTGCGTATACCATTAGATTTGAGTATGTGTCTAACTCAGTGTGATTTGCTCGTCCCATCAAAACAGATCCGGGTACCTTACCGAGATTACATTTCTTGTACTCATGCATTTTTTCACGTGTACCTGAAATTTTATTGAACAATTAGGATATATTAAATATTTTTTGAGAATTAAACTGTACTTAGTCTTATTTTATAAGATATAAATGATATAACAATAAAAAAATATGGATTATATCATACGAGGGAAAATAAGAAAATTCAATAAGAAAACATTGGAAGAAAAATTCATTAATTCGAGCAGAATTACAACCTGCTAACCTTATTCTACGTTCAGTTTCTTTTGTAAACTAAGCTTTTTGAAATTTGAGAATTTTGAAAGCATTTCAATCATGAAAAAAAAACTTGTATATTTTTACTAATAATTGCAAAAAATTATCTATGTGTCTTTTAATTAATAAAAGGTTTTTGATAGTTTTACACAGTAACGTAGCTAAGTCAACGAAATAAGATATAGGCTCTAATTAATATCAGAATTACAAGAAGTTTCAATGGTATGGTATATAATATATTGTATATATATGAGAATGTGACACATGGATGTCGCTGTCTGTTACTATTACGATTCTTCCAACACAGTTTTCTACATGACCGAGCACAGTTTAAAAGTCCATGCAGACAGAACCGCGTACAAAACTAGTATAACATATCCCCCCTATAAGCGAATAACTAGTTACTGGCTCACTACTACCCCCGCCTAGACCGCAGGCGCAAATCATCGTTCTGCTCCGCGCTAGTCGTTAGACTGCCGAGCGCATGCCGCCTCTCTAGTGGGGTACGTGAGACAGTGTATTATATCTATTATATTATATCGTCGTCATCAGCCTATCAACGCCCACGGCTGAGCAAAGGCCTCTTTCTCACATGGAGAAGGTTTGAGCATTAATCACCACTCTTGTTCAAGACGGGTTGGTGATTTCAAACTTATAATTGTGAAACTATAAGTCCAGGTTTCCTCACGATGTTTTCCTTCACCGTATGTCAGTGGTGTCTAAATACTCTCAGAAAGTACATATGACTCCGAAAAATCATATTGGTACTTGCCAGGATCGAACCCGCGCCCTCGTGCACGAGAGGCGGCCCCTTTAACCATTAGGCCACCACTGACTTGTACTATATACAGGGTGACTGGTGAATTACTATCAATATTTAAGGAGGATACTCGGTACATGATTCTCATTCGAATTATGTAAAAAAAATAGGTACTTAATTTTTGACAAATTTTCCGTATAAATAAATAAAGTGTTGACACGTTCCAAGTGTTCCAAGTGTGGACGCGTGCGGCGACGTGCTGATACAACACAACGCCGCCACACTCGTATGTGTGAGTGTGGGTGTATACCTAATCTGTAGGGTGCTTACACGATGCGTAATTAATTACATAACTTTTGGTTAACTTTACCTAGAAGTTTATTAATATTTATGTTATATTAATTTTTATTTTGTCATATATGATCGTCACAAATCACGTCCTCAAATATCGATAGTAATTCACCAGTCACCCTGTATATTGATTTAAACACTACACTCACCATCCGGACATAGTAGTTGCAGATCATCAGGCAGTAAGTCCCTCGCCCACCATTCTCGCCTCCTGCCGCCCGTGATCTCAGTGAGCGCGGTGTGCCTCACGAACGCTACATCCCCCCCTCCCTCAACCATACAACGTAACGCGCCCACGTGACCGAAGTACGGCTCATTAGCGTCACGACGACAACGCCTGATAAATGAAAACATTGATATAGTACGGACAATTTAGACATTATACCAAGTTAGCTAAATTTCCACCAAGCTGAAAATAGGTAAGATTGTTTCAAAAAATTTGAAAGTTAAGGTCAAAGTTAAAAATAATAACTAGAATGTGATTTCGTATTAGATTATTATTTTTAAAGTAAAACTTCGTTACTTAGCGTTACGAAAAGTGTGAAAAAAATTGTATCTCAGTCAGTAGTTCCGTTTGCAAGTTTGCTGGCGTTACGCATTTAGTTGGAGTGAAAGTAAATTTACTTCATTCGTGTGGTCTAAAGCACACTGGCTTTTCTTAGATTCTTAGTCGTATACACTAATACAAAATGTTTGATTTATTTGGTCATCATATACTATAAATCGTAAACGATACAAATGTAGAACCATTAAACTGTTTTGCTATAGTGATGAGCAATATAATAATGTTTTTATTATGCTGCGAAGATATCTACACAATACTAGTTCACGAATGTGTGTATATATGTATTATTAATGAGAAAACCATATAAAATACCTGAACGAAGCCCCATGACATAGATGACAGAGATTGTCGTGGGGTACTGTGTTTGCGTCGACGTACTCCGCTGATAGTGAACCAGATGCACAGGATTTACTGAAGTACTGGGCAGCGGCTTGAGCACCGTCACAGCCGTACGGACTAACAGACAATACATAACATTATATATTTATTTTATTTATTTATTTATTTATTTCTGAAATACCATCGGCATATTCACAAACTATATGTTGAAAAAAAATATATAAAAAAATAAACTTGTTCGGTGTGATACACCATTACAGGTATTTACATTTTACTTTAGTTAGAAGTTTATTAATATTTATGTTATATTAATTTTTATTTTATCATATATGATCGTCAAACATCACGTCCTCAAGTATCGATAGTAATTCACCAGTCACCCTGTATATGCAAATTCTTATTTATATCATTGGAGTTAATATTTATGTGAAATATATTAAAAGAATTGTAATTGTACACTAATGCATTCTTCATTTCAATATTTTCAAATGTAACATATTATAGTAAAGTCAATTAGAATTTGTTGATTTCATTATTTTTAATCTTAATGGCTATTGTAGTAACTGGTATCATAATAACTCCTCATAAATAAATAAATATATATGTATCTATTTATATATATATATATCTCACCGAATCCATCCATTGGATATAAGGTAAGCCAGAGGGTAAACCCAACCAGCGGCCATGCCAATGCCAGTGTGACATGTATTTTTTCCTCTCAAGTAAGTCAAGTCGGTATCTGGATCCTGTTCTTTAGCGACCGCCACAGCATAGTACCAGTTATCACCACTTGTATACACCTGGAATATTTAAATAGTTTGTATAGCTTTTTAATTGCATATAATAAAATCTATATATTGTATTAACTTCTTATTAATAATCTATAAAAACGCTCACACAAATATATACTAGCTACAAGTGTACTTACATACCCACAAACAAGAAGTACTATATAAATATACACTTACTATAGGTGAATTCACACAATCATAAATAAGAAACACACACATTATCCTTTTGCAATTTAGATATATATATCTCTCTCTCTCTTACACACACATCCCCCCCACACGTGCCACGCCCCCTATACAGGGTGACTGGTGAATTACTATCGATACTTGAGGACGTGATATTTGACGATCATATATGACGAAATAAAAATTAATATAACATAAATATTAATAAACTTCTAAGTAAAGTTAACCAAAAGTTATGTAATTAATTACGCATCGTGTGAACACCCTACAGATTAGGTATACACACACACACACACATACGCGTGCGGCGGCGTAGTGTTGTATCAGCACGCCGCCGCACGCTTCCACACTTAGAACACTTGGAACGTGTCCACACTTTATTTATTTATACGGAAATTTTGTCAAAAATTAAGTACCTATTTTTTTTACAAAATTCGAATGAGAATCATGTACCGAGTATTCTCCTTAAATATTGATAGTAATTCACCAGTCACCCTGTATAAGCTCACCTCCTGCATGAACGGCACCAGTCGGTGTCTGTACGCCGCGTGCAACATGTCCGCTGCGTCAAACAGGGCGAAATCGCACGTGCCCTCAGCGATCGCGCGCTCACAGTGACGTGTACTGTGAGATCGCCAGCATGAGAATGTTGGAGACATAAACGCAGCTTTCAAAGCAACCTGGGAAGATATATGTTCGTATTACATGTAACTTATAGGCATTCTCGTTGAGTTGTATTCATAAGAAAATAATGAATATGCAAACCAGTTATAAGCGACATCCATCGTCTTTGTTGCCTGAATTATTACATAATTGTTTCGTGAAAGATAATGTTGGACAAATTTTGAAAAATTATTTTGAAATGATATAAATTGTACGATATTCTGATCTGTAAACTATAACTGTAGTGTCATCAAAATATGCCCGCTATTTCTTGCATGAAAAAGCAACAAAGATTCATACATGCTGATAGCTGTATATAACACTAGCAGTATATATTTCAAGTGTCTAGTTCTTGTATAATAAATTTAACTTCTAAATAACGCACTGTTAAACTGTAAAGTAATTATTGAGACTTCAATCATTTACAAGTACTAGTAAAAGCTGCTATTACGCCAATACATAGTTCTTTTTGTACCTATTGCATGTTACTTTAGACCTACCCTCATTTTAATACATTTTTCCATCTCAGCTTCACTAGTGACACATAACACCGCCCTCTTAACTGGACAGTCTCGTATGCCAGTAACAGCTCGTTCAGCTTGATCGCCAACAAATTCGTTGTTCAATATGTGCTTGGCGACTTGCTCACTTTCTTTCAGTACACGAAAGTTTATAGTTGCGTCCTGCAAATATATGTATATTATTGTTATTACAAACTGTTTACTTATATACCTATGTGCGTATACGGCACAGTTTACTATTGTTAGAGGTACAGTTTATGATTTGTTTTTTTTTTAAATGTTCAGCGTTACTTCTAATGTCCTACAAAATGGCTGACGTCAGTATTTATAGTTTTCAAATACATGTTAGTACTTTAATGTTGCTATTATAAAATTAGAATGATTCAGTATTATAATTATTTATATTATAAGGTTTATAGTTAATTATAATTAGTACGCCACGGAAAGCGTAACTTGTAACACAATATTATTTAAAAACAATGAAGTGTAGAATATAAAAATAGATTTTGAATAGTATAGTGGTTTAAATGTGGTTTCACATACCTGTACTAATAAATCCGTTGTGCCATTTGATTGAAATAGTTGGAAAGGATGTGAAGATGTACTAGAAAGAAAAAAAACATATACATAAAAATATATACGTCGTTATTAACATCAGAAAATTAAGAAATCGTTGGCGGTAGATGACAAGTAACAAGATCAACTAACAGACATTTACATCTTGTCTGCCCGTGATCACGGTTGTTGAAAAGTAACCGAAATATCGGGATTATGATGTTAGAAATACTTATAAACGCGTAGTTATAAAGAAATTTAGTTTTATTTTAATGTATACGCTCGAAAATCTTAAATTTTTTTGTTCAATAGTGCTCTGAGACATGTTGAATTTTTTTGTATTGTAATAAAAAATCATATTCTGTGGTACAAATATAACATATGAATTAATTTAGGGATTTAAAAAATAAAATACATTATTTAATATTTAATCAAGAATCATATTTTTGTCAACAACAATGTACAACTAATAAAATAAATAATAATACGCAACTCGAATTCTTTAATAATTTACTCCTACCAGTCAATTTCAATTTAACATGCAAAAGATGGATGAAATTTTAAAGTCATAGAATAAAGTTTTCTAATAATGATATATAAATATATATTTCTATATTATAATATAAATTTTAATAATAATATATATCTTTTAATATCTCACCTTATATTCCTATAATTGTCTCTATTGTAGTCATACTGGTATTTCGTTCTGTCCGTAGTAGAGCTATAGCTATATGGATCATTGTTCAAAAAATCATTAGTTCTATTTGAATTCCGATTCTCTGGATTTGGTTCTCCATACAGTTCAAGTATTTTCATAAGAATATTTTGATATCTGAAATTTATATAACATTATTACTATGACATAACATTAAATGGTTTGAATTTGGCTGGAATTAGTTTAGTTATTTAAGATCAAATACAAAGTGAAACCAAAAATCCTGGAGTACCTCAAACTAGAAACAGTATGTAAGTTGAGGCTGAACCTAATTGTCATGTGAATTTCTCAAAACTTAATGCTTGTTCATATTCAATTAAAGAAAAACTACCAAACATATTATATTTGATCAATGTATTGTATATAGGTTTACATATTACACTTTAAATACAATAAAAGAAGTATAGTGAAATTGCTGACAAGATTACATGTTTGAGTAAATATTTTTATTTATTAGACTAAATCTGTAAGTACTCTTTTTTGGATTATAGTATTACAATATTAAGTACAGTGTAAACTCCATGTAACGTCACACGATTTAACGACAAATTCTTACTGGGGCAGCAAAAGACGTGAAACAAAAATAACAGACTATACGCAATAGCGTTCTAATAATATTTTTTTTTATGTACATAGGTACTAACACTAGTCTGAAATAAACTTTGTCTTTTTCTAATTTTGATTTTTCTTCTCTCTATTTAACGACAACTCTATAACGCCATAAAATGCACACTCCCTTCAGTGTCGTTATATAGAGTTTACACTGTATATCTTTCTAGTGCTTTAGAGTATTTCTTAACATACTTAGTCCTCTGTGCAATGGTTGCAGCACTGCTAGTCACAATAGCATCAGCGGGAACTCTACCCCAATGACAATGTTCCCATTGTGTCACTTCTGCTCGTGATCCATCACGGCATATCAACTCAAAGCTAGATGCTGTCACACCACCTGGAATTAATGGCAAACCTTAAGTTATTTGGCCATTATATATTAATTCTTGAGACATACTTCGAAAGCAGCCCTATATAGTAGGTTCTTTTTAAATTTGCTTAGGTAAAGAGAGGGGTTTGGACAGTGGAGGTGAGCGTTTAATTCGCGTTAAACAGGGGCCCCCTAAACCTACACTTGGGTCGCAAGTCCCAGGCACTGTTGAAGCTCCTTTCCCTAAAGCGCGATAGACCCGGCACCCGCACGATGAATGCATGAAATGCTGAGAGGTTTCGGCTCTATGTGTCTTCTATTCATTACTTTTATTATGATGATAGAGTATTTGAATGAAAATTTTATTACTTGATATAAGTAAAGGTAGGAGTTTCCAATAAGAAATAGCAGAATTTTTTCTTGACAGATATTTTAAGAATCTTCATTGTTATTAGTGTTCTATATGTTGATGAAATAACATTCAAACTTTTGATGTTAAGAAAACTATAACTATGCATATAAAGCTACTGACTGCATAGTTAAGACAAATATATATAATACATATATATCTCTCATATATAACTATTTTGATATCATTTCAATAGGATAATGATATATATTATCCAGATTTTTGAACAATATTTGGATACAAATACATTCTAATATGCTTACATCTAGTGTTGCTAATTCAAACATTGGTTACATATTTGCATTGTACTTATCTAAATATTTACATAAAATATTCATAGTTTATTATTAACTAGCTTTCCGCCCGTAGCTTCGCCCGCGTGGAGTTCGGTTATATCGCGTTTCCAAGAGAATCTTTCAAAAGTCTGGAATAAAAACTATCCTATGTTCTTTCTCAAGGTCAACTCTATGTCTGTACCAAATTTCATTAAAATAAGTTTCGTGGTATAGGCGTGAAAGCGTAACAGACAGACAGACAGAGTTATTATCACATTTATAATATTAGTAGGTATTAACAGTTTTATTACCCAATATCTTTCCCGATAGTAATGCATGTTGTATAGTAGTATCTCTAACAAATGCTATATCTCCAGTGTTATTGGCGACC
The DNA here is from genome assembly GCA_916720795.1 of Danaus chrysippus. Classification (NCBI taxonomy): domain Eukaryota; kingdom Metazoa; phylum Arthropoda; class Insecta; order Lepidoptera; family Nymphalidae; genus Danaus; species Danaus chrysippus. The sequence goes on from CAKASE010000062.1 coordinate 3,265,891, forward strand.
AGACATTTAAGGGCACCTTCGTAACCCGCATATGGATCGGCGAGTGTACAACGAAAGCCTGCTTCGCCACTGCATAGTTTGCATAGTCTGTAATGTTATTTATTAAGTATTATAATTTTAACAAATATGTATTATATAATAATGTCGGGTATAGGGCAAACCCGCGTGACTACCAATGGATAATTCCGCATGTCTACATTGGAAGCAGATTGACAGAAGAAAGTTTGAGCTGAAATATTTTCTATATTAACGACTTTTAAGGTAATTTTTTCACAATTAGTAAAACATTAAACTCTAAATAATTGCTAATAGTGAAAATTACTTTGAAAGTAGTTAATTTAGAAAATATTTCAGCTTAAACTTTCTTCTGATAATCTGTTTCCACTGTAGGTATCTGGAATTATTCAATACTATTTACGCGGATTTGCATTATTCCCGACGATATATTTCTTTGATACATACTTGTCAGGGTTATCACCTATAGGGTTATAGATATCTTTTAATGAATTTGGTGCACACGATTCCCCAAAGAACTCAACGGCTGATTTCACATGATTATTACAATCAGTTATTTTGAGACCACCTTCTTGCATAAGCTGAAATAAAAATAATAATTATACCAACTTACATACAAATATATAATTAGAATTATGTATTAAAAAAAATCAATAACTGGTGTTACGTACATTGAATATGATTCAAGAATGGTTCAAATTTCAGTCAACCCTGAATAATTAGAATAAAAACTCTTTGGATGATATTAAAGGTAATTTCAATGAAACATATTCCTACTAATATTATAAATTCAAAAGTAACTCTGTCTTTTACGCTTTCACACCCAAACCACTGAACTGATTTTAATGAAATTTGGTACAGACATAGAGTTGACCTCGAGAAAGAATATAGGATAGTTTTTATCCCAGACTTTTGAAAGGTGAAAGGTTCTCTTGGAAATGCGATATAACCGAACTCCACACGGGCGAAGCTACGTTCGGAAAGCTAGTAAATATATAATTTTTATAATAATATTTAATAGAATTTGTGAACTTACAACATGTATTGGCATGACCCAGCCTGCTAGAGATCCCACAAGTGGGAAACATGCTCGAGCCCCTCTTAGGCCATGAAGACCAGATCCAGGTTGAACGGCAGACAGACTGCCTTTTTTGACTACAGCCACTGTATATTGGTATGGTTCATTCCTGCCATATAACTAGAAAAAAAATATTTGAACATTAAAATTTTTTTATTAACTTTTAAATGGCATACAATAACATCTCCTCTGTCTATGATAATGATTGCCCATTATAACATTTGCTGAAAAGTAGCCGAAACTACGGGATTATGTAGTTTCTGACAAAAATAAAGTCGCAAATAATCCGAAAAATATTTTCATTTAAATGAATAAAACTCCCGAAAATCTTAGATCTTATAAGCATACACATGTATTTAGCTCATTAGTATGTATATGTAAATACTCACTTCTTGTAATATTGGTACTAATGAATGATAACGACCGGCTACATACACCTCTCCGGCATCCAAAGCCAGGAGTGATGCCACTCTATTGTCAACCCATGTCATACATTCTTCAGTGTCAAATGCCTGTAACAGTTTATATCATTGTTATGTACTGAAGATAAAACACGAATAAAATTAAAATACATAGCAACCAAGCTTTTAAATAATTTACCCTTTTGCATTGAATCTCTATCCAATCTTTGCCGAACAGCGATTTGTCTTGCATAGCTATTTTAATTAATTTTTCACATTTTTCATTTTCCGCTACAGATGTTGTGCACCATGTTAATATATCTTCTCCTTCAATTTTCGGGGTTAATGGAATACTATTAGATAAGATATCATTGTTGTAGTCGGCGTTGACTAAGGCTAAAGAAACATTGTTTATAGTTAATGGTGTATGTTATAATATATACAAACAGATATTATTGTTTCACTTACTGAAAGACAAAAGTCCTAAAATTATTTTTAATTGAATCATGATTGTATTTATAATGTCATTATATCACTAAAACATAAAAGTATAGTCAATAAAACAATCGTTATAATAATCAGATTTGGACACACCCGAAACAAATTGAATAGTTAACCGCAGTTTATATGGCTGCTGTCATTTAAAGTTTATGACAAATGTCAACACAGATAACAAAAACATTAATATACTCAGTTTAATTTCAACCAAATCAAACTTGTTTTCTATTATGTTGTAAAAGAATTTAGTAATTAATTTAAAAAGTTTTTTTCACGCTATTTGATATTATAACTTTTTCCGAATGACAAGAATTCTTATTTACATTAAATAAAAATATTAGTAGAAGTCGATGTTTTCTTGGGACGTTTCTATTGTTGCCATTTGACTGACAGTACACAAATTTACGTTTGACAAATATAAAACCCAAGATCTAGGTTCGAAATTTTGTAGCGTGTTTTGTATGGCACGTGTGGTAAAAAGTCCTATTATTCGCTGAAAATAACTAAATATTTAATAACATAGGTATGTATTTGCACGAATATTTCATTCATACACTTTTTTTACTATACCTACCTAGTTGTGATGTTATGGTACAGATGACACAATTTGTTTTTATTAGTTTATTATGAAATTAAAAATATATTTCCTTTAGAATGGTTGTCTTCACATGCGGTCACTGCGGCGAGTCAGTTCAAAAACCGAAAGTTGAAAAACATTATATGACAAAATGCAGGAATAGGAACCCAAATCTATCATGTATGGATTGTTTTAAAGATTTTCTGTAAGTATTTTTAACTTTTCATTATATTTAATATAAAAAGTAAATAAATATTATTATAAGCAAGGCCCTAGGAAGTATATTATGTAAGAAAATAGTATAATAATATAGTAAACAATTAAATATTTTAGTTAAGCACTAGGTCCACCATGTGGCTAACACTTTTGAATAAGGTGGATGGTATTCAACTTTTTTATTTACAGCCAATAGAAAACCAATCAAGATAACAATATTTATGGAAGTAGCACCATATAATTGTATTTTCTGTAATATTTTAAAATAAAAAAGCGGTTTGTTTTCTATTGAAACAACTTCCATATGTTTTTAGGGGGACTGATTATGAGGCTCACACCAAATGCATCACAGAAGAAGAACGTTACTCAGGCAAAGGTTTTACTGCTAAGGAGAAGAAAGGTGAAAAGAAACAGAACGCCTGGGTGGAAATGTTACAGTCGGTGCTTGACGAGCAGAAAAATGCATCCAGAAATGTCTTAAGAATTATTGAGACAATCAGTAAGCATAACAATACTCCAAGAAAGAAGCCCAAATTCATCAATTTTGTAAAAAATGTGTGCGGACTGAAAACAAACCCAAAAGATATAGATCAAGCATGGGATTTAATATCTGTTAAACTATCAGCGCTTTCGAATATGAATGCCAGAAATGGGAATAAAAATGAAAAGGACGAGACCAAAGTTAATGGTGCTAATGATGAAGAAAATAAGACTGACACTCAGAACGGTGATGTTAACGGCAAGTTGGATGATGGAAACGAAGAACCGGAGAATGTTGAAGAAGTGAAGAATGCTGAGGAAGAGAGTGGAGAAGTGAAGAAGGAGGTTAAACTATCAAAGAAACAAAGGAAAGAGGAAAAGAAACGTCTGAAGTATGAAGCAGAATTACAAAGTGCTGAAGCACCACCCGAAGATGACGCTCAAGAGGAAGTTGAAGTACAGAAGAAAGGCAAGAAAAACAAAAACAAAGTTGCAAATGGTGTCCCAAGTGTTGAAGATGATTCAGATAAGAATAAAAAACGTAAAAGACAAGACACCGTCTCAATAACTGAGGTTAGCGAACCCGAAGTTGTCGTTGAAAGTGTTTCAGTTAAAGAGAAGGCTAGTAAGAAGAAATTAAAAATGGAAAAATTGGAGAAGGAGGCAGAAGATGTATGCCTTCACGACCAAAATGTTGCCAGCACTGAAAGCGATAGCGTTACCAACAATAATGGTAAATTCAACTGGCATGAAGTAATTTTGTCAGTGTTACAGAAGAAAGGCAATGAGTTGCCATTTAAAAGACTTCAGAAGAAAGTTCTCTCTGAATACACAGAACTTACTGGCTGCGAAGTTGATGATAGGATTGCTGATAAATTTATAAAAAAATTGAAAAGTGCTCCCAGGGTTAGGGTTGACAAAAATAGAGTTCTACTATTGGAAGAATAAATATTTAAAGGCATTTTATATAAACATTGAAACTGCCATTGTAATTTCAAATATCGGTTAGATTAAGTTTTTAATCATTGCATCATGCAATACTCTGTAACAGTTTATAAATATAAATTATGCCAAAATAAACATTTCTTGAACTACCTACATGGGTGTTGTTTTTTATTTTTCTTTATTTAATGTGGAAATTAAAATCGTTTTTTTTTTATAAATTAGTAAAGAAATTGCAACACATTTTTCATTTCTATTCGGTTTTAGGAGGCTGACTTATATCACAAAATAAATTATACATAATATATGTATACTAGAAGACCCGGCGAACTTCGTATCGCCCTACTTTACTCGTACTTTTTATTATTTATATTTTTGGACTTTACCTATTAAAGTCATAAATCATCGTGTTTCGAAGTGCGACAGAATGATTGACATATTAGTTAGTTGTCAAATCTTATGTCAAAAAAAAACGTTTGTATCAACAACTACTAATAAATTAAAAATAAATTTAAAAAAACATTGTCCAGCTTGAATCCCCTTGAACACACACAAAAAATTTCATCAAAATCGGTCCAGTCGTTTGAGAGAAGTTCAGTGACTTACACACTCACAGAAGAATTTTATATATAAAGATTATCTTGGCATAAAATAAGAATACATATTTCATTCATTCTGCCTTTACCGGTCAAAGCAGTTTTCGTAAGAAAAGCTTCCTTTTTATCGTCGACTTTCCATTGATTGTGTTCCCATGAAAGAGCTTTTAGATTTTAGTGAGTAATATGTAAAAGCCTTCCCGGAAATTCCAAATCGAAGGTACAAGGGCTCACATACAATCTTTTAAAGTAACCTCTATATAATACTTAAACATTGATGGAACATCGTGGAATTTATTAATATATTTATTCTTAAGAATAGATAAATGTATTTTTATTGTTTTGATTTTTGGGAGATACTGAAATATATCTCCTGTTTGAATTTTATGAAATGAAATTTATTTCGGGTTAAACATTAAAGGATTTCCACCAAAGCTTTTAAGCAAAATAAAAATTGTGTCGCATAAATATTAATGACTAATGTTGAAATACACATTACCATAATAAAAGCACTCTAAAATGTGTATAACGTACTGAAAAGTATCAAATGAATGTAATATTTTTATGTTAGTATTATCTGTGTCGACATTCATTTACAATGTAACTTCATTTTATGGAATGGCCGCCTAGCTTTCGTTAGCACACTCACGTTATATTTTATAATGGAAAAATTTAGCTTTATACAGTTTGAAATGCTTTAAAGCTTAGCTTTAAAAACCTACGTTGAGGTAGATTTTTGAATCAGTCTTTAGTGCGATAACTATACCAAACAATAGTAATAAAACAAACACTTCATTTTTAAATGATTACGATATAAAGCATGTAATAATTTTACGAAAAGTTGGAAGTACATTAATAAAAGACAATTTGTTTTATTATTAAACATATACTATAACTAAAACGTTTATCTTTTGTGATTCTAATTTAAATCTCGACATTTTGTTACTTAGAATCAAAAGTAACCAGTTCATTGTTCTAAAAACAGTTGAGAAAAAAAAGTTCATTTTGCTTTATTCAATGAATTTAAATATAAAATCATAAACGGCCAAGATAATCAAAAGAAAGAAGAAAAAATATTTTAATTAAAGCTTTAAAGATAACAAAGGAAAAAATGTAACAAAACCTTTTAAACTTATCTTAGACTATTAGTATTTTACGTCTTAATTTGTTTTAAATTTAAACTAATAAAATTAATGTTATAACTTATAATAGATTTCTTAGAAAAGCTTCTTCAATAGTTATCTATAATTAAAGTTTATGTAACTTTCGTAATTAAAAAGATTTCCTCAACATTTTTTCAATTTCCTTTTCTCAGAAGAAACTAATGGATATCTGGAAAAGATTTTAATAAATGTGTTCTCACGAAGATTTATACTGAATTTCGAGGGAACAAAACTGGGTCAATTATATTATATTATAAAAGTTTTTATTGTAAAATATATTATCACCACAGCTAATGTTTGTCCTCTTAATTAATATACGAGAGATGTCTATTCATATATGTATATGTTTTAAAATATATGAAGTGATATATATAAAATTAAAATTGTATGCAAACCTTCATCTAGAAAATTATTTTCTGTAGATCAGTAAACTTAACACAAGTTTTAATAGTCACACTAAATATTAAACTTCACCTTTTCCTTGCAACAATCTACCTTAATATGATAATGTGTGAATAGTTATAAATGAAAAATCTTTATGGTTCCGTACTACTGACAGGACGCAAAATTTGGGTACGCACGGTAAGCTAATCCTCACGTTATAAATAAATAATTTAGGCGGAATTAAATCCGTTGCTGTTTCACAAATTAAAATGAATAGTAAGAACGACTTGTTATATTTGAATCTATCACATATGACAGAATTAGGAACATAGCAGAGGCGTGCACAACATACGAGTAGATGCAAATAAGCACTGTATACCCTACCCATATAAAACAACTAAACCTACATTCTTACTCGCATACTTTTAATCATATATTACGAAATACAATTGTTTACAGACATTTAAAATACATTTGATTCATGATTTGTTAATAAGTGCCATCTATCCCTACTAATATTATAAATGCGAAAGTAACTCTGTCTGTCTGTCTGTCTGTCTGTCTGCTACGCTTTCACGCCTAAACCACTGAACTGATTTTAATGAAATTCGGTACAGAGATAGAGTTGACCTTGAGAAAGAACATAGGATAGTTTTTTTATCCCAGACTTTTGAAAGGTTCTCTTGGAAACACGATATAACCGAACTCCACGCGGCGAAGCTGCGGGCGGAAAGCTAGTAAAGTACATAAAATGAAACATTTTACATCGGCCGCTGCTAACTGCTAGCGACGTTAAGCAGCCAGAGTGGCGGTATGCACGACCACTCTCTGCTTATTTTCCATACAAAATTTCTCAAGGACGATCTATAGGTAAATCTCGTGTATGTATGCAGGAAATATTTGTATGTGTGTGTCTGTAAAACTAACACATGCTTAGCGTTCGAGAAGCACTGATTATTTTGTATTGCTTAAAAATAAAATATCGTAGAGAGTCCGTCAATTGTCAAATTAAACCTGGCTCTTTGGTTGGTCGGTAAACTGTTCATATATTTTTTTCGCCATTTTATTGTTATTGAAGAAAACAAAACAGAAAGACAAATGTAATCGTTTTAATCAATGTTTAAATGAAATTAATATTTTCTGATTACTTCGCGTGTTTTATTATGTTTAAGAACTACATACTCCCGACGCGACGTTTCGATTACTTTGCAGCAACCGTGATCACGGTAGACATCTGGTCTGCACGTTAAAAATAGTAAAAACATTATTTTGATTTAAAATTTAAATCAATCCTTGCGAAAGATATCATTATTATCAATGTTTTAGAGGAGGAAATGATGAAAATTGGTATTTTATTTTTCAAACATATTTTGTTTACCCCAAATATCTGTGCACGCCACTGGTATATAAAGTTAAAAATATTGTCCAGTAGACTAAACTTAGAGGTACATCTAATTAATTACATGTAATGTATAAGTAAATTAGTATAAAATATCTTTTAATACATTTTAGTGATTCTAATAAGTAAGTACATTAAGTGACTACCTATATAATTTCTCTAGTTACAATTCGTTCCTGCCAATCGTTATCTTTATGTTCTACGCAATAATATTAAAGTAGTAATAAATATATATTTAAAGGCCCCAACAGTAGGTAATCTTCCAAACCAAAACACATTTATACTCGTAATGTCCTTCCAAAGACGATGACAGTAAGAAATAGTCGCGGTGTGAGTCTCAGTACTTGTAATACTTGAGCCGTTGGATTTCGTTTATTAAAGCCGTCTATTTATAAAGATCATGGAGACGTCTTTAGATCTTGACTTAAGGGTAGTGGTTGAAATAAATAACAATAAACACAACCTTGAGGTCGGGATCAAAATACTTTAGAACATAACTAATGTCATTGTATTAAAGCGTTAATGGTTATTCAATTATTTTTGGTATCTATTCAAATAGCTTCTGTTTTTGAGAGTGTGTGTGTGTAAAATATCTTTCTCATTATTTGAAGTAACGAAATAAATTTAGGACAATAGTTTTTTATAGGTGCTGTAACCTTACACGAAAGTTTAATTTAAAATAGACGTTCCAAAGTTTTCGACCAGAATAAAGAAATAACTAGATTTTGTTACATATATTGTATTTTTCGTAACAATAAGCGGTTTATGTTCATAACTACAATCGTTTCCAAAAACTTAGTTCTTTTCATGCTATGGCATCATTCGCACTGGAATCATGGAATATTTTGACAATGTCTACTTTTTATTTGTTGGAAAAACTTTCCACTACTAAAACCTATAAAAACATAGCATACCATTTTTTTAAGTTAATTTGATTATATATTATGTTAATATAACCTTTTTATTCCAATTGATATAAAATTATAAAAGTGTCATGGAATGTATGTCAAAACATGTATATTTTAGTTGACCAGGCTTTAAACAAATTAATTTAAATATGACTGCACGTCAAAAACATTTCGCTATAGGTATATCCTTATTTTGTTATTGTCAGTGACGGCTTAAGAAAATGAGGCTGGCCTCATTCTGGAACTTGTTTAAATATTCATTGTTCACTATAAAACGGTTTAATACATTCTGACAACGTGTGATTCATCAGAATTCATCTGACGGAGTGATTTTAAGTTACTATTAATTTATTAATTTCATTAACTGATGAAAACTACAAGAGCTAAACAATTTGCTAATGGTACAAAAACATAAAATTGATGTTATGTTTTTAATACAATTTCTAGGAAAATGTAATGGTTTCGGAACTTTGTTTTAGTTTTTAATGAAACACTAGTTTTATATAAAGTAACAGCTCACTTATAAAAAGCGTATGAGTTATTCTGAAACGATAACTATGTCCATGCAAAGTTATATCAAAATGTTCAATGGGTTTGCTAGATTCAATAATGAACAACACTGTCTATTTTTCTTACTCTTATTGTCGATCTCTTTATATTAGGCTAAATAATTAAGATGTACCTAAAAAGCAATTTTAATTAGTCTGTAACTGTGAAGGATTCTATTGAATGTATTTCGTACTTTCCAATAAACGCTGAAGTGTATTTCTATGTTATTTTCTACAAAGTTCTATTTCCCTGTTCAATTCTTTTTGGTTCAGAAGTAATCAGAGTCGAAATCTTTTAAACATAGAACTACCAGTGATTAAAGGAAATAGACGTGAAATTTTAGCGTTTATGTTTTGTTAACATTTTGTTTAGACGGATGAATATGATTGAGAAATCAGAAAATTTTTATTAATCAAATTAATTAAACCGCTTCCGAAATTTTAAGTTATTTGTTGAATAGGATATGTTATTGTAAAATATTTTTTTATCTGCTTATGAGAGTATGCACACGTAAAAATACTTATGTGATGAGATGACTGAACCGTCATAAAACTTAAGTACAATATTATACATATCAATCTTGTATGCTCTTGAAATAACAAGTAAGAATGTGAATATTACAGCTGAGCTATGCCTGCCTTTTACTTAACACTTCCCCTCAGACGAATGTAACTCGACATGCAATAGATTAGTGCAAACAATGTATGTAACGAAATTTCTCTTTAAAATAAAACATTATAACGAGATATTCTTATAGGTTTTGGTATATTCATATTTTACTGTCTTTTATTTTAATTATTAATTTGTTCTATCATAATTTATTGTATTATTAGATATGATCCGTTAATAATATAGATTACTTAAGGAACTTAAGCTGTAACATAAAAATTGTATAAATAATATAAAACACATTATTGTTATTTGATATAACAATACTATCCTTGCTTTATTTCTTATATAAGTTTTTCGTATAGTTTACAATTCTCTATTATAATAATGTAATAAGTTCGTTCATACAATGTTATACAAGACATTACAAAATAAGCGTACATCAATAAGTTTTGGGAAAAGTTATATATTCTATTACGAGAAAAGATTTATAGTTTTATTGAAATGACATTTTGATAAATGGTAATAGTTGTGAGAGGAACTTTTAAAATTTTAAAGCAGCATGTAAACGAATGCTTGAAAAGACGTCATTTGTAATTCTACAGTATTAATTTATTTCCTCGATTACAGTAATAATAACCTTTTAACTTTTAAGAAACATTATTATAAGTCCGGAATTTTTAAACACATATTGTAATTATTATTTAAGAACAATTTTATTTTCCGGATTATCATAACTTTACTGATCCTTGTTCTTATAAATCATGTAATATTTGTAGCGTTTTCGTCTTGATATTTTATCAAATTTAAATTTAACAAAAGACTTACTTATTGTAATCCCATACAATAGTTATATGGTTGATAAGTATAGAAAAGCAAAACAAAGCAGTATACTCGTGAATCGAAAGGATTAGTAAAATTGCTTTTTATATATGAAGGAAAAAAAGTAAGGCAGCAAGTATGACAATTTTAAGTAAAATTAATATTAAATAAAGAAGGGACAAAAAAGGTTTGAAGAATCATGGATATAATATAATTTAAAAAGCGAACGTATGTTATTTTGCACACATAAAATAATTCTCTTATTTCCATTAATGCGATCACTTCTTGAAAAGATTAGAGAAAGGTCTGAAGATTCCAAATAAGGATCCGAATAAATAGGAATTTAAATGGCATATGAGATTAATGTGTCCTTTGTAATCTTATGTCAACGAAAGTTATTTTATAAAAATATTTTAATAGATATACAGATAAGATATTATAAAAACACTTCTAAATTATATTATGTCAATGTTTGAAAGTCAATAAAATAAACCATATATACATAGTCGAATTCAGTTACCTCCTCTTTTTTGAAGTCGGTTAAAAATATATTTGCTTATTTGAATCAAAATACGGTCTTTTCTATATAGTAAATTAACCTACTCACAAATATACTGATTTACCTATTTTTCATTCGCACCCATTATCTATTAAGGCGTTTTAAGCTTTTTATCACATATTATAAACCCCTGTACTCATAATGGTCTACAACATTCTTGAAACTAAAATAATATTTCCAAGGGTTAATTGAGATTTTAGGGTGATAAGGAACGCAGAAGTTATTTGAGTGCTTAAAATAATATTTTCCATTAAAGCCGACTCTATATACCCCGTTACTATGAAGGTATTAAGCGTTACAGTTTAAAATAAAAAAGTATTATTTTTAAATTTGCCATTTCTAATTTCCGAAAGGTATATTGTCCAATATTTTGTTATATTAAAATGCAGTGAAATGATAAAGACAATAAAATCGCTGTAATTGCATCAAGTAAAAATGTATTCTATTTTCTAACACAATTTTTAAAATTCTTCATATGATCTGTATTGTTTTAATGTTTTCAAATGTTTGTGTACCGAGCAACAAGTAAGTACACTAAAAATTTCTTTATACAGAACAGACAAAGATCTGTTCCTCCACATAATGTTGTGCGGTAAAAGTGATTAAATCATCAATTTCAATTTCAAATTTTTAATCAAATTTCAGTTTAAAATCATTATTTTATCTCGGGAGATAGAGATCTCACGTAATTTTTTAATATTATAAGTGGCAGCTTTTAAGAGATCTATGGGTCAATTATTAACTGATAATTGAAAAACATTAACCAGGAGAAATCAAATCAACCATTTAAAAGTTACACAAAGAGAGTAACAGAAAAAAATTGTTCACGGATGATAAGGTTTTTATAATTTATCAATATTTTAAACAATAAAATGACGTCTTTACGTTGAAGCTTCTCAACAAGTTAACAGAGTTTAACGGGTTTTCCAACTGCAGCTGTAGTTAAATTTGGTCCGAGCTGTAAAGAAGTGTTTTGGACATATTTTTGTGATCTGCAGGATTTTATCAAGATAGTAATGAAAAGTTAGTTAGTTTATAATATTATGTAAATTACTAAAAATGGCTCTTGATCAAAGATTTCGAGTTGGTTCATCGAATGCTCCATCGAATGGTAAAAAACCAACGTTCAGCAGTTGTTCCAAGCTGAAAGCAGCTAATCATTTAGTTTTGATCTAAATATACTGAATTATAATCTATGGTTAGTTATAGAGAATGCAGTTTGTTTTAAGCGTCGTGATAGAGTGCTCAAATAATTAATTAATTAATCTAAGCGATTGGCAGTGTAAGTTTTTCCATTCAATCAGTGCTCTGTGCGTAATAATTAACCAAAACATTTCACAGCTGCAGTTTAAAGACATCACTTTGAATAAGCCACATATATTTTAAGATGGTTTATATTAATGTATTGAACTAACACACTGTTTTAAATGATATGTATAATAAAAAAATCTTTATAACATTTTTTTATAGCAAGACTAATTATATATTTCATATTCTTCAATATAAAACTATAATAACATTTATTCTCTTATATTTTATATCAGACGAAAGAAATTTGATTACGTATTTACATCAAATTTATTTACCCTATAAGAAATTTGCTTTTAAAAATATTTGTATCAGACACGTGTTGAAAACTTATTTTTTTATATGAATATTGAATACATATGTATTTGTATTAAGGAAAAAGCGTTTGAAATCATCTATTGATTTAAGAAAACTTCTGTAAATAAATCCTAGAATTATTAAGTTAAACACTTATATCAGATAAAGTATGTAATATCAATATATTAAATTAAACTCCATTAAACTCAACAAGAAAAAACTCTAGTCTTACGACATTTTATTCCAAGAGGTCAAACAGAAGAATTAAAATATTACCTAAGTTGCTTATGATACTCAGGTGAATCGTATTTATTTCAATTTTCTCTACCCTTTTTTAAAATACTTATACTATTTATAGTAGATACATATTCTTATAGTATTATTTATCTTTTAATTATGTATAGTTTTTTTTTAAATATTTCAACTCACAAAGCCGATCTTTGATATTTCGCCATACCCTAAATAGAAGCATTGCTGTTTTAATTTGAAATTTCGGTATGACTTTGTACTTAAGATATTTCACTGATTTAATATCCATCGACCTAAGTTTTTAGGTGAACAAGACACTACTATTGATGCACAACATTAGTATGTTTCAGTATTGGTACTTACTCGTATTTCCCATTGAAAGAGAAAAATTAGAGAAGTCCATGAAACAAAAAATATAATCACACAATCTACATACAATTGGTAATCTTAAGCAAAATTCTTTTAAAAGAAATGTAGGTTACATTGTTTATGGCTTTGTTGCCCAAAGGGAATTATTCGATCCTGTTAACAAATAAGATACCCTTTTATATAAAGAAAGGTTTTTTATATTTTCATGTAATATTGTTACTTCGTTTTGTTTTTCGTCATTATGTTTCTATAATATAATATGTAGGAAAAGATATCTCAAAAAGATTTCAATAACAAAAAATCTTTCAATAACACACTTTTCTAATCCATATTGTACTTCAAATATTTCTTAATCTATTTTATTTGGTGAGATGAGGTAATATTTATGACTGAGTACTGTTAGAAATAAATTAGGCAGTATTTCCACTTAGATGCTTACTGCTCCATAACTCGTAATAGAATCCCCAGTCTAACATTTGCATCCTATTTATAATATTAAAGGTAACATATTTAGGTGAGGCTAAGTTATAATATCATACAGAGTGCGCTAGTTCTCCTCATAAGAGTTTCCATTAAATAATAAAATACTTAACATTATGTAAAACATGCTAAGGCTCTAATTATTAATTGTAAAACCAATTGTTAAGTATTTGGACATTTAATTTACTGTAGAGAAATATTATTACTATTAATTTACACTATGTTAACAAATGGCGCTAGTTGACTATTGTAAGAATTACCAATATATATTAGAATATAAACAACGTTAAGCTTAGAATTGTGAAGTAGCCAACAATTTAAACCATTACAAATAATTATTACTAACAGTAACTGTTATTTTTGTTCTGTGTTTGATTTCATAAAATGTTTCCCAATAATACTTCGCCTTAAAGATTATTATGCTATAATAGGAAAAAATAGTTCTGTCGCCTTTTGTGGGTCTTCGTTTAAAATTAAAACTATACAACGTGTAACATAATTAAAGTAGTTTGTTCAGAATCGGAATCTGGATCGATTTTTATAGTTTTTTATATAGGTCATTTTTTGTCTCAAATTTATATTATAGAACTAAGTAAATTACAGTCATCCTACACACAGTTATCTAAACACTTCATTGAAACGAAAATGGATCGTAAGTATGAGTATTAAGTTTTTTAAAATTAAATATTAAATAAGTAATCATCATTCAATTAAAGAAAACTGATACTTGTTTCAAGGCTAAAATAGTGTTTTACAAATACCTACGCACGTGTCCATTGACCTCCTAGATCAGCTGATTTGACGCCACTCCGCTTTTTTTTGTGGGGGCGAATTAAATTGCTAGTTTATAAAACAGAGATAACAAGTGCCGAGGAACTAAAAAATAAGATAATAACCGTCTTTGTCAAAATGAAGTGACACTGCAGTATTATCTAAAATAAAACCACAATTGCGAAAACGCGCATTAAAGTGCATTGAACAAGGCGGTGGACATTTTGAAAATGTTTTAAAACGACAACGCCGTGCGAGTGCAAATTAAACTGTAAGTTTGTTTATGATCTTTAAGTTATTGTTAATATTTTGATTCACACCATTTAAACACGCCGACTTTATCGTAGGTATTGTGGTGTCTAATCAAGTCACATGTTATCAGCTGTTTAATAATTCTTACAAATTTAATTTAACAAATCAGTAATTATAAAATATTGGCTTCACATTAAAATAAAATTCAATGTCGACAATCTAAAGCTTGAAAAGTGTGATGGAAAGAAAAATCATAAATCATAATGTAGTTATTTGGTGTACTTATTAATACCTACTTCTTATTATTGTCGGAGGGCACTCGGAGAGAGGGGCGCGGGCGCGGCGAGTACATTGTGTCTGTCTGTGTGTGCGGGTGCAGCGGAGTGTTGGTGAATACTGACCATATTATTTGCATGAAATTGTGATAACTAATTTCACAAATAAACAATGCTAACGCACATATAAATAATATTTGGTGTATGCATTGCGTTTATATTATTATATACTAATTGGGGTGTTTGAGGGAGTGCGTTAATTAAGTGACATGTTGTATATTGGTAGAAGATTATTATTTTCATTATTTATAATGTAAACTGATTGTACGAATATATAGTCAAAAGCAGAAATACAAGACAGATTCATTACTAAAATCTTGTTTAGAATCATCTTTGTTTTAGGAAAATGTTTGTTCGATAATTTTGTTAATTAAGCAACAAACATGAATTCTTGGCTGAGTTAGATAAGGTGGGTTATTGAAATTAAGGTAAATAAATAGATAAGATGGTGTACAAAATATAATTACTGATACCTATGTATTTTTATATTCATATGATATATTAGAAAAAGTTCAAAATGAAGTTTCAATAAGTTATGTTTTGGTAGACATCATAGACAGTTTTCTATAAAATATTTGATGCGTCATATTCTTGGATCTATTTCACAAAGTTACAGATGTCAATATAAATTTCGGGTTTCTTATTTACATAACTTTATAATTTCACAAAGTAGTTTTTAAGAAAAGATATTTCTTTTTGAAAAAACATAGTAATAACATTTTTATCACTCATATTTACCATACACGCAAGTTTTAGTGGTTGTACAATTTTCTGTAAATTGATACAAAGCGAACAGTAGACAAAAAGTTATTCCAGCGCTTTTGTATGCAAATAAATGTTTGTTAATACCTAATACCAACAAACACACAACTTTTCGATTTGAAATTATCTAATATGAATACGATTTTAATTTTTTTAGAAATCCTCTTAGCTTTATGGAAGCAACTATTTATTTATTATTTTACTCAGTATTTGAAGCCATTTTCGTCACTTATATTAAATATGAATTACATGTGAGAAAGAAGCCAGGGTTTTGAGAAATATTTATAAAATACCGTACGAAATAAAATAGAACTACTTCGTAGTTGATCTCGCTTGTTACGATTTATTTGCATTTTATATATAAAATATTTTATATATGAGAAGAATTTACAAATATATATTATAAAATATATGAATGAAATCGGATCACGAAATAAATTCCGTATGTTGTCAAATACATTCCGATGTATAAAGCTCGCGAACGATTGACAGCAGTCGAAGTTACTGGATAAAAATATAAACAGTAAAATGAGATATTTCATGTTTACCATTTGTATGTAACTCTATACTTAATAAAATGGAATTATTGTTTACTGTGAGAATTTCACGATTGGAATATTGCCTCTGTTAATGTTTAAATATATTTCAATATGAGAGAAGCAAAAGGAAATATTTTGTGACATAAGATTATAGGTATGAATAAAATGTGTTAGGATTATTTAAACGCTCTTTGCAATCTGCTTCAAATAGTAAAAAAAATTTCCAAGCCCTTTTTTTGGTCATACTTTGATATCCATTGGAATTTAATTCGTAAGGTTAATATGTTAACCAGTAATCATTCTGAGTATATAAATAAGAAAATAATGTGTGTGACTTTTATTATATCCTTTATTGCACAAAAAAATAGAAGACAGAAAATAACATAATAGAAAAAAAACATACAAAAAGGCGGACTTATCTCTAAGAATTATTATTATAAAGAAAATATAAAAAAAATTATTGATTAAATTTGGAACAGGTTTTTCTATTTTATTTTTATAATTTCAATTCTTTTAAAAAATAAAGGTAAATTCTTGTAGAAATGAAATTACGGATCAAAAGTCACATCTTTGTAATATAAAGCATTGAAACAAACTAACAGGTTTTTCGAAGAATTTTTAAATCTATTTTAAGTCCCATTTATTATAAATTACTGAGAATTTTTGTAGAAATCAATCATGTGTAGCTTCTAAATAAATTACTTATAATGATTCTATAAAAGAGTTCTCAGAATTATGTTCATATCTTTATATATATAACTAGTTTTTGCCCGCGACTTCGCCCGCGTTAGTTTCGTCATTAGTAATATAGGTATAGCTGACCGGGCAAACTCTATTCCGTCTTCAATAACCCGGTATTGGTATTTATTAAATTTCTACGTTTCAATCGAACAGAATGATTGACATATTAGTTAGTTGTCAAGCCTAATGTCAAAAAAATCGTTTGTATGGGAAATAGAATAGGGCTGTTTTTAGGGTTTTCCCGGCAATTATTCCAATTTTTCTCACGTTTTATACCTTTCCTGGACTTTCAGGAGTATTTCAAGACTAAAATTACCCAAATTGGTTCAGCCTTTCTTGAGTTTTAGCGAGACTAAGGAACAGCAATCCATTTTTACATATATAGAAGTTTCTTTTGTGAGTGTTTATGTCACAGAACTTCTCTCAAACGACTGGACCGATATTGATGAAATTTTTTGTGTGTGTTCAAGGGGATCTGGGAATGGTTTAGATTCACAATTTTGTCCGCTGGACAATGTTTTTTTAATTAATTGTTAATTTATTAGTAGTTGTTGATACAAACGTTTTTTTTTTTTTACTTTAGATTTGACAACTAACTAATATGTCAATCATTCTGTCGCACTTCAAAACACGGAGTTTTATGGCTTTAATAGATAAACTCCAAAAATATAAATAAAAAAACGTAACAGACATTTCTTGATATAATAGGGCGATACGAAGTTCGCCGGGTCTTATAGTACATATATAAATCTTAAACAAATGTTTATCAAAGTTTGTTAATTACGAATAGTGTTTTTACTTTATAATTTAACTTCCTTGTCTGAGCTGAAAGTAATTAACGACTGGAAAAGATTCTTTTAAATGTGTTCTAACTAAGTTTAAAATTGAATTTAAAAGAAATAAAACTACTTTAGTTACAAAATTATTTTCAAAAGATTTTAAAACTCAAATAAACGAACAATAATTTACTGTTTTTATATCTCCATAACAGACTGTTCTTAATTTTGTTGATTCAATCCTTGATATATAACATTTATATAATAAAATCAAGCTCCTTCTTATTCATTTACATTTATTCATACTGACTGATCTGTTTGCTGACTTTATATGACACCAGGGAGTACTTATGGCCTATGGGTACAAATTAGTATTATATCATGTACGGTTCTCAAATTATAGCTAGCTCTAAATGCCAACAAATGTTAATTTAGCACATTTTGATGTATATATATGTACTTGTTTCCATGACTGTATGTGTATTATTCATACTGATTCGACCATCTTATATGGCCGTTTCTAGAGTGATTTTTTACTATAGCTGTCTTGAAAAGGATATAGATAATGTTCTTATCAATTGTAACAAAAGTAATGATTTGTAATTTTATTTTATTCAAGTTATATTTGGAGTGCTTGGAGTTCCTTCTCTTTACGGTCTAGGTAACATGTTATATAGTAGTATTGATTACCTTTCATGGAAAAAAAGTATAAACCTTTAAACCAAAACACATTTATACTCGTAATGTCCTTCCAAAGACGATGACAGTAAGAAATAGTCGCGGTGTGAGTCTCAGTACTTGTAATACTTGAGCTGTTGGATTTCGTTTATTAAAGCCGTCTATTTATAAAGATCATGGAGAGGTCTTTAGATCTTGACTTAAGGGTAGTGGTTGAAATAAATAACAATAAACACAACCTTGAGGTCGGGATCACAAACCTTTAGAAGAAAACTAATGTCATTGTATTAAAGCGTTAATGGTATTTCAGTTAAAGCGTTATACTCTATATATTTTAAATAATACTATGAATATTTTTTCGTTTGTGTTATTTTCACAAATTATGTAGCAGTCGAAATAATTAATTCTTTATTAATATAAATATTATGTAGGATCTAAGAGTTAAAGAACTTTAAAGTAGCTTAATAAATAAGTCTTAGATTATCATAAAAATGTAGTAACCAATGTTATGTTGGAGTGATCTAGAAAATAAAATGAGCAACAAATACGCAAATGTTATTTGATATGAATCGATATAGTATTCTATATTTTCAAACGTCATATTGAAGTAGTTTACTCCTCATTAGCCTATCAGAGCCCACCGCTTAGCAACGGTCTCTTTTTCATAGGTATGGAGAAGGTTTGAGCATTAATCACCACGCTTGCTCAAGACGGGTTGGTTATTTCGATGAAATAGTTTTTCATAGGCTGTAGGTTATACAATGAGATTCCGTGATATATACTTATTAGATATAAAGATGCATTTACTACATTACATATAATATAGATGCGAACTTTCAGTGGTGGCCTAGTGGTTAAAAGGTCCGCCTCTCATGCGTAAAGGCGCGGGTTCCATCCTGGCAAGTACCAATGTGATTTTTCAGAGTCATATGTA
This sequence comes from Danaus chrysippus, assembly GCA_916720795.1. Taxonomy (NCBI): domain Eukaryota; kingdom Metazoa; phylum Arthropoda; class Insecta; order Lepidoptera; family Nymphalidae; genus Danaus; species Danaus chrysippus. The sequence goes on from CAKASE010000062.1 coordinate 3,285,578, forward strand.
CTTTCCAAGAGTATTTAGACATCACCGATTAATGCTTTCCCAAAAAGAGTGTTGATGACAGGCAGGCGGCCGGTCGTAAAAACAATTAGCCACAACTATTCACAAAATGTAAGGCAGACCCTGGCTAAAGCTGGGAAATTGCCAGAAAGAAGGAGAAGATATAAAGATGTGAACTTTCCTTTTTTGCGCTAGTAATAATTTATATAAATTTAATTCATCTAATAAAGAGCCCATACATATTGTAGAACAAGAATATTCTTCTTTGTGAATTTCATAAGTGTTTACTTTTTCAAAAACTGTTGGCATTACATGGTTCATTATATATTTTAAAATAATATTTATGAACTATATACTTACTCATAAAAGAAAAAAAAATTTAACGTCATAGTAGTAATAACTTAAAAAAGGTAATTAATTAGTGATAGCTTAAAAAATTATACTCTTCACATGTGCAACAAAATTAATACGTCAATAGTAAGTCACACCGGATTTTTATATGGCTGAAAACATAGATTAAATGTATTAGTAACGAATTAATATTCAGTAAAAAATGGCACAAATAACGTTTTACTTAAAAATTATCATTTGGCAAAACGGAAAAAGGTTTTATTATTGAAGTAAATACACTTCTTGTATTTCTCTTAATACGATCGCTTCTTAAAAAGATTACAAAAAGGTTCGAAGATTTCAAACAAGGATTTGAATAAAAAGGATTTTAAATGGGATATGAGATTAATGTCTTTCATAATATTAAAATATGTTGAGACGTCGGCATATATTCACATTTCTATTAAAAGGATATTGATTGAAATTTAAATAAAATCATTTCTTTAACATTTAGAACACGGTGGAACAGAGCGCAACTTTTAATTGGCTATAAACTAAGACATTCTTTATTCTATTTAAATATAAAATATTTATATAAAAAAGAGAAATGGGTTATGTATTTGGAATACGTAAAACCAAATTGATCATTAAAAAGTATGTAGTCGTACGAGGTTTATTATTAGAACTAAAGAACTACAATTTATTAAACGTTTAAAAACCCCTTCATAATTAATTGGCATTTTAAAATTAAACTAGCACGCGTAAGGCTTTTAATTAAGTAATACACCAAAAATGGCTTACCTCATTTTTGTAAAGATCTAATACTTATTCACTTCACGATCGATATTAACCAAATAAAGAAAATATTATTGCAAAAACTGGCTTTCAAACTGGCGTCGAAATTTGTCAATTGGTTTTAGAGCTTTTATAGAACAGACATGCAAACAAACATACTGTTATAGACGTCGACATTACGCTTATGAGAACCCTTTTTTGCTTCAGAGTTTAAAGATAAGCAAATCTGAAGAAACTAAGTAGTTGAAAATAACATTTTCCGTTAACGTTCTTTCTTTGAACATATTTTATTTTTCACATTATAAAGTTATAATTGGATTTATTCTTTGTGTTTGTAATATCATTGTAACAGCAGTGTGTACTTTTTTAAAATGTTTATCTTATCATTGTAAAACAAAAACATATGTTGTAGTGGTTTTACATTTACACTTGTTGAAATAATACAATTTAGGTATAAATGTTCTTAATTTTAATATATAATAAAGACTTCGTTAATTTGTTAATGTTTAAATAATTTGTTTTTCTGTATTAAAAAAAAATACATTTGCAAGTCTTTAAATATTTGTTTTGGTAAGATTTTGAGTGTACACATATGTATACTTTAAAATTTAAAACTAATATACATTTTACTTACTATTGGATAAATCTATTAAATAATACTCAAAGGGATGAATTGTGCATTATTAACAACTATTTAGTTGTTGTCAGCGATAACTTTTTTTTTATTAAATTTTATACTACAAAAAGAAAACTAAAATGTCTAGAACATTTTTTAATTGTCTCAATTTCTGGGAAACAATTTTTCTCGAAAATTACTGAACAAAAATAATATCGGGTGAGCTGGTAGCTAGACACAAGCCATGTTCTTTGTATCTTATTCTAGGAATAAACAAGAAACAGGTGCAAACTCTATTTAATCTCACATTTATATCCTTTAAGCCGTGTTGGCTTGGAGGTTAAGGTACACGTCTCATGCAAGAAGGCGCGGGTTCGAAACCTAGCAAGTACCAGTGTGAGTTTTTCCGAGTTAGATATACTTTATTAGACTGTTTTGACACCACTGAGACTAAACCAAATATTTCAAATAATAAGTTTGAAATTGCCAATGCGAATTAAACAAACATGGTGATTGATTCTCTAACTTTCTCCGTTTGAGAAGAGGCTTATGCTCAACAGTGAGCACCAATAGGCTGATGATAATAAAGTACTTTTAGGCTCACGGAAGGTTTTACACTTAAAAAAAGAGTTGATGTAAATTGTCAACGTCAACTTCAATCCAAAAAATGTGTATTTTAATTGTTTATGGTATATTTAATTATACAAGCAGATAAAAATATCACTTTACTAAATTTCAGTAGAATTTTATAAAGATTTGATATTAACAAGCAACATTCATTACACAATTTCGGGCTTGTATTGTGTTCTGAAAAGAAACGAAACTTATTTAAAAAGGTACAAACGGATACAAGCTTATAAATAATTCAATACAATTTATCGAATAACAATTTTTTTTATTTAGATAGTTTCATTTCATTTAAACATGATATTTATATTGAATAAAAAGTATTTTCATCCATTACTTAATGTATTTAATAATTACAAGTACATATTTATTTGTAGTATAGGTAGATTATGTTCTTCAAAAAGAGATGCTTTAATTCTTTAAAATAGAGATATGGTTACGAATGTATTTCAATATATGTATACGCTTCCTTCGTACTTACAAACTTTTGAAGTTATCCTTTGCTTCATTTTCTTTGATTATTATAACAAAAGTAACTTGTATTGTAAAGGATTGGAGTTGAGTAGCGTTTTATTTACAACAAATTTTATGGGATTCCAAATACAAACTTTTGAAATTGAAATGAAAATCATCAATTGAATTAGATGATTTTAATCATAAGAAGCAATTGTTTTTTAAAGTACACATTCTCGTAAGTTTTGATCTCGTGATGAAATTTCGGTATGTATAAGTAAATTCATATAATGTTAGTATAGTAAGTATAGTAAGTATTAAGTTCTTAGCATAAATTTTAATTTATGAAAGAAGCGTTGTCTTTTATTACATAACATCCACCCGGAATTCAACAGGTACTAATAAAAAATAAGAGAAAATGTCATTAATTGTACTAAATATGAAAATAATTCTTGTAACAGAATTCTTAGGGAAAAATGTGTAATTTGCAAGAAAAACGTGTCCTTTATAAAAAACTGTCTCTAATAAAGAAGGTATCTTAACAATCTTTGTATTTGATTAAAAGGACACAAAAGTATACGGGCTTAGAATAAATAAAAGACTTAATTAACATTCTTTATACTAAGCTTCACTTAACAAGTAAACAATGAACTGATGTTATGATTAAAATTTTTACAACATTATTATTTACAGGTAAAAATATCACAATAAATTATGTGGGATGGCAACCGGAGGTTCCAGGAAAACTACGAAACTTATAAATATGTATATTTTTATAGAATTACTTATTAAAACTTATGACCTATACTTAATACTACATGTTTGCCCTGATGTTAGGAAAGCAATGACATTCCATTGCTTTTGTGGTACGAGTATCAGGGATCTTCTAGTTCACACGGCTCGGTGTTCGTACCGCGGAGTTATCGACGTCACTCGTTTTATGATATATTATCCATACAACGATGTAGCCCCGGCGATATTCATTTATTTTTTAATATGTAGCGCGTACGTTACAAATACACAAATATTAGCTAATACCTTTAATTTACTTACCGAAGTACGTAATTTTACATATTTATTTGGTTTTGTTAGAAATTAAAACATAAAAATTGATGTTAATCTCATAAAAATATATTTTTCATAAAGAGAAATAAATAAAATATAATTAACGAACAATTAAAGATAACACTTTAATTAAATAACATTCATTACACTCCATTTTACTTCATTTTTTAAATATTCCGTATCTTTCCTGAACATGACAAAACTAAGTTACCCTATTACCTATTCCAAGTAACCCATTCATATGCCCGATAAGAACTGAATTCAAATGGTTAACAAAATCCTTGGCTCAAAGAAAGGGTATCGATCAGTTATTTCGATATTGTGTTGTAACTTTGATTTTGCTTTTTCTGACATATGTAAGCCTGAAGGAAGTTAGGGATGTCCCTAAAAGTTTTTCGTAAAGAGGTATTCTTTCTGAATAACATGTTCATAACTCTCGGCCACAAGCAACTTAAGATTTTGGACAATCTATTTTCTAGGCCAATTTAGACTTTCTTAATATTCTTTACATAGAGTTTCAAGATATACTTTTGTTTTTATAGATATATATCTATTTTATTAGTATTTATTTATTTATTTATAGGGAAACAAACAGCATATACAATATCATTATAGTTTTCACATATTAAAATAATTATATAAGCCAACAAAGTTTCCACTTTTGCACAGTTTCATGGAGTGAACATAAAAAAAGAAATACTTATAATTATAAGAATTAAAACATTTTACAAACAAAAGTGAATTTCAATATAAAAAAGAAAAACAAACATCTTAAATATAATAACTAAATGAGCTTTTTCAAAACACGAGAATACTTTAAAAGACTGTCATTAAAAATATCAACAGAGTTAAACAATGCGTTATAGTTAGTACACGCTCTTACGAGAAAACGATTTTTTGCATAATTTCTTTTACACAATGGGACAGAGAAGATATGTTTACATCGTATAGAAGAATTAGAACACTTAAAAAATATGTTAGTATTAAAATTTAAGTTATTTTGAAAGGAACATTAGAATTTTCATTTGAGGCAAACTTATTGTGAATTTCGAATGCAGAGAGACAATGCAGATTAATTAATAAAATTTTGTTTGGCATTTTCGTTGTATAAAAGAAAAACAAATCTGATAATTTGTTAATTAGTACTGCGAAATCTGGATGAAGAGGTGCTTTATATACAGATTGCTTAAAAATAAGAAGTAAGCGTCTTGGAAAAGACGATCTGATTTATGGTCTATTAGCTATCGCAAGTTTTAAACAGTTCAAAGTTATTAGTTAATGTCAACTTTTGATAAAAACATCTCAAAGAATCAATGTCGAATAAGCAAAATAACTAGAGATTTTTAACGAATGTATATGTAGATAAAGATTTCTTTAAATAAATTTCGTAATAATAATATTAAATAAGAAAACCTTCTTGGATCACCGGCTGCTTTTAAAACTACACATATCCCCATGAAAATACTGTTAAAGACATTTATCATGGTATTATCAAAATGTTTACACATTTTTCAATTAATATACTAAATTGCTAACTGAAATGAATATACTAAACTCAATTTTATTAATTTAACGTGAATTAATAGAATTTGTTATAAAACAACCGGTTTATTTTATTTATATATGCCTATAGTATAATTCATTCCAATAATACATGAATATACTTATGAGAAGATTAAAATATTATTATATTTTAATAACAGCCCAATAAACCGAAAATATTTGTTGTGGTTTTACGAACGTATTATAGAACAAAACGTATGATAATTAATAGATGATATCTCATCGGCTCTTGCTATCGGAATAGAAGCGCAGTAATATCAATGAATATAAATATGAATTTTATCAATTTAGGTAATATGAAATTCAACATTTTCTTTTTCAATAAAACATTTTTACTTCAATTACAAAACACAACCAACTTTTTAATAGACAAATGTTAACTGTACGACTCCTTAAATAACTTATTATATTTCTAATTTCCAAAGTACATATAATGAGATAACATGTTCTATAAATGATCTCTTCTTTCCTCTCCTTTCCCCTCCCCTTCTTGATATATCACATCACTCCACACCTCGCCCGCCGCCAAACCATTACTAAGCCTTAGCTGCTTTTTAATGTTGTTACAATATTAAAAGTTATTAAAGCGTATAAAAACCTTATAAATACCTGTACTATTTATTTTTATTTATTAAAAATGTATGAATATTCTTGTAAAATATATGAATGAAATCTGAACACACAGTAAATTCCGTATGTTTTCAAATACATTCCGATGTATAAAGCTTGTGAACAATTGACAGCAGTTGAAGTTACTGGATAAAAATATGAACAGTAAAATGAGATATTTCATGTTTACCAGATGTATGTAACTCTATACTTAATAAAATGGAATTACTGTTTACTGTGAAAATTTTACTATTGAATAAAATGTTTTATAGATTATTTTTTACACCAGCTGTAGCATTTAATATATAACGGGTGTTTTTTCTAGAGGTATAGAACTTTGAAATAAAATAAAACAAAAACGATTTCTTTTATTGATATGAAATATAATATTTTGAAAAGATAATATTCTTTCATTATAATTAAAATATGATTTCTGGCATATGACCTCCACGGCTGGCTCGGACGTAGTTTAATCTGGAGGTCCAATTTTCAACGACTTTTTCCAACATTCGTGACTGTATATCGGCAATAGAGCGACGAATGTTATCCTCCAAGTGATCAACGGCTTCGGGCTTATCAGCGTAGGCTGACGACTTTACATATCCCCACAGAAAATAATCAACCGGCGTTAAATTCCATGATCTTGGGGGCCAATTCACGGGTCAAAACGTGAAGTTGATGCGGTTACCAAATGTTTCTCTTAATAAATCAATTGTGGCACGAGCTGTATGACAGGTTGCACCGTCTTGTTGAAACCAGGACTCCTGAACATTATGGTTGTTTAATTGATGAACGAAATAGCCACTAATCATCGCTCTGTAGCGGTCACCATTTACTGTTACGTTCTGGCCAGCATCGTTTCTAAAGAAGTACTGACCAATTATTCGGCGGATAGACTGATTCGCGTCCTCTTCTACGCTACGCTCTACAGCAGAAATAACTTCTTCTGTACGCACTGTAGGAAATCTCTGTGGATGCGTATTACCATTAAAGTAAACGATCCATTGTTAATTAAATTAATTATTTTGATGGACGATTATGTGGACCTTAAAATGGACGTAGTGCGCGATACGTTTCTCGAACAGAGCCATGATTTTCAAAATAAATTTGCACAATTTGGAGGCGTTGTTCAGGCGTTAGTCTATTCATGATGAATTGCCAAAAGAAATTAAGCACAAATCACTGGACAGCTATCAAAATAACTGTCAGTTAAAAAAGTATTGGCAACTTAAAGTTGTATATCTCTAAAAAAAACACCCTTTATATTTTTTCTGCGTGTATATAATAATTAGCACAATTTTCGAACATTATTTTCGTTTCTATTTTAGATTCTCTTCGTTTTTAACTTTCTCCTTTGATCATTTTATACTTATGGGTGACCTGAATCTTTTTATCAAAAATTTTCTTAAAAACAAAAAATTATAATTAATAATTCAAATTCAAGTGTTACCTGACTGTTACTTAAATGTTAAAAACGTATTTATATCAACTTTTTTCACAACCAGTAAAATTTGTTTTGTAAATTGGTTTAAGATTAGACTCTGTTCGTTTTATTGACTGAAAAGAATAAAAAAGCGGTAATTAACCTTTAAAGAAATGGTTTGGAAAATTGGAAGTAAAATAAATAGAGTTTTTGTGTATGGAGTGCATAAAATTCTGTCTTTGGGGTTTTGAGCAGATTAGACGCAATATTTCTAGTCAAAAAGCTGTTCCAATAAAATCTTAAATTTAGATACAAGTTATTTTTGAAAAATATTATTATTGGTATTATATTTAATACTAAAAATAGAAAAAAACATATATTGCCTCAATTTTTTACTGTGTAAATAGAGTTTTAAAATTGATAAGTTGTACCTACTATAAAAATACGTTTCAATTCGACCAGTATTTGATACGCGATTTCGTTATAAGACTAAGCAGACAATTCGAAAAAAGTTATATTACTATTCTGGGTAAATAACTACATGATTTAGAATAGCACAAATAAGTAACGAATGAAGATTCAGAAGAATTCAATGGTGGCTTAGTAGGCAGACCCTGGCTAAAGCTGGGAAAACATACTATTTGGTAAATAAATTCTATATAAATTATTATTTGATCGAGTGACTTTTAGAATCGTTACACATACTCTTATGTTTAGATGGACGTAGCAAGACAGTATAAAATAAATGTATATGTATAAGACAGCTTATACACAAACATTTCAAAATTTTTCCTTTTTTTTAGCTTTAAAAGAAGATAATTACTCCAGGCTAATATTAATATGCCAGGTAGAAATAAAAGTCATACCATTAGTCTGCATAGCAGTTTTTTTTTAAACTTTCTGTAAACCACAAAATATATGGTTCCCCAGTGACGGAATGAAGCTCTTACATAGACTAATGGCGGTCATCTGTCTGAACCGCACTTAGAAGAAATGTGCCAACTAATACCGTGTAATAGGGTAGTGAAATGACTTGACAAATCCCTACCAAATCTTCGTAATACCACTCCAGGTAACAACGTTAAAAAAACTATATAAATACAACAATTATTGAGCAATGGACATTCAATAAAATATTTTAGTTAAGAGTTCAATATTAGTGTCTGTATTTTTATACAATTTATCATAATCCTAGGTATGATCGTGATATTCATAAAAATGTAAAACATGAACTACAAAGTAGAGGTGCACTATTTTATGTAGCAAGAAAATTACAGCAGTCAATATCCGTGCACGGAAAATAGTAATCAAAGCAGGCTGTTCGATTCTACGGTGTGGTATATTGCATAAGCTAAAACATAAATTTAAAATTGAGATATATATTTCAATTTTCATGAATGGTTTGAATTAATTTTCAATGTTTTCAGATTAATTAATATTCTTTGTGGTCAACATTAATCTATAAATAATGCAGTATACTGAAAATTTACAGAAATAAATATGCAATACAAGAAGAATGGAGTGTTTTGGTTAGAACCTGGAATAATTAATTATAATATGTTATGCTAGTATTCCTAAAAAGGAATATACGAGTATGTAAAAATAATTGAAAGAAATTGAATTTAGGTTTACGAGTAATCTGATATCAAATATATGAAATGAAATGCAGTTCTTTGTTGTAGTTTCCTAAAAATGATTTATAAAACCCAAGCGTGCTATTTCATACATAACTAGCACTTTTTCGCATATCTATTACGGTAAGAAGTTGGTAAAATGTTATATAATTTAAAAGTAAGTAGCTTACGCCACACCTACATAATAAATGTACGGTTGTTTTCGTTATAGGGAATAACACAAGGGTTATTTTGAATCTATCTTTCACCCGTTTATTTATAATGTAAAAAAAATAATCAGTTTGAAGCCCTTCATATAAATGAAATGTTTTGCTACATTTTTAACTACCTAGAAAGTTGAATTGTTAATAATTCTGTTATGAAAGTTTTCATAAGTTCTTGACTTAAATGTTAAAATTGCAACAGTTTTAAATTTTAATACAATAGAGAATAAAACTTTTAGCTACAATACAAATAAAATTAGCAACGAAAAGTAAAAGAACAATTTAAAATATTGAAAGCGAAGACAAAATTGTAATGACATTGCAAGTTGTAGAACAAAGTTTAAAGTTTTGTACTGAATGCTGTAAAAATTAATATAAAGACAAGAAGTTTCTAAAATGAATTTTATTCTAAGAAAATTTATATTTATTGATAATTATCAGTCTAATTTAAATTTATAAAGCAATTTATTTGAAATTGTTGGCCTAGAGGTTAAAAGTCCGCCTCTCTATATTTTTGTAAGTAATTACTTAATATTTGCATAACTTTTATCATATCATTCAGACTTTGAATAAATTAAAAATAAACAGTGTCTGTTGTCTTGTTTTCATAAATTCTGTCATGATTTCAATTTTAGTGTTTTTCGTAACTCCGTATTTGGAGTTTCTGAATTCATTCGAATTTTATATTAATACTTTACACATGAATTGGCCTCGCTCTTATTTGGAATATTTTTAAAACTTTATTTTGCTAGCGGATTAACCGTTTGTTTATTTTTTTTCATTTCACTCTTTTTATTTAAGTTATTCCAACTGTCCGTACATTTTGACAACGTAATATTTGACATAAATAAAATCTTATAAAGATTCGACCAGGACCAAATATTCATACACATATATTTAAAATTCTTAACCTATAACAAGAAATGAACATTGTATATAGGTACATAACATTTAATTAAGACTGAGAGTCTAAATTATTAATATAGTTAGATAGTTCTTGTATATTATAAAAAAACATAAAAAAATCATAAATTTTAGCAAAATTTACGCCAAAGTTCTTTGATGAGTTCTATACGTTTGTGGAAAATTAGAACTGGCATATATATATGTTATACCTACTTAAAAATAAGTAATTCCAATAATGAACAACGAGTTTTTTCATGTGTAAGTTTAAATGAAGAGTTATTAAAGAAAATTTGTCTTGATTTACACCATCTTACGAATATTGAATTAAATAAATTGAAATCACTAGATATTTTGTTCTTTCTATACCAACTTAAGTCGTAATAATTTTCTCACAAATTAATTTTTATAACAATATTAGACAAAACTAATTTCTTTTTGCAACTTTAATTTTTTTTACAATCTAATTACATACATAGTTCTTTGATATATATATATATATATATATATATATATATATGTTTTTGTTAAAATTAACTCTGGGTTTGTTTTGTATAACTTGGTATTATTGCCTTTTTTGTATATTTCTAAGCAAGATGTTCTGTTAAATATATAAGAAGAAATGAAAATTACTTTTAAAAATAACTAAACATGTGAAAATATTTTATGAATGCTTGGTTAAGTCATATTTGAATTTTGTGAAATGCCTGAATCTAGCTTTAGCTATGTTCTAAAGGAAAGTAAAGGTACGTCGAAGTGCCAGCGATGTAAACAATTTTAATATTAATATTCTATCTTGAACTTCAACTAATATTCTTTATTACTTGTATCATATTTTTAAAGTTTGCAAATTATTATATCAATATAAAGTATTAATGTTACTAATGCATCTTCCATGAAATGTTTATGATAAAAAATTTAGACGTATTTAAATTTGATATAAACTGAGAACGTTGTTATTTCTTTTAATTTAAAGTTAAAAATTTATTGAATGATATTTACAAAAGAATAATATAAATATATTAAAATACTGATCAAAATATGGATATATTTCTTACTAAAGTATACTTATTTTATAATGTTAAATATTCCATCATTTTGACGTTAACCTTACCGCTGTACGTTGTGCTGCAATGTCTGAAACATTCAAACGATTTATTCGGCTCAGAGCTTCCTTACCCGAATACCGGAGAATTGAAAAATGTAACCGCCAATTGAAATGTAATATGAAGACCTCTGTATCACGATTCTGCTGAATTTAAGATATGTCTATATATTTTGTATTCAGCAGAAATAAAATAAAAATGAATGAATATATATATTTTTATTTCTACTTCTTAGGGTAGGAATTACTGCCATCAGAAATGGGAGCTTATATAACAAAGAAAATTGAAGTATGTATATAGTAAATAAAGTTTAAAATAAGTTTTATCCATATATACGTTATGTTCTAATCTTGTACTTTATGTTATGCAATAAAACATTATTTTATAGTTTGTAACAGTTTGAAAATGTAACTGTTTCATTATACCTGAAAGTAATTTAAGGGTATTGACGTAATAGACATTATTGAAGATTCATATGAAAATATAAAATGTCATACATTTGTAGATACGTATTAACAATTTTTCACATTTTTTATTTGAAAAACCTTGTTTTAGGTTTATGATATGCCAATCGACATGAACTTGTCATTAAATTTTACAAGAAATTTTATGTCAATTAAAAAAATTGTTGTGACGTCACGATTATTAAAATATTTTCGTCAAATATGACCTCACTCTAGAAATAAAAAGCTTTCGTTTTGAACTACATATACAGTAAGACACATTTTATTTCTTTGCAACAAAAATTAATCATTAATTTTCGCCATTTAATAATATGAAGTGATCCAATTAACGAATTAATAATTAGTTTTTAAATTATTCGTAGCGGAAATTTTTACATATTAATTTCTGTTAATATTTATAAATCATTTTAATTGTTTTATATCTAATATAACGGTAATACTCATATTCATTATGGAATAATTGAATAAACCACTCCAATCATTAGTTCAGAATCTCGTGTCACATGCCTCTCCATATTTAATTGACTTTGTATTGAAAACATAATCCTGTCTATTTTAGAATTATTTCATACCATCATACACATTTGATTTCATAAAAGTATTTTGTTTACCTTTTAATTACAAAATAAAATTATCCTTAAGGCTAAACACAAAAAATAATTGAATTGCAAATATGTGTATATAAAAATAATAATGTATTTTAATGAGAAAAAAAGTAAGTATATAATTATAAATATCAGGAAGCTGAGATAACAAACTTAGTTCATTATAATATATAATTAAAAGTTTTAATGTGAACTGAAACACCTTTACTTCTGTTTCAGGGAACTTTAATAAATCAACAAACTGCCCTCTGAACGTTATCTCATGGGGTTAATACTTTGTAGTATACAAGCAAAGAGCAAACAATTACCCTTTTTAATAGGAACTTAGACTACGTATTTATATTTCATGTAAATAGACTGGGGTATTTAAATAAGACTCTTTGTATGCGATGCTTCCTTTGTCTGTAAACTCCGTGATACTTATATTGTAAAAATAAGTTAAATGAAGAAGGTATTTTATAAACAACTAGAAGACCTGGCAAACTTCGTATCGCCCTATAATCAAGAAATATCTGTTACGTTTTTTATTTATATTTTTGGAGTTTACCTGTAAAACATAAATCTCCGTGTTTTAAAGTGCGACAAAATGATTGACATATTAGTTAGTTGTCAAATCTAATGTTAAAAAAAAGCGTTTGTATGGGAAATAGAGATGGGCTGTTTTTATGGTTTTCCCAGTAATTAATCAATTTTTTTCAGCTTTTATACCTTCCCTGAACCTCCACGAATATTTCAAGACTAAGATAAGATAAATCCGTTCAGCTGTTCGAGTTTTAGCGAGACTAAGGAACAGCAATCCATCTTTATATATATAGAAGATAAACAGTTTTCTATGTGATTATTAAACTTGCATGACATTAGTTTTGAATTTAAAATGATCTAAGAATATAGTTGGTTTTTATTTCAATGCACAGATTGTTCATAATTTTCGTTTTAAAAATTCCCTATGTTTCACGTCGGTTTATGATTATTTATTTAATTAAATATATACATTAAATCGACAAATAATTGAGATGTATAATAATGGAATAATTAAAATTAAGAAAAACTAGTAGTTTTGTAGTGTCGTAACTTTGTGGAAATGAAAACTTTTAGAGTGTGAACACTTAAGGGTTTTTCTTAGTTTAATGATACTAAAAGCATTGGGCATTTGAATCAATTTAAATACAGAAAATATTCATACATCAGTTTCCAATATTTTAACCCGTATAATGTGGTCTCCTACCTATAATTTCAATTACATTGTTGCCTTGCCAACAATAATTGAAATTAATTGCAGAGACACACATCTATCATTTCAAAAGTTGAAATATTAATAAAAATTTTATAATATTTGGAAATTTTTTTAGTTATTTATTTATTATGACTCTTTACATAAAGAGAAATTTATTAACGTGTTACGTGATATTTGTGAACATTTTAATCCAATAGTCGGTTTTAATCTGATTCACAGTGGTATATCTTGTGGTACATTCAAAGCCGAGGCTGAAAATAGAGATATCTTTGTACGAAATACGTTGCATATCAAAAGTATTCGGACAATTAGAGATTGTAATACTATTAATTCTCTTTTATAGATTTATTGTAGATACTACAAAGAAAATGAGTTCCATAAAATATTTTATACTGAAATGAATACTGTGAATTTTTTTAGTTTTTATATCAACTTATTCAGTTTTAATTAAGGAAATGTTATATCCTTTAAAAATAAAAATCGATTTCTCTTATCTTAATTAATTTATGAATCTCAGTATATTAATAAAATAAAAATAACATTTCCGTTTTCATTTAAAACTTATTTATTATTCCTCTGCTGGATTTTAATCAGGAAGATATATTTTTTAATTTGGTTTCCGATATCATTTAAAAATAGCACTTTACAGAGTAATATATAAAATAAAATAAATCTTTATGTGGAGCTATTTCAAGAGAACTATTTCCACATTCATTCCGACGTAAAAGATAATATTTCTTGTTAGAGAAGCTTTCGTGTTTTATTGCAAAGCATTGAATATTGCAACATGTGCTATTTTTAGAAAATAAAGAAACAAGAGAGATATAAAAATGTAAATGGTCATTTAATTAAAATAAATTGTAATAACGCATTAAGCTGCTTATTTTAAAATGAATTTTTCAAATAACAAAATCTTTGTAAACGATGTAAACTCTTTATTAGTCCCTTTTAAAAATCACTTTAATTATCCAATCAATCAAGGTTTAAGTGTGATTTTCTGAGCATTTAGTTCCAATACAAAATCCAATTGAAAGATCAAACTAATTGTAAGCTATCATTGTAAGAAATATATACGTAAAATACTTAATTACTTTTTAACACATTTTAGGTTTGAAATTAAATTCTGTGGGATTTGAATTAATAGAATACGAAAAATAAACTTCATTACTGATCGTATTGTTGTTGTTTTCTTTGTATCCGAAATTTTATTCATTTATTACTTTTCCTCTTTACATCGGAACATGATAAAAATACAACATTTTATCATAAGTATAATTTAGAATAAGGATTATTAAACGAATGTTAACAATCACATACGCAATTTATGTGATAAATAAAATGTTCAAGTACTTAAAGTAATTTTCGTTCTATATTCTATATATATTTTTAAAACCTTTAAGCATCCAATTTACATTTTTTGGTAGGCATACTCTCAGACGTAATACTTATTTCACTAGAATTATTATTCTTGCCTTATCTTCGTTTAAGGTAAATTGTCTACATTAAAAGGGTTCCTCATTTACTTTATGGTATTCGTTATCCTTTATGTTTAATACTATTTTTTTGGTATTCTTAAACGAATGTAGGTTAAAATTCTGTTCTTTTTTAAAGGTCTTCTGGTCTATTTAAGCACCATCGGAAACATTTATATACATTGAGTATAATTGCGTACTAGAATAACTTTCTGTTACTAATTTGTAAATGATGAAATATCTCATACTATTTATTATTATATTTTACGACTAATTGTTATATTTTTCAAATAATTTTACTCCATGCAGTCATCCATGCATTATTTTGTATCAAAGATAACAACTAAAGATTTATGGGCTCAATGAAAGATTTTCGAAATTTAAAGTTAAAAAAACCTGGAATTTTATCAAAATAAGAAGACCAACCTGAGAAAGTTTGTATGTGAATGTGAAAGATTTTTTTAATAATATAATGTTTAGAAGTCAAAGTCATCTTATATAGTAACAAAGTATTTGTTTTTTTTTTGATAAATAAAAAAAATCAGTTTGCTCACATTTAGATATTCCATTCTCAATTTCCATTAAAATTAAGTCTAAACATAAGAAGCTAAAAACTCAGTTACATAAAGAAATTCCGTATGTTTGTGTAAAATAAAAACGTTAAAATACTTATAATTGTTTATATATAAAGCTATCATTTAATCCTTGAAAATAAAATCATGATTTCGTGCAAAATAACCCACGATAAGTTCGACTAATATGAACGTTGTATTAATGAATAAAAAATAAATGACTTAATTTTAGTAAAACTAAGTTAAAACTAGATTTGGCACTGAAGCGCCAGGTTATAGCAGATTCGGAATTCGGCCAAAAACTGTGTTAGAAATTTTGAGATGACGATAGTTTGAACCAACTGAGCTTGCATAAATATTAACTTAATGTTGTTACATTTAGATACTATTTATTTGAACAAATATAACAATAATTTGCAGTTAACAGTCTGGAAATTGTAAGAGCTGAATGATTTAATGACTTGTAATCACATTCAAGAAGATTTTTGGTCTTTATTAAATATGAAGTCTTGTTATTGTGAAATTGACACCATTCAAGAAAAAAGTCGTTAGTAAGTAAACAATGTCTCTTAATAAGCTTAAGAATACTTTCGAAATCTAATTAAAAAAAAAAACTGTGAAAAATGAAACACAAATATAGTCTGTAAACATTTCAATTTTTAATAGACGTTAGGATTTCAATGTAGATATAATACGTCTTGTTTTATGTTCTTCATTATTAACTAACTTCAAAAAAACAACATAGGGACACAGAAACTAAAAAGTTAAAATAATTTTACAATTAATTTCTATTTCTTAATCTATCGAATATAAATATAAATTTGAAATATCTGTACAAAAATCAATTAATGTAGATAAATGAACACTATTTTTATTTACTTTTCAATAACCTTATTTAATACCTAATTAAATATATACCATTTCTTAATATTTAAACATTTTTTGAAGTCGGTGTCTCATTTTTGCAAGGTTACAGCGATATGGATAAAAATTCTTAGTAAATAGAAGTATTGTAGGTTAATGTCACTAGTGGTGACTAAATATTGTTAATTTGAATGTTATTAAATTTTAAGTAAAAACCTATAATAATCTTACTGTAAAACTATAAGGGGTCTTTCATCTAAATCCCAAGAAAATTGCTGAAAAGCTCATAAATAAATGTATGTATATAAATAGACAAATTCCAAGACTATTTCTTCACGTCACCTCGAGAATGGTTACGACAATTATATGTTGTTGATCGATTTTGAACCTTAGTTAGTTAAGACATAACGTCTATTATTGTATAGATTTCTTTTTGTTAAAAAACACAAAAATTAATATTTTGTAATAGAATAGTCTAAGGAATATTTACAGTTTTAATGAGCGATGACAGTCAATTGTCTTCTTTTATGTAAATTAGTCTCCTCCTTTTAAGTGTTCTCAAGGATAAATTTTTAATAAATCGAATTATTATGGTTAGATAGTTGTAAAAAGTGAAATTATTATACAGAATTTCTTTTCTCATTATACATAGAACATTTTTGTTTATTTATATACAAATAAAATAAACTCATTATTTCTATTCATAAACAAAACATTTTTCGTTTTCTAGAATAAGATGTTATTAAAAATTATTATATTTTCAATTGACATCAATGTATATAAATATTTACTTACATTTTGATCGGGATTTTTTTTTAATTTGACCCCGAATCAAAAAGGAGTGTATTTCACACAAACATATGTCTATAGACGTCTATAACATGATGAATATTGATGATGCACCATTCGTTGCCGACCTTGATTGTTGAGGATGGAGGAAAAGGGAAACAGGGAAAGGGCAACCGGCTCTCTCATTCATCGGACGGCCATTATAGACTACTCCACACGATTTTCTATGAGAGCAAGTTCGTTTCTAATTCCTCCGGTAGAGCTAGAATACGTTCGAGCTGTAGTAGCTTGACCACACCTAGGGTCTACCACCTCTTAATTATAAGTTTGACATCGATTTCTGAGTGTGTATGTGTGGCAGTGACATCGTAGCTCTCAAACTGATTTGAAAACCAGTTTTCTTGTGGTGAATATTCAAATTAATATGGAAATATGGCATTTACTGGATAATTTTCTGTTTTTGTGTAATATTATATTTCGACATTTGGTATCATATTCATAAAGGGATTAAATTTTTTCGTAAAAGTTTAGGACTAATCTTATGATGCGTAACTCACTAAATTATACCTTGCAAAGCAGACCACGACGTCGTACGTAATAAGAAAAGAACAATTGAGAAAAAAGCGATTTTTAAATAGCGTAAACGTATAGTATTATTTCATTTTTAATATTACAAATGAATAATTATAATTAATCTAAAAGAATTATTTTTATAACAGGAGTTAAAGTATCGGGTCTATATCTGATATTTGAGTAAATTCCTTTTAGGAATGGGATGGGTTGTCATAACTATTTTCACTATCAATAGAATAGAAACCCATAAAAAATATAATTCGTACCACGCCCATTATTAGGTATGTCATATTCCTACATATACAGTTATTAAACAAGTTTCAGGTTACTTATGGATGTAAAATTTATTTTCGAATATTGTGTCATTGTATGATTACAAATATAAATATAAAGAAGACAAGTTATACAAAGTATGTGAAACGTCTGTGCTATCGTAATATCAGAAATGAAAATATACACAAAAATTATATGAAAACAAATTTCGGAAGTTGTCCAAATAGTTCTTACTCATTGAATCTAAATGACAATTGTACTCTCATTTCTTTAGAAACTAGCTCATTAAACTGTTTGTTCTATACATATATGTATTCCTGTGTGTTTTTATTTATAACTATTCCTTTTGTTTTAACTGAAACGATTTAAAATACAAAAAAAAATACTTGAAAAAAATTTATGATCCATGCCTTTTTTTAAATTGAGATCAAATGAGAGATTTGCCACGGAATTTAAAATGTAATAATTTTGTATTGGTTACTTTAGGTCTGGAATTAAACGTAATATATTTTTATACATTAAATGTTTAAAGAACACGTTTGTGGACTGATAAATAGTAAGCTTAAGGATTAAAATAAAAGTGTGTTATTTTATGACCTTGAAGAGATTTATTCTTGGGAGTCGGAAGAGTGTGAAAGAATTTTACAAATATGTATATGCATTTAAGTAGTTTCTTCTATTAAAATACTGCAATTAATGTTATTGCTGATTATTTAAAAATAAATCCATAATCCAAATTTCATTCAAAATAATAACGATTAAGAAAAATTACCCGAATAGTTTAACCCGGGTCTTAGTGGTTTTGGGAAATAGCATGATTGATCCATTATCATTTTAATATTAATTCAAAATGCTTGCAATTTATTGACATTTGACATGGATAGATAAATTAAGAATGACGTCAAACGAACAAATAATAGTAATGGAAAATTAATCTGAAATATATTCCCTTTATGAATACTGTATTAAGATTCCTAAATTAAACTTTGTATAAACAAAGAATTCTATTTACAATTATGGTTTCTATTTACTATTATGAAATTCGTGTTAAATGATTGAATAAAAATATTGATATACAACTAATAAATATCTAGGGAAGATCAAATATAAAAGTATTTTTTCCTCAAAAATTGTTTCTACTATACTGTAGTTTTCAATCAAAATCGTCTTAATGAAGACATGCTAATTAAAATCACTATTAAAATAGCAAATGAAGTATTGCGTGTTAATACACGCTTCCATTAGGGAACATTGGATTAGTTCTTTGACACAGTAGTACTTTGATGTTTCTGATAATGACTGAAGTATCTATCTTAGTTATACTTTTGCTTATAATAGAATGTAGAGCTAAAGAAACCACAGTGAAAACAATTATTATAGGTAAGTGAAAACTTAAAAAGATATATTTTTATGTCAATTTAATTATAATTTAGTTAAAACTTTTAACAATAGGTGTAACAAGGGAAGTTAGAACATTGGGCATTTGAAATGAAATTAAAAAAAAATCAACTGTTCTGGGAGTGTCAAAAGGCAATAATATTAATGAATTATAAATTACTTAAACTTATTCAATTCAATACTTATACAAATATAAATTCTAAAATTGAATTATCTATGAAAATACCATGTTTTTCTGTAATTTAATTAATTAAAAGTGAAAGTAGATATGTTAGCTTATACTTTAGTGGTAACAGCCTGGTAAGAGCAATTAACGGGCTCGCATAAAAACAGTGTAAGATATGTTTATTAAAAAAGTATAAGAACTTCTCATTGATATTTGTTTCACCAATTTTTCATTAAAAAAACACTGATTGTAAGTGACTAATAAATTACAAATATTTTAATTCTATGTCTTGCATAAGTTTTTTGCACGTAATAAACACTTAAGTTTAACAAAATTAAATCACCATACAATTGAATAAGAAACTTAATTTCTTTATATAGACTATGCAAATACATAAACAAAAAGATTATTCATTAAAAATTAAAAGAAAAATAAAAATATCTCCCCTGCTTAGAAGAAAATGAAAGAAGAAAATTATACCCTTAATAAAAAAATTGACGGTTAATATATGATACAGTAACGCAATTCTTCAGTTAATGCATGTCAAGTCTTACACTAATACAATCAAGGATGTGTATAGTCGAAATTATAAATGTCTTTGTATATTATTTCAGAAACGACCACAGAATACGTCACATATATCACAGATATACCCGAGGAGGATGTTAACCAGGCTTTGATTCAGGGTTATGGTCGATACACGACTCAGTCCTTCTTATATGATAATCACCAATATCATCAAGCTTTTCCCGTGGACCACGAAAGATGCATCGAAGACATGATAAAGTGCAACGCTGACATGTATGTTACATAATGTAGTATAAACTAGGGACTAATTAAATATGCATTTATGCAACGTTAGAACACTTATTCCCAGTTGCTGGAGATTCCAGAAAAACTATGAGAATGTAATTAAAAATCTATTGAAAGTCTAAAATTTCAACATACTTTATGTCTCAATAGAATAGTAATTATTTTTCCATATAACTTTGCTGCTAAGTTAATTTTTGTTATACAGGGTGACTGGTGAATTACTATCGATACTTGAGGACGTGATATTTGACGATCATATATGACAAAATAAAAATTAATATAACATAAATATTAATAAACTTCTAAGTAAAGTTATGTAATTAATTACGCATCGTGTGAACACCCTACAGATTAGGTATACACACACACACACACACAGACGCGTACGGCGGCGTAGTGTTGTGTCAGCACGCCGCCGTACGCGTCCACACTTGAAACACTTGGAACGTGTCCACACTTTATTTATTTATACGGAAATTTGGTAAAAAATTAAGTACCTATTTTTTACATAATTCGAATGAGAATCATGTACCGAGTATGCTCCTTAAATATTGATAGTAATTCACCAGTCACCCTGTATATTAACTAGTTCGTAGTATGAATTACAAAACGGCTGTCATATTTTTGTTTCCAAATCTATATAAAGGAAAAACTGAGATTACTATTTACGTATTCAAAATTTAACAAAATTTCTAGTTATAATTAAAATAATGCCTTTTAAAGGAAAACGAGATTATAAAAATTAAGTAGAAGCACCGAATTTCTTCTCCTTTTGCACGAGAGTTATAATTATTTTTATTTTTCTAGAGTTGTTCCTATTCCTGTCTGTGTCTACAACGATCCACCAGATGTGAATGAGGGTTACAGGGTTTTCATTTCATACTGTGACGCATATTTTGACAGCTGCCTGAGAAAAATGAGTAAGTTTATTAAATGTCGTAAGTGGTAAAGAAATGATATAACAAAGTTTCATTCGGTGAAATATTTTAATATTTTTTTAGGATTTTGGCGTATACTGGATTTTGGTAGATGCAAACTGAATTACGAACTTAAAGAATTACAAACTATTACAAAAACCAGAAAAAAGTATGGAACGACTTTCAAAAAACTTTATGAATTGATATCATCAAAACAAGGCATAAAATGATGGAGGATATACATATATCTTATTATTTACAATCTTTATATATATAACATAGTATGAATCAAAGAGATTATAAATTACATGTTGAATATTGTAAATAAAACTTGTGTTTTCATCCTTGAAACCATAAAATGACTTACAGCAAAATTAGCGTAAAAATAAACGACATTGAAACAAGGCGATAATTACCTCGTTATAATAAAAAGTTATATGAAATTGAATAAGTATCAAGCTATAATGAACGAGAATTATTTTTATTAAAGGCGACATTAAAGTTCCGACTTGGAAAGAACATCGAAACTTAAATCTTGTCATAATTTAATAAAGCATTCAAATTGTTAAGTTTCTTTGAGTGCTTTGCGAAGTTGGAGTTGGTACGTTGGGCTAAGAAGTAATGAATTTGTTACAAATTCATGTTTGTTTCAAATTTTCAGATTTATAATTTAATTGCAAATATTAAATATTTAAGTACATGTAGAGGGCAGGTTGCCTATTTTTTCTTTATTTGCAAGTTCAATTCTATTCCGTAAACTCATTTTTTAATATTATTGTGAATGAGAAAGGCAACTGTTATTTTTTTTTTGATATAATTATTCCGGCTATTTCAAAAATACTTTCACATTTTATAGAAAAAAAATCATTAATATATTCATAATATTTTATTAAGGGATTGAAATTATTTCAAGTCAGATACTTAAACTGTAAAGAATCTAAACCTAATAAACATAAAACAATTTAAACACGCCTTTTTAGGTTTGTTCTTGATATCAAGATCAAATCAACTACAGTTAATTTTGAATGATCATCATAGCGATCTGATTTAAAAATAAAACATACTTAAGTAGGTATGAATATAGGTCTAGTAGGCATAGTAGGTATGAATACTGGAAGCTTATACTGTTTGTTTTCAAGTATGCTATTAACTTCAATCGTAACTAAGATTCTTATTTTAAGTTTCATTAATAGAAGACATAACATATTTTTATGATACTCTCATAGTAGACAGAATACACTGTCTTAGACTCTTAGGTGGTAGTGCGATGTACTATCATTTATAAATGAGAAAGTGACAGCTTTTGCACGGCGGTGTAACAGCAGGAAACATAATTAAATTTGCGAAGTGTACGAGTAGTAGTAGTAATTTGTAGAAACAACGGTGACCAAACATTTTTATGTAGTTATTTTATAAATTTAAGACACAAGACAACGTTATTTTGCTCTTATTGTTTTACTTAATATTTGAATTTATTGTTATTTCTAAGGAACAAGCGGTCTAATTTTATTTTATTATATTTTTATTTTATGACGCATATTGCGGCTGTATTATAAAAATATTTTTTATACGAATAATGTTTATCTCCAATACAATTTTGAGAACATATTATGAGGTCCTTAAAAAAAAAAAGAAATATTTGATAACAAAATATTTGATAAAATACATATAAGCGAAAACTGTATATATGTATGTATACAATATACGTATATATATATTTATGTTCTAATCAATAAATATTAATGCAAAACTAACGAGTACTTTTACAGAAATAATAAATTAAAATAAACTAAAACGTAAAATAATCGCACACGAATTCACTATGATAAGGATCAACGATTGAAAATAATATTTATATAAAAAATTCTAAATTAAATTTCTGTAAAAATTCTTCATAAATGCATCTTTTATTAATATTTGTGACAAAGTAATCTGAATGAAAAAAAGAAACGAGTGACACTGTTAGTCACATTTTTCATCATATTCAAGACAGTTTTACTTTTCAGATGACGATTAATATATTTTCTATTGTCATTTGGATGTAAAGCTGACGACTGTATCTTTTAATTAATTATGATTTAAAATAAAGGAAAATTAACCAAGATTATATAAGACATTTTATTTCTACCTGGATTTGACTCTAAAATTACTATGTCTGAAAAGAAACGGCAGTAGTAATGTTGTATATTTCACAAAACTATATAGATAATATTTACTAGTAGAAGAAAGGATCATATAACTTTAAGAAAAAATTTATTTCCGTATATGACAGAGTCTTTCAACAACAGAAAATAGATAAGAAAATTCACTTATTCCAACGTTTATATTACTTTTGAGACAGCTTTAGCTTAAAATCAGATTAAAAAGAAATCCTTTTTATGTAAACTTATACCGTTCTAATAGTATTCTGCTTTAGCTACCTATTGAACATTTCCCTAAAATAATTACTGCAGTATCACAAGCTGACGAAGTGCAGCTAAAGCTAAAAGCTATTTTAATCCGATTTTCTTTGTTGAGGTACTATCCAGTTTCAGTAAGTCACAATATGCGTCAAGGCTTATTGACAACAGGATTTTAAAGGATTAAAGAGGTAAAATTATTACAAAATATGCATTAATCTTCTATATATATAAAAATGGATTGCTGTTCCTTAGTCTCGCTAAAACTCGAGAACAGCTGAACGGATTTATCTTATCTTAGTCTTGAAATGTTCGTGGAGGTTCAGGGAAGGTATAAAAGCTGAAAAAAATTGAATAATTTTTGGGAAAACCCTAAAAACAACCCTTTTCTATTTCCCATACAAACGTTTTCTTTGACATTCGATTTGACTACTAACTAATATGTCAATCATTCTGTTCGATTGAAACAGGAAAAACCTGATTATTAATGGCCTCCAAGACGAAATACAGTCCGCCCGGTCAGCTATACATATATTACTAATAAAGAAATTACCGCGGACGAAGTCGCGGGCAAAAACTAGTGATTAATAAAAAGAAAAGTTTTTCGATAGAAAGTAATTTTATTAAGAAAGTAAATCCTGTCTCTCTTTTAGCGGTTCTTTGTTCACTAACGATTTACCTTCACTTCCAATCTTTTACTATCCATTATTTAGGTATTTCCGAAATAATAGTTTCACGTGTGACTGCACTTCTATAAAATCTTTTTCTCTCTAAGTTTGCTATTTTATTAATAAAAAATATATGGTTAAGGGTTAATGTTCACTATCAGTCCAGTTAAGAATTCATTACGAGCTTCAAGAAATGCTTCAACTTTATTCTTAAATAAAATCAGAAATATTTTCTGGAAGTACAAGTTATATTTTATGATACTCAAGGAACATCTGTGTGTAGACTTTTGTATAGGCAAAGAATGGATCTGTAATGATAAGACAATGACATGCTTCGATTTTACCTCGATGTTGCTACGTCAACGATAAAGATGTCGAACATAAAAATTAATTCCTCTACTAATGTAGAATGAAATTTTACAGAATTTTAATAAACCAAGAGTCCTGATGTTAAATAACGTTAATGAAAGTAAACGTTAAAAAAGAAAAACTAAGCTGCAGTCCTGAGTTCGAAAGCTTTTAAGAGAAATTAAATTCTTGTGGACTTACACCAAGAACCTTACACGCCTACAATGTTGAAGTTTGAGATAATATTACTTGTTAGTACCTTTAAAGTCTACTTATAGAACATTTTAGTGTGGTGTTATATAAAATTTGTAAATTACAAAGTTTTGTGGACACAAAAACTTAGTTTATTAATATGAGGCAAATTTCTAGAAAAGTAAGTCGTGAAGAAGTAAATAATCTCTTTGATGTTTATAAAATAAAAAAATCAAAACATTTTATCTTCATATTTATATTTAAATGAATTCTTAAGATAATATCTATTATATAACAGATAAGATTTCATGGAATAACCAAATGATAATATTTTATTTAGAGACTACATAGCTTTTGGCTATAAATAACAAAAATATAAAGCTATGTGAAGATGTATGTATGTATGGTTGATTGATTGTTTTTCTTTCATGTAAAAAGTACAAAACAGATTTTGATGAACATTGACAGTAATGTTGACTGAATATTAGAATAAGAAATAGGATATAATATATTTGTCATCAGGTATTTGGTATAGTTGCTCCAGGAAAGTTAAAGGTGATTAATTGCATGAAAAGTTTTTCTAAATACTGAACGATTATGCTAAAGGAGGCGACCGAGCAGACGGCCTAAGTTTCTTAACCCTTGGAAATCCGTTACATAGTTTTGCGGATGTGATGCCACCCTTGATTAGGGAAGAGGGGGTGGAAAAAGTGGGAAAAGGCAAAGGGCAACGGGCCCTCATTCATCGGATGAAATGCAGCCATAAAAGACTATTTCACGCCGATCTTCTGTGGTTTTTGTGTAAGAACATAATTATTTTAAATAACTGCGTCATTTTCATCTTAAATAGTTGTCACTATTTATTTAATAAAATATTTATAAGCTACGTGGAGTTGTCACTGCCACATAAAGGATACATATTATCAAATTTGTTTTCTTAAAACAAATATTACTGAAACAAAAGGTAATATTACTTATAGGTTTTTTACCTTACTGGTAAAAAACCTATATTGTGCCCTAGGCCAACTTTTGGTCATAATTTATTTCGACAATAAGACCATTTACGCATGCATAAACTATTAGTAGTTAAACCAGAAACTCACTATTACTTATTGTTATGAATGAAAACTGTATTTGCAAAGATTTAACACAAAAAAATATTATTCAAATTTTAAATGAATTTGTGTAACATTAGGTGTTGTTAGTAAATAAGTTAGATTGTTATAAATTTACAAATTAATTGGAATTAAAACAAAGTAACTCAGGGATCGTCAAGTTTAATGGCTATTTCAATTTCTGTTTGTTGCCAACTTTTCGGCTCGTCTTATCTGTAGTAATTGGATGTACATATATGGAGTTAATTGGATTAATGTTAAGTGAATTAATTGATCTTTTTTTTATTAAAAAAACTGTTTAATAAATTGTATTTACTATGACAAACTAGTAGAAGATAGAAATAATATGTATAATATAGTACTGATTAATTGTAATTCATAGTTTTATTGCTTCTATTTGAAATTGAGTTCATGTACCAGCTCAATTATATTAATGCTAGAATATAACTATATAAACAAAAGTAAATTAAAAAATGTGTAGATAAAAATTGCAAAATAAATAGTAAAAATAGCGCCCTTTATAATTTGGTTTTCCAATAAAATCAGTTCATCTGAAAATTCTTTGTCGAATACAAACATACAGGCATTAATTGTTTTGTATGTGATCAACGTAATTATATTGCTGTATTGACAAAAGCTCGCCGTATCTCGTTTTGATCAAGCAATCAGAAAACAATCAAGTCGAAATCTGATTTTAATCTCATCAGTTTGATTTGTTCTACTGGTAATGTGAACAGTTCTATTTTAAAGTAAATTACATACTATTTAATTTATATTGTAGGTTTCGAAACGTATTGTTCACGATTCGAATATGTGTTAAATGAAAACATGCATATTTTTAACGTTAAAAATGTATTATGAAAACAGAAGTACATATGGTAAAGTAAATATAATAAAATTTCATTTCAAACGATCTTATTTATTGTTTTTCGTTAAATCAAATTTGCTTTTATTATCAACTTACATGATTGCTTTCAAAAAAGAGACAAATACAAGACACTACTCACAAAAAATTAATGGCACTAGTTACCTATTCATGTTTGCCATTCTATGGGTTATACACATAACCAACCTGTATATTCAAAAATTAATTATCTTTAATGAAGGAGTTATGAGGAGAAAAAAAGATAAACACATTCGCGAGTGACTGTTGTTAAAGCAGTATTAGTTTGTATGACTTACAATTTTATTATATTACCTACAAAAAATATATTTCTTTATAAATTCGTTTAGGATTAATCACTCATTCACGAAGTTATTAAGGTATATACTCTTAAAACTACTCAGAATTTGCCGGTTATAAATACGAGACATAGCTGGTAATGAATATTGAACGTACTAATACCATTGTCCAAGTTTAGTGAGTAGATCATATTAACTAAAACGATGACTTTTACATAGGAGCTCACAATCAGTTTAAATGAATTGTTAGGAACAATTTTAGGCAGCACTCCCACTTAGATAATTATGGCCCCACAAATGGTAACAGAATCATTACTCCAGCAAGTATATCCTATTTATAATATTCAAGGTAACATATTTAGGTGAGTGTAACACTATCATACAGAGGGCGCTAGTTTCCTATCATAAGAGTTCCCAATTAATATCAGAATATAAATAACGTTAATTTTAGAATTATGAAGTACATCTCAGTTTAAATTATTATAAATAATGATTACTAACAGTATACATACATACATACATATATCCTACCATATAAATTCCTCTTTAAATTATAAACGCATAAAATAGAACTGATATAAAAATTTAAAAAAATGCGAAGCTCATTAAAGTCGGTAATTTTTGTTAAGAGGAATGTCCCATTTTCCGGACGGGACACAAATTGCCTTAAATTTTATTTAATCTACTTGCAGATTACCACAGGACTCCGAGGATCGAGTTTAAATTTTACATTTAATTTCTGTTGACTCATGTATATATCAAATTTGTAACATAATTAAGGATGTCATTTTGTAACTCTTTATATCATTTAAACATAATTTTATCATGGAAATAGTTAGAAATGAAATTGTTTTTTGGTTTTATATTTATTGTATCCCTTTATTAAATTGTATTTGTTTTATTCTCTCTTCGTTTTTGTTTTCATTGACATTTGGGTATTAGTTTTATTCTGTTTTTTTTTTTGTTTTACAGTCTATATTACGAAACCTGTGACTGACAAGCTTTGTGTTCAGTTACAATAAAAAATACGCTATAAATAATATTTGAGGCAAAAATTTTGTTACATGTAAATATTTTCTAAGCTTTTCTTTTTTTAAATGTACTAATTTAACTAAAATATTTTTTGATAGATTTTAAAAATACTGTGTCAATATATGAAATCATGTTATAGTTTTTAAAATAAAGTGGTTAAATTTAAAAGTGCGATTTTTAATTGACTTAAATTATAAATTTTAATTTTAACATGATAGGAGAAACTTATAAATAAGTAAGCAACAATTTGTTAAAAGAATCCATAATAGAAGGTCTCAAAAAATATTTGTTTAAGGCTATTTAAATAGGAATAGTATTTTTTTATTTTAACAACATTGTTATTATATATCAGCATTTTTCTCATAGTTTCAAATATATATAAAAAATGTCTTATTGAATGAATGAATGAATGGCATAAAATTCTTAACATCTGGTGTGTAATGAATGACATTCCAGATGTTGAGAATTATATGCCATTCTTTGCTAGACTAAGGATGACTTTTTTTAGCTAAGCAGTACAATAAAATGTACTTTAACCTTCATTAGTATCCCTGCATAAAGCTAATGACTCCCTGAAGAATCTTATGAACTCTTAAGCCCTTAAGTTCTTTAAAGCTAGTAATAGTAATGGCGTATACTCTATTTTTGGTATTTTGATAAATAAAAGAAGCACCAATAACCGTTTTAACCCTATAAAGGATTTCATCATGTATTTGAATCTCTGGGTGCAAATTAGAAAATATTTTGACGTGATAACGTCTTTAAAATCGTTTTAGTCGGGTGACATGTTCAGAAATTTGTGTCACACCAAAACTTCACGAGCGCGATCGCAGGTATAACGAGAGAGAGACGGACCGATCTCCCGTCTCATCTCGAGCGCTGCCAGTCATTCCGTGAAACTTGTCCCGCGGAATCCTCACGAGCGGAGGCAGGCATAGCGTTCGAGTGAGTGGACCGATCTTCCGTCTCTCTCACTCTAGCGGCGTACAAACGAATGGAGATTTTAACTGCTTGTAACTGATCGTATTGTATGTTAAGTATGTATGTATGTATGTATGCATAAATGTTAGTATAAATATATAAAAGTATGTTTGTATGAATGTATGTATGAAGAAAAATGTATATCATAGTCGAATAAGTAAACTTGTCATTTTACACCCGAAATTTATCATCAAAAGTGTGAATAAAACGATAAATGTAATTTAAAATTTGAAAAAAGTGTTATCTTCATTAATTCCTTACTTCCCAAAAACTTATATCACCAATAAGACGTTTTCACGTAAACATCTCGATCGTAAACCTACTTTACAAGCAACCAATTTTTTTTAATTTAGCACTCAGTATTGAATAATATTAAATAAGACCTAACATAACAAGTGGTAAAATATATTACAAGGCAGTAAATTTCATCATAATCCTGTTCTTAATATGGAAAAAAGGTATCAGACTTTTTCCATGCGGAGCATAGAAGCGTCCACACTTCTCTTCTATCGTGGAATCTTGTCATCACTGGTCAAGTGATGAGCAGTGACAACTCTTTCATTAGACTCCTTTGAAAATCAAGAAAAAATAAATAACACAAATACTTTCGGATTAACTATGTGTTTTAATATGGAAATGAAAATAAATTTAGATTATTTTTTAGTTCACCCCTCAAGTGTTCGAGGTTTGTGTATTATTTTTATTACATTTTACTCACTCCATTTGGAATTATCTAAAAAAATATGTTTCTATTCTACAATATGAACGTTGCAGTCTTATTAGTATCAAATGTCTCTAATAGTTTAGAACAAAATATTATTTGAATGTTCTATTTATTAAACTCTCTGTGCCCAGTATAAATGATATCAGTGTTATATAAATTCATTAAAGATAATATGAAGAAATTGAGAATGATACTTTTTCTTAATTTTTCTAACTTTGTGTTGGGTTCTATCTAAGGAAAGTAACAAAGACAATAAAATATGTTATAACTATTTTATTGTTTACTAGTTTTTGCCCGCGACTTCGTCCGCGTTAGTTTGGTCAAGAGGTATAGGTAGGTATAGCTGACCAGGCGAACTCTATTCCGTCTTAGAGGCCATAAATAATCAGGTTTTTCCTGTTTCAATCAAACAAAATGATTGACATATTAGTTAGTTGTCAAATCTAATGTCAAAAAAAAAGTTTGTATGGGAAATAGAAAAGGGCTGTTTTTAGGGTTTTCCCGCCAATCATTCCAATTTTTCTAACCTTTTAAACCTTCCCTGGACTTTCAGGAGTATTTCAAGACTAAAATTAGCCAAATCGGTTCAGCCGTTCTCGAGTTTTAGCGAGACTAAGGAACAGCAATCCATTTTTATATATTATTGTTTATATAAAAGCCAAATAAATTACTAAACCGTAAAAAGGTTATTTATTTATTGCAAATAATTGAAACAGCCTTCATTTAGAGTACATAACATTTTATGTATTATTTTTTTTCACGTTTACATACATTTTTATTTTCATAAAAAAATTCAAGGATGATTACATATAGTTTCGATTTCTTATTCTTAATTCTTGTATTTAGTAAATTTCCGGACTAAGATTATTCAGAATATCTTATGAGTAAATATTTATTTATAAGGTACATAACGTTTTCATTTTATACTTCTCTCTTACTATAAGTTGTGTAAATGTTCCAAGTACTACTTTTATACAATGGTGTGAAGAACGAAGAAGTTTATTACTCATTGAAAAATACTTAAATAATTGTCTTAATAATTATTATTTCATACACATAGATCATACATTTTGTATTATTTTGTATTTATATATTATAAGTATGACTTGTGAGATTTTTTCTCATAGGATTTAAGAGTTTGTTATTTTCATAATTTTACAGAACTATTCCTTTACTTAAAATATGGAATAGGCGGGATAAAAGTGACAGTTAAATGAAAAATAAAAATTCGGGTCATATTGAAAAGGATAGTTTTGTAAAAACTATTATATCACTTAAATATGATAATTTGCACATAAATTCGAAATAAATATATGTTTTATTTAAATAATGTTAATTAATGCTAATACAAATATAACCACAGGTTAATTGGATTAGCGCAATCATTTATCACAGCTGTAATACTACAATTATCATTTGTAACCGCAAATCCTTAATGACATTCAGTTGATAAGGTTTATTATGTTAATGCAATGTATTTTATACAATATATTTTTCGAATTATTCTCTGGTAATTACGTAGGGTGGCAACCAGAGGTTCCTGGAAAACTACGAAATTTCGAATCTATATTATAATAAGATTTAAATACTAAAACTTATAACCCATACTACTTGATTGTCACGATGTTAGAATAGCAATCCCATTCAATTGCTTGTGTGGTATCAGGAATATTCTGGTTCACGCGGCTTGGTGTTCGTTCTGCGGAGTCACAGCGTGTCACTTGTTATATGATGTTTTATCCATGCAACGATGTTAATTTATTTTTTAATATGTAACACGTACACGTACGTAACACGTACGTACGTACACGTACGTAACACTGTTTCAAATATTTTTGGCAATTATTTGACACCTTGCACAAATTATTTACCAACAAAAAGCGTACCTAATGTTTGTTAGTACGTATAATTTACATATATCTTTATATTAATATGAATAATGTTACAGTTCAATATAAACAAAATAATACTTTGAAATTTTTATTCATAGTGTTTTCATAATTTCGAGAACATATATTTTAAAATATTTTTCTTGAGGTTCTTGAGGTATATTGAGGGTTGTGATAAATTGAACTGAATTGTAATGATTGCATTACATCAAGTAAGTATGGATCCAAATACGAGTACAATTTTTAGAAATGGTTGTGTAAAGTGCTGTTTATAGGTAGGTACGATGCAACTTCATATAGGAGGTAAAATTCAAATATTTGAAAAATTAAAAAAGGTATTAAGTATTCAGGTGTATAATTTTATCCTAACTTTATCGATTTAAGACCTCAATCTTTAAACAAATGTGTGTATTGTTTACTAGATAGCAAATCGAATTACTTATTAATTTTTCAATAGTTTTGTATTTATGTATTACATTAACACATTGTAATAGTAATAATGTTATGTTGGAATCGTTTCTCGAAAGAAAAAGTTTCGTTTCTCAGTTCATCTCGTTTTCAATAGGTAATCGTTAAGGTGCAAATGTGAATGAATTTTTGCAATGACTTATTCAATACAAATATGTATAAAATATGATTCTTTAATTTTCATAAAATTTTACTGTTTATTGAATGCAGACGAATTGTTTTTTTAATACTGTCACTATTCTAAAACTAATGTAACTAATTTAATAAAGGGAAAACGATTGATTACAGATTTGTAGAACACAATTAAATTTGATTGCCATCTTATTTTCTTAAGTACAGTTTTCTCTTGTTTTATTTTCTACTTTGCCAATACTCTTCTATTAGGATGTTATGGTATCTTAATATCCATGAGATCACAATCTTTTAAATTATTCAATTAAATTTTACTATTATTCTTTATTGTAAAATGGAATAAACACTAACTAATCAAAGAATGCCGTCTTGGGAGTTAAAAAATTGTGTGAAAAGCATGAAAGAAATTTACTTGTTCACTTACATTACTTGCACATGAGTTAGTCTTGTATGTGATTAATGTTGATGAACAGTGTTAATCTAATGTATTTTAAATATGAACATAATATATCGTCATTTCAGAGAAGAACAGCGCTTTCATCAAAGCAGGCTTCGTCAAAGGTGAATGCGTGAAATACTTCCTTTGGGCCTTAATTACATAAATTCCTTATTCGATTTTCTCATAAATTCTGATGGATATTCAGCTGAGTGACAGGTTACGAAATATTGCATACTTTATATAAAAAATGATGTTTAAAAATTTTATATCTTTTATTCAGAATTTATATAATTATAAAGTAAGTGTTTTTTAAAGATTGGTATTTATGTTCGTACATTACATAACATACGTTCGTTGTATGGATATATACATGGAACGGAACGTAACGTAAGCGCAGGGAACTACATTGCTCCGTTAAATAAATTTGTTTTAAAAATATAAAGACTGTGTTTTGAAGTTATAAAACGTAGATATGTGTAAATAACCAAGACTGTGTGTGAACTACATAAAACATTATTGTTTAAATAAGTTGAATACGAAAGTGTGAAACGATAATAATCATATAATACAGGTGCTTTTACTGAGGACAGTGAATCAAAAGAAGTGTCTTAATAAAAATAAATGCTTTGCTTGCTTTGCTAAAACGAATTCAAGAAACACCTAAAGTTCTACTAATTTAAAATAAAACAAAGAAATATTAAAAATATACAGTGAAGTGAGTAGACACAAAGAGAATAACTTTTTCTGAAGAGGGTCTTTAGTAAAAACTCCAGACACAGATCATAATATTGGACATACAGTTCGCAAGTTTTAACTGAACGATTAACAACATCGTTGGCCCAACGGTGTGAACCATACTTCCACACGTGAGCGATACGGGTTCAAACCCAAGCTGTGTTTAGCGGCCTATATCAATTTATTTATTTTATTGTACAGAAGTTGCTCCTGTGTCAACGGTTTACTTCGGCTCCATGTTAAAGTGATCTCAAAAATAAAAATAAGTAATCTTTCATAATTCTAGAAACCGTTTGTCAATATAAAAATTTCAAAGTCAGTTCAAAGAGACTAGCGACATCTGTGGAAAGCTACACGTATCACCAACACTAGTCCGAAGCATCCTATACCTATGCTCGATTTATTAAGTGATCAAAGATATCAAAGGTATCACTAATACGAGTCAAAACCAACTTCGATCCACGAGCGGCCCGACAACCCTAGCAAGCTGACTCAGGAACACAGAGGAATCAGGAACTTAACCAAAACCCACCCGAGCAACTGAAGCAGGTGCAAAGCAAGCTAAGAGATGGAGGAAATTATGCACGAGTTACGAAAAATTCGAAGAGATTTGGATGAACAGAAAACTGCAATAGAAAAAAGTGGGGAAAAAGTGACCGAAAAAGTTACGCAAAACATAAACAGTATTTTAGAAGACAAGTTTAAATTACTACATGAAAATTACGAAGATCTAAAGGAAAAATGTGAAAACCAAGAAAAGCGACTATATTTTCTGGAAAAACAGGCAAGGAAAAATAACATCGTCTTCTTCGGAATAAAAAAAGTGGAAACATCATATTTTAACCTTGAAATTCTCATAAGGAACTTTATCAAAGAACACTTCTCTCAAGACCTGGATCGCAAGGATATTCAAGAAGTTAGAAGAATAGGCAAGAAGGGAGAAAGACCTCGACCAATAATTGTCACTTTTTGTACACTAGGCACAAAAATAAATTTATTTAAAAATAAAAATACACTAAAAGATACCGGTTACTATATAACTGAAGATTTTCCAAAAAATATTCTGGAGAAGAGGAAAGAGCTTCAAGAACAAGCAAAAATCGAAAGGGAAAAAGGAAACCTTGTAAAAATAAAATACGATAAGCTTGTCATAAGTGGAAAAAACAAAACAGCGGGAAATAACAAAAGAACGCTTTCAACTTCACCCGAGGACAAAACTACAAAGGGAGCTGAAACAAATACACAGGCTAATAAAAAAAATAAATCTCAAACGCAAATAAGAAGAACTTCAAGCATATCGGAAGGCATTTTAAAACCGGGCATGCTGAATTACCTGGTCAACAGGAACACCAACAACTCATCAGATCTACAGCAAAATAACAAAGTTAATATATAGCAACTACCACCCCCCTCGCGCAACGTTAACGTACAGCAACCACTATCAGAAAACATAACTCATCTTCCAAGCCGGCTGGTCACCGTGGAAGATTACGACCACAACCCTCCAAAACACCCTCCACAAAATAAAACCCCACAAAATACGTTATATATTCTGACATACAATGTTAGAACTCTTTCATCATATGAAAATTTGATAGAGCTAAATGAAGCTTTCAAAGAAATTAAATACGACATTTTAGGTTTATCAGAAACAAGAAGAAATGGAAACAAGATAGAAGAGTACGAAAACTTCATTTTCTGCTATACAGGTCACACACCTGGAAGACATGGAATAGGTTTTATTGTTAAAAACTATCTTAAAAACAACATAGAAAACTACATTGGCGTTTCTGAACGAGTAGCCATGCTGAACCTGAAATTTGAGAATACTAGATTATCCATCATTCAAGTCTACGCCCCTACTGCACAAGCAAACGAGAATGAGATCGATGACTTCTATGCGACAGTAAACAGGGCAATGGAACTAGCACATAAAGACTTCATAGTGATGGGTGACCTTAATGCCAAAATTGGTATGCCAAAAAACGAGGAGCATTTAATCACAAGAGGACACGGATATGGAATTAGAAATGAGAGAGGACAAAGATTAATAGATTTCGCCATGGAAAACCAAATATCAATTTTAAATACCTTCTTCAAGAAAAAACCCAAACATAAATGGACCTGGAGATCACCGGATGGAGCGTACAAAAACGAAATCGACTTCGTACTATCAAACCGACCACGTCTGTTCAAAAATATAGAGGTACTGAACATCAACTACCCTTCGGACCACAGGCCAGTAAGAGCTACAATATCACATGATACACTTTTCAAAAAAAGTAGAACAAAGTTTGCAAACTGTCAACATAATAGAATAAAAAGTGATGAAGAAATCTCCAAATTCAAAGAATACCTAAACTCTTACATATCGAAAGACCAAATGTTAGCTGAGACAAATGTCCCAGTTCAAAAATATTACGATAACTTAATTAAAATCATCACATTAAGCTTACAAAACGCCCGAGAAGTGCATAACTCAAAGAAAGACCACAAAATATTTTCAGAGCGTACATTAAAACTTTTTAAAAGAAGACAAGAACTACAAAAAAGTTCAAACAAAACTAGAACAACAAAAAACGAAATCTCGGTGCTTTACAAGCTAGTAAACAAATACATTAAAAAAGACTACGCCAACTATAGATTTAAAACTATTGAAAAACATCTACGCCAAACTGGAAGCACAAAAAAGGCATATAAAGGACTGAAACCAAATAAAACCTGGATAGAAGAGCTTAAACGAGGTGAAATAACCAAAAGGAACCGTGACGACATCATCAGCATAGCGACAGAGTTCTACAGAGATCTCTACAGCACAAAAGAGCCAGAAGACACTAACCACGGAAACCTAGGTTACAACAGTGATGATAACGAACCAAAAAGCCTCCAAATTGATGAAAACGACGTTATTGAGGCATTGAACAAACTGAAACTAGACAAAAGCCCGGGCTCGGATAACCTAGCAAACGAGACTCTAAAGATAGCCGCTCCAATACTGGCTACACCTTTTACAAATTTGTTTAACTCGATCCTCAAATTTGGCGAGACACCGTCGCAATGGTCTGAATCTAACATTATTCTCTTATACAAAAAAGGCAACCCAAATGATATAGGGAACTATAGACCAATAAGCCTGCTGACGAGTACGTATAAGCTATTTTCTTCAATCCTTACCAAAAAAATTAGCTCCTCGCTGGAAACAAGACAACCTGTCGAACAGGCAGGATTCAGAAAAGGCTTCTCCACCATCGATCACATCCACACACTCGAACTTCTCATTGAAAAATACCAAGAGAGAAGTAGACCACTGTACTTGGCTTATATTGATTATAAAAAAGCATTCGATTCGGTGTCACACAACTATATCTGGGAAACTCTAGCAACACAGAATGTGGAAAAAGAGTATATAAGAGTTATCAAAAGCATATACAAGAAGAGTAAAAGTAGAGTCAAACTAGAAAGAGCCGGTTCTTGGTTTCCCATAAAGAGAGGCGTGAGACAGGGTGACCCACTGTCCCCTTTACTATTTATAGCCACATTAGAATCGATAATAAGCAAGCTTAACTGGACCAGATGTGGTATAAAAGTAAAATCAAAATATTTAAACCATCTACGTTTTGCCGACGACTTGGTACTGATATCAGAGACAGGAAAAGAACTACAACACATGGTAAACTCACTAAACCAAGCGAGCAAGCTCGCTGGTCTAGAAATGAACCTCTCTAAAACTATGGTAATGACTAATAACACCAAAGAACCAATTTACGTCGACAACAGTACTCTAACATATACGGAAAAATACATATACCTAGGCAAACAAATAAGCTTCGACAGGCTAAACAATTACCAGGAAATTGAGCGCAGAGCCCAGCTGACGTGGAATAAATACTGGAGCTACAAAGAAATATTCAAGAGTAACATGTCAATTAAACTGAAAACAAAGGTCATGAACTCCTGCCTTATACCATGCCTAACTTATGCCTGTCAGACATGGAAGTTCAACAAAAACGTCAAAGAAAAAATTATAAAGTGCCAACGAGGAATGGAGCGGAGTATGCTTAACATTAAGAGAATAGATAAAATTAGACATACAAAAATACGCAACATCACAAAAGCAACAGACGGTTTAGCACAAGCTATGGCGTTAAAATGGAAGTGGGCCGGACACATATCACGCCTGCAAGATCACAGGTGGACAAGAACAGTGTCAGAATGGAGGGGGCCAGTAGGCAAAAGAAAGAAAGGGAGACCTTATAACAGATGGGAGGACGAAATAAAACGTTTAGCGGGTCCAAACTGGATGCAAATAGCGCAATCCAGAGAAAACTGGCTACTTTTGGAGGAGGCCTTTACCTGCAGAGGGGTTCCTACAGAATAATAAAACATAATATTAATTATTAAAAACATGCATATAAAACCTGGAACTATTAACTTATTTAAAAAAAAAAAACATTTTTTCATTTTTTATTTGTGCTATTTATTCTTTTGTTATTATAAAAAAAAAAAAACAACTAACTTTGTAAGTATGTTATTTTCTGAAGGAAATAAAAGGCTTTTTTATTTTATTTTTATTTTTTATTTATTTATGTTCGTACGCTATTTAGGTTGAGGTAAAGATTAATTTTTGAATATTATTTCTATGCTTAAGATTTTATACATCTTTAAAATAGAAATACTTATACTTTGAATTAAGTATGTGTAAATTAAATATATACATAAATTGTATCCATATCCATGTGCAATAATATACATAAATGTATAATTGGGTAGCGTCCAGTCTGTAATTTCAACATGCTTATAATTTGGTGCAATAAAATTTAAATAAATATAAAAACTGATAATTTTAACTTTCAACTGTCGTCTTTAAATTTAATTTTGTTAAATTTTCTGTCTGAAATGTAACAAATTAAGGAACTTGAATACAGCACAACTTGTTTTTTAGCTATTTGCATAATGACTTACAGTATTCTGCTTGGTAATAAATGCAACAGAGTTAAAACAATATTATTTTAAGATAAAGACATTTGAAATAACACATACAGTTAAATGAAGTGGCTTTACTAATTGGTAGTTTTTTTGTTTTTATAATACACAAAATACAACCTTTACTCTTTGTAAAAGTTTATGATTATATATTAAAGTACAAATAAATCGACCAAAAAGTTGATATAATTCTGAAATTTTAAGTCATTATTCAAATAAAACAAATCATACAATCATTGTTATTCTGGTATGAATAAGTTATAATCAGAATAGGTATCCTTACAACTGTATATTTACTTTTGAAAGTGAATCGAAATCAGCAGTTCTTGAGTTTTATGGCAATTGTTCACAAACTCAATTACTTTCCAAATCTGACCGAGCATACTATTTTGGTGAATTGTTACGATTCGAAACTGTTTAATATATCTTATTACTCTTTAAGATATTCGTTTGCAAAAGTACATCTAGAATACATAATGGTTGAACATGGATTTGTTTCAGAATTTTGTTTATCCTTTAAGACTAACGTTTAACAGATTGTAGTTTAACTTGAGGTGTTGTGCCTTACATATCAATATATCAATTAATTTCCTTACACATCATTCTATACAGCTATAAGTATTTGTTCTTGTGGAAAAAACTGTGAGAAAAAAGTAAACAAGTAAAGTTTTGAAAAACTTTCTTCTTTGTAATGTAATTATCCTTTGAGTAATTCGAGTGTCCTTAAATTTGTCCTCCTTCTGTCAGAGGTGTCAGAAGTTTTTTTTCCTATTTAAGTAAATTAAAAGTAATGGTTCTTTGGGAGAAAACAAATTTGAAACTTTTTGAAACAATATACATTCTCATTAATTAGTTACTGAGTACTTTTATTAGAAGTTAGCTCGGCAATAAAGAAATAGAAACCTCAATGACAAATATTTGATATAGTTTCCTATATATATAATGAATTAAAAGTGTTCAATGATTTCATTAAACGACATTGTTTAGGTAAGAATTTGTTGAGATTAAGTGTATTTATATCTTAATAATATCAGTCAGAAATACTATATCTAGCTTAATTATTGTTTTTAATTAAAATAGCTCCAGAAATCCAAGAAAATTAACAATAAGATTTATGTTGAACTACAAATTCAATAAATTGAAATTGCTTTTCCTTTACTGAGTATTAAGTTTTACAATAGTTATTAAAAATAAACGATCAATATGTCAAAAAACGAAATCGTCTAAGATAGGACAAATATTTAATAACAGACTAGTGTTGAACTCCGACTTCACTTCTTCTTTTATTAAATCTATTATAATTTGAATTTATTTCTAAATTTAAACGTAGAGCAGCCGTTATTTAATTCCAACTTTGTAGCTGTTTTACATAAAATTTCATCTAAATTTAATACAGGTCTCACGTAAGTAAGTAAAAACAGATACACTCAAACTTGCATATTAACATTTTAGTAGGATACAACATTTTGCCGTCATAAACTATAAATAGCGGGCAAGAAGTATGAAACAGTATAATATTATTACACGATTCAGAACAATGTGGCAAAAAAAAAAACATAAAATATGTGTAATGGTTGAAGAGAAATATTTAATATTCAGTTTGCGAAATTCTCTTGTGTATATTCATGTTCCTTAATCATAATTTTGACGTCTAATTAATGTGTTTTACACCCTTTCACGAGAATATAAAGGGCATTTGTGTGTTTAATTACTCTCAATTTCCTTCATTTTAAAAATATGTATATACATGATTCTTCCTTTTATTTCATTATTTAAAATCTCAGACATACATATTTGTATTTATACATATATATAAATAATAGTAATTTATTTTCAGTAATGTATATAAAACCCTTGGGTGAAGATATCAAACAATCATTATTGCCGAGTTAATAGTTGAAAAATAACGTCAAATGAATAGACTATTGCAATATTACAGAATATGTTATTATTCTTGTATTTGAAATTACTATTTTATTAGTGTTTTTTGTACAACATAAAGGTTTAAATAATATTATTAGCAACTCAAGACAATATTTCACTTTCTTTGAAAAAGTCGTGTCAAATAATGATTTATAAGTATCTGTGAGAGTCCTTGCTAGACGTCAAAGGACTAAGTGTGTTATAAGTGGGTCACCCGTGACACTGAATGTACATATGGTTGAAAGGAACGTCTTAAATGTTTAAATGTGGTGAGGTGACTTGACCCACAATTGAAATTTACGTCATTACTACTTTTACCCCCGGGCATCCTTCTTTCCATTGTTGGATCTTAAAACCAGAGATCAAAAGTAGCAACACAATAGAAACAGACAATCACATTCATCATTGTTTAGTGATATGTTTTGTGAGTTTATTTGTTTGAAATCTTTTGAAGGTCTTCAGTGATTTTTTTTGACAGCTTTTCTTTATCTCTTGTAGTGATAATTTTATTGAAATATCCAACATATAAAGTGGTTATATCTCTCCCTGGGTACATACTTTTTGAATACATACTTTTATACTTTTGGGTACATACATAGTTTTTGAATGATGTAAAAGATAAATCATAAATGTTTCATAAAGAAGGCTTTTCTTATTTTCAATGAGACATATATGCATCCTTAGCTGACACTTATTTATAAATTATAAATGGTTTGAAATAATAAAGATACAATTAATTTATTAGGAAAAGATATTGATTAAATACTTCTTATTATTCTGTTCTCGAAATTTGTTGAAAAAAAATTGTTGAAAAATTATATCGATTTCTCAGAAGTAAATGATCCTTCAGTATTGAGTGGGATTAAAATATATTCAAATCTAAATTTTACCTGTTTATAGAGAGAATTATTTAAAAAATTGTAACAGTTTCTTCTTCCTGGCAATTTCTCAGCTTTAGCCAGGTCCTGCCTATAATATCATAATTAATTTAAACATACATATGTAACATTATTTTATAAAGTTTTACTAAAAAAAATATAACATAAGTTTATTACGTGTCATTTGAGTTATTAATACATTTTGCTTACCGGAGCTAAGAGTTAAAAAGATATATGTACAATCATTCCAATAATTGTAATTTGCGAATTTAAGTACATCAAATCAAAAGGGTTTTTTCATATTTTTTAAGTTACAAAGAAAAAAATCTAAATTTCTTTTCATAACATCTGCTTCAACTAAAAGTTGTCCAAATATCTCTGAGAGACTTGTCAAGAAAAGGTAGACATAGTTTAAAAAAGTATTTGTCTTTTGACGTGAAATATAACAATTAAAATTTTCTCAACTCTAATCTGTGTACATTATATGATATTATTTTTTATATCAGAAAAAATATTTTTAACGACATTAAGTGTAATTTTTTTATATAAATTTTGCATTTTGTTGTCCTTTGAACTTCTTGTCACAAGAATGACTTAAATTAAACCATTTTTTAATTTCCACTTTATAAAGACGTCGACAATTCATTTATTTCTTATAAAACATTTAGTATTGTAAGGAATATGGGGTATAATTATATTTTCCGGTATTGAATTCAAAGGTCCGTATTAACTATGAAGTGGTTCGTTGATTGAAGATTATTTGTGTAGGCGCCATTGCTTAAGTGCCGTAAGGTCAATTATGTTATAATTTATTAACTTAAGCTACACGTCATCTAGTTTTCAATGTTAATACTCGTATGTATTTGTTGATTATTGTAACTTCTGATGCTTACACTATATATATTTTGGCAGATAAATTGGCAGTTTGAACGGACCTTTCATTCTATTTAATTATAGGTAGATATCTAATTCATTATTTTAACAAAGGAAAATCTTGTAAATAATTTTAATATAATTATGATTTTTTTTAGATGGTACAGGAATATTGCATCGTTGGACTGTAAAAGTGAGTGAAACGAATGAATCATACACGTGATCATATACTTCAGTTTCATAATCCGACTTAAAAAAAAATCTATAGTTTCTATCCAATATTTAGTAAAGTTAAACCTTCTGTCACAACAAGACACGAGTGTTATCTTACTATGAAATCTTGACATTTTAAGAGGATAAGCTTTACACTCTCAAAGACATTCCTCTCAAGAGACATTATTCGTGGGACGCACGTTCAAAGAAACTTCATTATACTGATCTCCTTAACACGTCTAAGCGAGCAGCATGTAAGCGTTAAACGTAATGATATAAAACT
This sequence comes from Danaus chrysippus, assembly GCA_916720795.1. NCBI lineage: Eukaryota > Metazoa > Arthropoda > Insecta > Lepidoptera > Nymphalidae > Danaus > Danaus chrysippus. Next base: position 3,328,499 of record CAKASE010000062.1, read on the forward strand.
TATTACATACGATAATGTTAGTTCTAAAAGAACTTTAAATTATTTTTTATCAGTTTTTTTTTAATTAACTCATTTTTATTCGTTATTTTCAACGCTATTTCAACCTTAATTCGATTTAAACAATCATAAATATTACTTTTTAATTTACTTATACTCTAATCTATGGAATTCGGGAGACAAATACGAATAATCGAAAATGATTAAACAGCTTATATTTCTCGGTCGCAAAGTAAGAGAATTTCCATTGTGACCCAAAAAGCTATCAGTAACCGCTATGAGATCGCATTGGTAACCATGTTACATCATTTGTTTATAATTTCCTCTGTTTCTCTGCAACTACAAGGGATTTTTTTAGCAACTTTCTATCGGCTGCTAAAAGAAATCAGGTATGTAAATAAACAACATTAAAATTATGTTTAAGAAAAAGGTTATATATTTTTTATAATAAATATGTCAAAATTGTATTCATGCAATGATTAAAATTAAATTTAATGTATAAATAAATAGAGTTAAAAACTTAACTGTTGTCTTGAAAACAGCCTTAAGCCGTAACTGAAATTCAATTAAGACAGATATATATTATTTTTCCGTTGTATGAAATGTAAGGTAAGACGAAACTTCTCAGCATTCCATGGATTCACCGTGCGGGTGCCGGGTCCATCGCGTTGCAGGGAGAGGAGCTTCAACAGTGCCTGGGACTTGCGACCCAAGTGTAGGTTTAAGGGGCCCCTTAACTAACGCGCGTTATACGCTCACCTCCACTGTCCAAGCTCCTCTCCCTACTTAAACAAATTTGAAAAGAACCTACTAGGGCTGCCTTCGATGTACGTTCCAAGAATGCATTAATGTGAGTTCTGGACAAACCCAAGTCTTTTAGTGGGTTGTAGAGAGATTTCGCTGTTATACCTCTCGCTCCTACCTCTACCGCATACAAATCTACAACGAACCTATTTCGAGTGAGTTCGTTTGTGAGCTCGTAATACTTGTTGACCTTGATTGTATGGTCTTTGGGGATGTTGGTTTCCCAAGGAAATTTATTATTATTATTCTTGGGTAAGTTTTGTAATATTTTTTGGATAATTCTTTGTATGAACGAAAGAATATATCTAATATTATATTAAACAATAACTTTTCAGTCTGAAATACACTTGAGGCAATTAAATACTGGTTTAATAAAAAGTTCTTAATGAAAATACATAGTTTTCTTTTAGTGAATTAATTATAAATTTAATTTTTGAGATATGATTACTTTGTCTGAATATTATTTTATTTAATAAAAATATATGTACACTATAAAATTTAATTTTATTATAATAATACTTAACAAATTGGCCACGAGTGGTTCTAATTCCTCAATTCATATTTTTAGGTTCCAGATAGATAACTTACGTTTGTGTTTAGGTAATTGAGTGATCAAATATTTAAGACAAAAAAATAAAAATAATATAAAAGCAATTTTAGTATATAGGTTTATAAAAAGTAATCTTTTAAAAGAGAATTTTTTATGACCTATGATTTTTATTATACATTTATGTTAACAAAGGATTTTTTAATTAGTTGATTGATCGTAAGTAATCAAGAAAACAACAGGTTATTTATATATTTAAAATGTTTTTTTTTATAAATCAATGTTTCGGTTACTTAACAGCAACCGTGATCACGGGCAGAGGAGATGTGAATGTCTAACATTAACGAAACATCGAAAGTATGCGTAGTACTTTGAAAAAGATAAGTTTCATTTGAATTAATACCCGTGAAAGTTGTTTTCAACTATAAAATTTAGTCTTCTTATGTAGTTTGCGGAAACATATACTGTTTTTAGAATTTTTAGCGAAACTAAACACATGTCCTTCGACAAACGAAAAAAATGTTTTTTTTAACATAACATATTCTAGTAATTTTAAAATTATACATATATAAGAAGGAGCATTTAGAATTAACTTTATATTTTGACAATAAACCAGAAAAATTGTTGAAAATATTTTATTGTTAGCCGGAAAGATAGAGTTTTTATCAAATATTTCAAAAGATTTTCCAAGGAAATGTTGAGTTCTGCAAGTAAATTGAATAGAATAACTGGTAATCTCTATTTTATTCGGAAAACTTCTCGATCTATTTACAGTGAAGCTACTTTCACTAACATTTTATTTGAAACGTTAAGTGCACAATCCTAGAAATTATATTGTGTGTATTAGTTAATAAAAAGCATCTATTTTTTTATTAAGCACAAGAATCAATTAAGAATTAATATCACAGAATAGTCAATTATAATTGAACTTATATATAAATATAAATAAGATCCATATATATATATATATATATATATATATATATATATCGTATGGAATAAAAAACTTACTTTTAATGTAGCTTTTAAACGGCAACATAATAAGAAAAAAAAGTTAAGATATTCAAAAGAAAAATTCATGACTTATTTAGATGATTACAATTAACTGAGTTTTAACAAAAATTTGCTCTTTATTTGGAAACCCCTTAAAGTTGCGGAAGCTAGTTAGTTAAGAAAATAGCTTAACTCATATGTTAATTTTAATCGTGTCTACTTCATAGTTGTGTTGTAACTTGTGTTATGAGTTTTCATTTTCCAACTAAACTCCGAGCTTGGACAATAAAATGTTATGTGGCATTTAGATTTTATGCATCCGGTATCACTATTATATGTATGATGTGCGAAATATACAAGACTTAAATCGCTTTATTAAAGGATTAACTGCTAAATTTTATTATATATTTTTATTAAAAATAACTGTTAAATGAGTAAATATTATAATTATAACATTAATTTCTAAAAGTAGTCAATGTTTAGACAGCAAAAAAAACATTTTAAATAATGACATTAAATTCATTTTAATGCTTAGATTTGTAATTATTATTTAAATGTGCTATTTAATTTAAATCATCATCATCATTTCAGCCGAAAGACGTTCACTGCAGGACATAGGCCTTCCCCAAGGATCTCCACGACGACCGGTCTTGTGCTGAGTATATTTAATTTAAATAATCATGTTATATGACATTTATGCTCAATAGATTATTATGGATACTTTAATCTTTAGTCAAATCAATGCTATTATTATTTATATTTTATCATGCTATCAAATAATAGTAGGAATATTTGTCATAAAATTCTTAGCAAAATGTTCATTTAAAAATATACGTGACAAACGTGAGTTTTAATAAACAAGCCGTTTTTCCAGTGTCATTTCATTTCTCCTAAATCAGTAAAAAATATTTTTTCATTTAGTTTAGTCTCAATTAGACATGTGTGGTATAGACTGAAATTTAAACAATAGTAGTGCGTTTGATTTAAGCTGAGCTTTGCATTTGTGTGAGTGCACACGGATAGTGTAGGTGTGATGTCAAATTTTTGAATTTGAACCTGTTTATTCTGTTTTTACTTCGCCCCGCACTTTCCGCACTTCACCCTTTGTACTGATAGCAACTTCAAATGTTGAAAACGCAATGTCAAATGAAGAGGAATTTGTATAGTTTTTTTAAATTTTTTATTAATTAATATTTTTTTCCATAATAATTAGCTCTGGCGTTTTCAAGTTTTGCCTATTTTATTTTTAATCTAGAATAGCTCTCTAGCACTTATGTTATGTATCTATTTAAAATATAATAAAATTTAATTCTAAAAGATTTTTGTCTAACTCTACTTTTACTTTCACTCACACAAATGCAAAGCATAGCTTAAGTCTAACGGACTAAACTTAACTATTTTACCAACTAAATATGTACATGCCTTTTAACTTCTAGGCCATCACTGGCTCCTTGTTTATAACGTTCCTCTTTCATTTTCTCTCTCTATTTCAGTTATCGAAAAAAGAAAGCAAATAATCTTGTAATTCGCAACATTTAACAAAAGTTCTTAAATACTTTGAAGACAATTATTGTTTGAATTTAGGAAAATTATTTTTAATTATTTAATAAACAACATTTAGTTGGACTGGACTGGACATTTAGTTTAGAAATTTATCAATCAAACTTAAGATAATATATATATCATCATCATCATCATCTTAGCGTTTATCCCGTTTATTTAGTTTAGAGAAATATAGAATAGATAAAAGATAATATAGAACAGATATGTATATTTATGTATTTTATACCATGTATATTGTATATATTTTAAATTTTTCTTTAACTTCTGTGCACGTCCTACTCACTACTCTCCTACACTATTCTGGGTTGGCTGGCAGAAAATGCCGTAATAGCGTTAAGTCCGCCCTTTGTACATTTCTTTTTGTGCAATAAAGAATAATAAAAAAAAAGATAATAGTTTATTGTACTAATATTTGATTTTTTTCAAATTTTTCATGTTATTATTTCTATCACACATATTCCTTTTTATAATAAATGCTCTCAAATCATATTAATATATAAAAAATAGATATTAAGTTCGTCATGCAACCTAAGATTTTTTTTTAACATAAGAAACTATCTAGTTGATACAAACGTTTTTTTAATTTTCAGGTTTATTTTACTACAATAATTATTGTTTCATAAAGATATATAAATAAATTTGAAACTTGTTAAACATAATGTAACTTGTCAATGTCCATAGAAACTAATTTAAATTTCAATTACCAATTACACATTAATTTCTAAATTTGACTAAACAATTACTAAAATAAAATTGAACCGTATTTAGTTATATAAAATGATATGAGTAATTTTCAAAATGATATTTAAATAAAGCAGTAACTTAAAAAAATATCTAAATATTAATTGATTATAACATAAAGAGTAACTACGATAAATTCATTTTAAAATATTAATTTTAACGCATTATACATACATTACTATTACATAAAAGTTGAAATGAAATAAATAAAATCAATCCAATATATTTTATCATCCTTTGTCCATCATCCTGTTGGTCAAACAAGTGTTTCTTATTTTAGATTAAAACAACATTTTTAATAAATGACAACTATTTACGAAACAAATTTAAACACCTAAATTAGAACTTAAGTACTATTTTTCTCCTCATGGGATAAAAAAAAATGTTTTACAAAAAATAGAAACGAAAAAATATTTAATAGATAAGTGTAATGCATGGGGTAGGAGAAGATGTAGAAATGGTAATGGCTATACGTATCTTTGATGGAAAAAGCGTCTAGGAATTTAATGTCAGCGAGATAGAAACTCACGTATGGGTACATGTTCCGATGTAAATTGGATTCGATCATTTCTGAGTATTTACGGTATTAAGTGATCTAAGATGAAGAAGAAGAAGATGAATAAATTCAAGGATTATTGGAGACGATTTAAATTTACTTAAGCATATTCAAACATCAATGAAACTAATATTTATAGATTACTGCCTTTTATTTTATTATTTTTAAAACTACATACTCGCAATATTCCGGTAACTTTGCATCAACCGTGATCACGGGCAAACCATATGTGAAATGTAAATCTTAGATCTCGTTATATTTAGATAATTTTTAGATTTTAAGATTTAAAAAAAAAGGAGACCGGTAAGTAATTCGAAATTTCCGGTACGTTGCAGATATCCGTTAGTGATGGTTTCTTTTTTTGGTAAAGGGGCCAAACGAGGTAACGACTTATCTAATGGAGTTAATTACCGTTGCCCCTGGCCATCTGCAATATAGTTTTTCAGATGCATTGCCACCCTTGATTGGGGAAGAGGGAGAGGAAAACGTGGAAACAGGAAAAGAGCAACCGGTGCTTTAACTCATCGGACAAAACGCAGTCATTAAAGGCTACTTCACGCCGTGCTTCTGTGAGAGGTTTTTACTTCCCCAGTCGAGCCATCCCATGTTCTAGCTGCAGTAATTTGACCAGAGCTAGGCTCTACCACCTTATAAATCAAATTTCAATAAGAAAACATTTGTTATTTAATTTTCTCAATTTTTTTTCTAAAGGCATTTTATTTTGTGTTTTTTTGTGACAATAATCTACTAAATAACTAATTATTAAGAAAAATTACTTATATTTTACCTGATAGTAATATATTTAATACTAGAAGACCTGGCGAACTTCGTATCGCCCTATAATCAAGAAATATCTGTTACGTTTTTTTATTTATATTTTTGTAGATTACCAGTAAGCTATAAATCTCCGTGTTTTGAAGTGCGACAGAATGATTGACATATTAGTTAGTTGTCAAATCTAATGTCAAAAAAAAACGTTTGTATGGGAAATAGAAAAGGGCTGTTTTTATGGTTTTCCCAGTAATGAATCAATTTTTTTCAGCTTTTATACCTTTCCTGAACCTTCACGAACATTTCAAGACTAAGATAAGATAAATCCGTTCAGCTGTTCTCGAGTTTTAGCGAGACTAAGGAACAGCAATCCATTTTTATACATATAGAAGATTTGGATAGACTGACTTTGAAAAATACTCAGTGAAATACAAAATAACAACATTGTCATGAACGTGCTTAATAGAACATTATTTGATATAAAAGTTTGTTAGATTTTACCAAATTCATATTAAATCATGTTGGAGTTTGCTATTTGGTAATAAAAAGACATCAAAACCGTACAACTTTGTAAAATGTTATAGCTTTTTATAATTTTATACGTTCAAAAAGCAACGAATTGTTGAATGCCTTCTTTTTTTCTTCGATGTATTAAAATGCACTCTAATGATTTTAATTTCATATAATTTTTTTTATATAAAATAAATTTGTCAGTAAAAGTCTGTTTCATGTACAACCTAATAAAATATTATGATCCTCGTTACATTATAATTCTTAGCTTTCATTAATTTTAGATTAGTATCGATTGTTAGAATCCATATTCATACATTAAGATGTTGACTTAAGATAAGACAGATAGGGAAAAAAAAATCAACATAGTATTACAATGACGGCTTTAATAATGACATTTGACAAATATTGTGGTACAAATTCTTAACTCAACTGTTACTACAAGTTTATACATATTTTTTTTAGTTTTCCACTGAGTTGTATCGATTTAGAAATTGCAAATACATGGTAAATAAACTTTTAGACAAAGCCATTTGGCAATGTTTAGTTACTTAATTAAGTGTGGAAAGTAGTAGAAAAAAGATTCGTATATATAGCATTTTGTTTGGATTAAAATCTACAAAGGTCCTTCCCCACGACAGTAAATAGTTCCTGATTTCGTGAGTCTTTTAAAACTACTAGTTGAATTTTGCTTCTGCAAATATTTCTTAGCATGTAATGATCATGCCAAAAGAACTTGCAGTATTAAAGAATCTTTTTGATGTTGTCGCCACAGGTTTATACAGATACGAGTCATTATTAATGTAAAATTTTGTTCAAATCTGTTTTATTTAGCAAAGCCATGTAAGAGTTTCGGTGTATTTTTATTTATTAATAATATTAAGATAAATAAATAATTTTAAGACAAGCTTATTTTATTCTATTAGTTCGTATTGTGCTTGTTCTTATCATAACCTCTCTTTTTTGAAAATATTTTCTTTTTTACAGGCTTTTCAAGTTGTTATTTTGTTCACCTTCATCTTACGAATTGTAAATCATTTAAACTGTCAACAGCTTTTTTATGCAATCCAATAAAATGTATCAGCTTTTATAACTTTTCCTACGAATATAGAAATCTTCTTGAGAACATAATTGGAACTAATATGTACCCTTTTTAAACATTTTCTATTTCTTTGTAGAGTTCAATACTATTTTGTGTTTCATATATTATATAACATTAAATAAATATGACGAGTGTTGAAGTAGGTGGGGGTTTGGGATATGTTCTCTTTATTTCACGTATTATGGGAATATATGCTATAAACTTAACCAGAACTGAAAATGGATATAATGTAAAATTTTCAAAAAGAGCAGTCGTTTACAGTCATTGCTGTCTAGCTATATCCTGTGAGTATTTTAAAGTAGGAAAGTAAAATAATGAGTTATTTGTTTTACTAAATATAATAATTACTTAAGACGCTTACATCTAACATATGTTATTATGTATAAAATATATTTAAGTTAGAAACATAATTTATTTTGATAAAAATCATTTTTTAATGTTCACAGATATTAGTGTTATTATAGTTTTTATTGTGGATGCACTTAATTTTGATGAACTTTCTAAAAGCAAATTATGTGAAATAATTATAGAATTTCCCGTGACTTTTATAATTTCTAAAACAATTATAAGGAGAACAAAGTTAATGCTAGTGCACATAACAAAATTAAATAAGGTAATATTTTTTATTTATTCATAAAGTTTTCAGCGTCCCTGTAAATTAGTTTAAATGTATAAGACATGTTATTTTCTTCAAATTGACTTGTTTTGAGTTTTACACTAATGTGTAATATTAATATATTGTCATAACTTCGAAGTCTTTCCGACATGAATATCAGTAGGGTTTCTTGGGGGAATTTATTGGCCTGGATAATAATTTGTAAAAATAGTTTTTTGACACTTCAGAAAACTTTGTATTTTTTTAACTTATAGATCACATCTGCAACTTAAGGAGAAAGCAAGTTGTTGATAATTATATTTTGTTGCTATCAATATTATGATTGAAAAAAGTAAAGTTATTTCTTTGAAATTTTTATTTCGATTAATTGGAAAACTTTTATAACTAAATTATTAACTGAAAAAAACTCTGTGAAATTTCAAATAGATTTACTTTGGAAATTCAAGTGTTCGCTGTTTTTGTCACCTTTTTTTCAGTTCTTTATTTCTAAAACTTTTGTTCACAGATAGATGAAAAAGTATGTCGGCTAAGAAAACAAAAACAATTATCAAGATTTAAATGTGTGTTGCTACGTATTATTACTTTAATATTTTGTTGGATCTATCTTCTGATAGCTTGTTTCGACGCGAAATTAAAGGCACAAAGTGGTATTTATGTTTTGAGTTTGACCATATCAAAATTAATTCGAATGTTAAAAAGTATAATAAAAATAGAAGCATTAATTTTCAGTTTATATTTACATCAATTGAATTGCATTCACAATAATGTAAATCTAATTTAATAACATCGATATTGCCTGTCCTTCGATATCGTTTTTCATATTTTATATTTATCCACAGACATAACTGATTATTTCTATATTTTGATTGAGTATCTACATTTTTATTTCTATACGTTTGAATTAACATTGGGTGCGATTAAAATAAAAATATATCAATCTTTGAAAAACTTGACGGGCACTTTAAAAAAGCAGCTTTATTCATTAAAATCGGATAAGCAAGGTAACAGATTTGTATAAATGTTACAATTGAGTGTTATTATTAATAAAAAAAAAATATAACTAGTTAAGAAGTAGTTAAGAAGTACTTGCTTGTATATTTTTTAGATATTACTCAATTAACAGCTTGGCGTTTCAATCATATGACTATTCACAATGTGATAAATGCTTATATTGAAATATGCAAAATGACAGATCAAGTTAATGAAACAAGCGGAGCAATTACAACCTGTGCAATGTATGCAATCATGTATTACTTTACAATGGGAGCTTGTACTATAATCACTTCTTTCCATGAAAGCAGTTAAGTGATGCTAATTTTAAATACTGAAGTCAATGATTTTGTCAACATGCCGAATCTCACATTAATGCGTGATAAATTTATTACGTAAGACAAATTTCGCAAGTTGTTGACCATTTCTCCCCTTATTATAACAAAATTTAAAAATTCGCCGACACTCTGACCCTGTTCAATATTTATGTATGTATTTATTTATTTTTATGCTAAAGGGGACAATCGAGCGGACGGCCTACCTGATGGAGGTAAGACATCCGCAACGTAGATTAGCGGATGTGTTGCAACCCTTTATTGGGGAAGAGGGGGAGGAAAAGGTGGGAATGGGATTGAAAAAGGAGAGGGTGAAAAGAGGGAAAGAGCAACCGGCTCTTTAACTCAGCGGACGGAACGAAGCCATTAAAGACTACTTCACGCCGAGTTTTTGTAAGAGGATGGTATTTCCCAGATCGAGCCAGACCACGTTCGACCTGCAGTAACTTCACCACAACTAGGATCTAACAACTCTAAATTTATTAAGTATTTATTTATAAGGTATAGTGAGAAACTTAAACTTTTTAAAACAAGGATGATGTACAGTATACTGTAGAAACTATAGAGGGATAAAGCTTATGTCACATAGTATGAACATTTGGGGGAAAGTAATAGAAGAGGAATAAGAGAAGAAGGCAAGCTATCAAAGAATCAATTTGGGTTTATGCGATATATATTCATAGTGCGCTAATTATACAAAAACAACAGGCAAACGCACAAAAAGTTGTACATGGTATTCGTTGACCTGGTTGACAGAGGCGTGAAAAAAAACTAACTGCGGGATGGATGAAATGGTAACAGACCACAGGAAAATTTGTGATTCTCGGATGGCCCTAAAAATTAAGGGGGAAATATAAAAAACCATGACAAGACCTGACGTAACGTATTGTTCTGATTATTTTGCAACCAAACTGTATGCAACCAAAGTTATGTGGAGTGTCAAGAAGGGATAGGATAGGAAATAATTATATAAGAGGAAGTTTGAAAATAGTGCCGGTAACTGATAAGTTGAGAAGTAATAGATTAGCGTGGTAGGGGCATATTATGCGAAGGGATAAATGTCATGTAACAAGAAGAATGTTAGATATGAATGTGGAGGGATATGTAGGTCGAGGTAGACCTAAGAAAAAATGGATGAATTGTGTAAAGGATGACATGAGTAAGAAATAGGTGACTGTTGAGATTACGGCTGCTAGGCGAGAACATACATAATAATAGAAGGAAAATAATAAGCAGTAAGAAACTTTGGCTTTAATCATTCATCTGAAATTTTTTACCTAAAAATGAAAAGGATATTATACCTATACACACACGTGAAACTGCCCACTCGCGCGTTGGCCGACGCTTTTTAAAAGTATAATTATAGACTCCCAAGATATCCTTCCTTGTAAGGCTAAATAAGACATGGCCGATCCCCTTCCACCCTAGATCGTCTTACGTAATAAATGAATGGCCCCTGACAAAATCTACCCTCATGATACCACCTGCCATATTTATTGTTTAATAAATATGGCAGGTGGTATCTAGAGCTATTACTGCCATAAACCAAAAATTTTATTTCCTGTTTTCTGTAAAAAGAAGTTCAATTAAGAGACAGCCAAAAGTATTTTTTTTATTTGTTATTTGATAATTAATTGTTCGGCTAATTATTATTATCAATTTCCTTGTTATATAGGCGTTAACGAAATACTCCACTAAATTTAGTCTATAAGAAACTATACAATAAATAATACTTAATCAGTTGCAAAATCTTGCTCTACTTATTATTTTGTTAAAAATTTGATAATAAAATAAATGTATTGTTACATTGTCAATTTCAACACTATTTTCAAGTGTATTGTATCTCCGTTGTACAATTTATTTCAGATGCTATGTTGGATAATAGTATTGCGATATACATTTTTATTCTATTTGCAATTCGAGTTTTGTTATTAGTTGAACCTTGCTATTTGATTTCTTTAGAGGTGAGATCAACCATAAAATGGAGACTTCAACTTTGGTTAACTCAATTTGTATTAGTTATTTGTAAGACAATTTGAATTTTTGCAGGCCAGACGTTTACGAGTGCTATTAAGTAAATGTATGTGTTACACAACATCAGTGGGAAAGCGACCCGGTTGCCAATTTGAGATTTTGAAGCAGCTTCGGAATCTAGAACCAATCTTTACTCCTTTAGGGATGTTTACCCTGAATAGATCTTTCATAACCATGGTACTATATGTTTAAATTTTACATGAACTTTTATTATTAAAAATAATTATACCTAATATTCAATGTAAGTTTTGGGGTTTTTATGTTAGTTACCTGGAAAGAGCATTTGAATTTATCACAGAAAATAAAAGAAATCAAAAGCATTTCTTTTTGGTTAAGTTCCATATGTATTTAAAGAAAGAAAGCGTCCTTATATACATACATATATATATTTGGGAGTAGAATTATCTAAACATATCTTCTATACTATTCTACCTAAATATAAACCAACTTTTAAGAGAGTTTATTCTAACGAAGAAAGGTATTTCCAAATTTTACTACGTGCGTTTTTTTTTCAGGTTCTTGGTATTATTCCGAATTATCTGGTAATGGCTTTGGAACACCTGCACATAATTTTGAATTTTCTAACCTTCAACTAACTGTGCTACAGCTTCAAGATAAGAATTACATTTCCAATGTTTAGTTCATTAAAAGAATTGCAACAAGTAGAAAGTAAGAAGACTGTAGTTTTTCTTTATCAAGATGGATATATGTTTTCAGTTGGAATGTACTGATTTCATGTATTATACGTTGTATATGCACAGCCTTGTTGTATAATAAAAAGTTGTTTGACAAAACTTAGTATAAAAGTGTCTATGAAATGGACAAATTATTTTAGACAGTTATTACTGATTATAGCCTGTCACCTCCTAGAAGGTTGAACTTATGTAATTACAAGACCACTTAGAGTAAGATCGCCTTTAATTTTAAAATTTTAATATTAAGTTGTATATGTATGTAGTATTCTTCTGTCATTAGCCGTGCCTATTATTATTAGGACTTCGTTCGATATTTCATATATGTTGAAGAAATCCGTTGGCGATGGTTTTTATCTATGGTACCGCACCATAGATAAATGCTCCCGTACCATAGATACCATAGATGTTACCATAGATAAATAATATTGCTCCCGTGAGCAAACGAACTGGCGGCCTACTTGATGAAGGTAGTTTCCATTGCCCATGGAGATCTGCACCATAGTTTTGGGGATGCATTGCCACCCTTGAATGAGGAAGAGGGAAAGGAAAGAGTGGCAAAACGAAAAGAGAAGGCAGAAGCGGGAGCATTGAAAGGGCAAACGGTTCTCTCACCCAATGGACGAAACGCTTCTATTAAAGGCTATTTCACACTGATCCTTTGTGACAGGATGGTACTTCCCCGGTCAAGCCAGACCATGTTAGAGCTGCTATAATTTGACCATAGCTAAGCTCCTGCACCTTATAATTCAAGTTTCCATAAAAATGTTTTTTAATCTTCTTATATATTTTTTCTTAAGAACATTAATTTTGTGTTTTTTGTGACAATAGTGTACTAAATAACTAATTGTTATCGAACTTTGAAAAATAGCGTGTAATTTTCATAAACCTGCTACTTGGTGCAACATTATCTGAAATTAAATAAAGTGATTACTAAGTGGATTATACATTATCTCTTGTTTTTTTTACCCAGAAGCTGAAAATTTTTTGTTAAAATTATATTAAACAAGTTGAAGAGCGCCATTTTCTATTAAAAATATATTAAAATTGGATTACCTTGTCAAACAGTAAAAAAATGGGCGACGAATTCATGATCTTCTCTGTTTATTCTTCTATTAGTAAAATGCATATTTTTTTTATTATGCATTTGTTTGAGACCGAGATTCTTATGATATTAATATTGTTTCATAAATATTTTCATGTAAAATAAATTTGATAATAAAATTATTTTTATGACAACTTAATAAAATATGCTGTTTGTTCCATTACAACTCTTAGCTTCCATTAATTTTAGATTAATATCGACTATTAGAGTCTATATCCATACATTAAGATTTTGACTTAAGATAGATAGGAAAATAAATATCAACATAGTATTACAATAACGGCTTGAAAAAATCATTTGATAAATATTACTGTACGAATTCTTTACCCTACTGTTACATACAAGTTTATCCATATTTTTTTTAGTTCACTGATTTGTATCGATTTAGAAATTGCAACTATATCGTTAATGAACGTTAAGACAAAGTCGTCTTGCAATCTTTAGATAATAATAATTAATGAAGCCTGGGAAGTATTAGACATAAGATTCGTTAACGTACACATTGAATATTGTTTGGTGTAAATCTACATAGTTCCCAATGACAGTAAATAGTTCCTGATTTCGTGAGTCCTTTAAAACTACCAGTTGAATTTTGCTACTGTAAATATTTTTTATCATATAACGATCATGCCAAAGAATACTTGCAGTAATAAAGAATCTTTTTGATTTTTTTGCCAAATATTTATACAGATACGAGAAACGATTTGTAAAATTTTGTTCGTATTTGTCTTATTTAGCAAACCAAGTATGAGTTTCGATGTATTTTTATTTATTTATTATAATATCAAGATAAAGAAATAATTATAATTATTATTATTAATTTCTCCTGTAGTTTTTCCTGTTTATGAAATTACAATTTACTTTCATCTCCCGATGAAAACTGTGTTAAGTATGCACCATGTGTGAAGACAAGCTTCTTTTATTCTATAAGTGCGTATTGTGCTTGTTCTCATGTCTAATACGAACTTATCATAAACGCTCTTTAAAAATATTTTCTTTTTTACAGGCTTTTCAAGTTGTAAATTTTTTCATCGTCATCTTACGAATTGTAAATAGGCTTTTATAACTTTTCCTACGAATATGTACCCTTTTTAAACATTTTCTATTTCTTTGTAGTGTTCAATACTATTTTTTGTTTCATATATTATATAACATTAAATAAATATGACGAGTGTTGAAGTAAGTGGGGGTTTGGGATATGTTCTCTTTATTTCACGTATTATGGGAATATATGCTATAAAAGTAACAAGTACTAAAAATGGATATTCTATAAAATTTTCAAAAAGAGCAGTCTTTTGCAGTCGTTGCTGTCTAGCTATATCCTGTAAGTATTTTAAAGTAGGAAAGTAAAATAATGAGTTATTTGTTTTACTAATTATAATATTTACTTAAAGCGCTTACATCTAACAGATGTAATTATGTATATTTACGTTAGAAACCTAATTTATTTCGACAAAAATCATTTTTTAATGTTCACAGATATTGGTGTTATTATAGTTTTTATTGTGGATGCACTTAATTTTGATGAACTTTCTAAAAACAAATTATGTGAAATAATTATGGCATTTACCGTGACTTTTATAATTTCCAAAACAACTATCACGAGAACAAAGTTAATGCTAGCGCACATAACTAAATTGAATAAGGTAATATTTTTTTATTTATTCATAAATTTTTCAGCGTCCCTGTTTTTATTTATAGATCAAATCTGTAACTTAAGGAGAAAGCAAGTTGTTGATAATTATATTTTGTTGCTATCAATATTTTGATTGAAAAAAGTATAGTTATTTCTTTGAAATTTTTATTTCGATATATTGGAAAACTTTTATAACTTAATTATTAACTGCAAAAACTCCGTGTCATTTTAAATAGATTTAATTTGGAAATTGGAGTGTTCGCTGTTGTTTTCACCCTTTTTACAGTTCTTAATTTCCTAAACTTTTGTTCACAGATACATGAAAAAGTATGTGGGCTAAGAAAACAAAAACCATTATCAAGATTCAAATATTTGTTGCTACATAGTATAGCTTTAATATTTTGTTGGATCTATCTCATGATAGCTTGTTTGGATGCGAAATTAAAGGCACTAAGTGGTATTTATGTTTTGAGTTTGACCATATCAAAATTTATACGAATGTTAAAAAGTATAATCAAAATAGAAGCATTAATTTTCAGTTTGGTATTTACATCAATTGAATTGCATTCACAATCATGTAAATCTAATTTAATAATAACGATAATGCCTGTCCTTCGATATCGTTTTTCATATTTTATATTTATCCACAGACATAACTGTTTACTCCCTTATTTTGATCGATTATCAACATTTTTATTTCTATACTTTTGAATTAACATTGGGTGCGATTAAAATTAAAATATATCAATGTTTGAAAAACTTGACGGGCGTTTTAAAACAGCAGCTTGATTTATTAAAATCAGATAAGAAAGGTAACAGATTTGTATAAAGGTTACAATTGAGTGTTATTATTAATAAAAAAAAATATAGAATAACTGAAGTACATACTTGATTGTATATTTTTTAGATATTAATCAATTAACAGCTTGGCGCTTTAATCATATGACTATTCACAATGTGATAAGTGCTTATATTAAAATATGCAAAATGACAGATCAAGTTAATGGAACAAGCGGAGCAATTACAATCTATTCAATATATACAATAATGTATTACTTTACAATGGGAGCTTGTACTATAATCACTTCTTTCCATGAAAGCAGTTAAGTGATGCTAATTTTAAATACTGAAGTCAATGATTTTGTCAACATGCCGAATCTCACATTAATGCATGATTCATTTATTACGTAAGACAAATTTCGCTAGTTGTTGACCATTTCACCCCTTACTATAATAAAATTTAAGAATTGGCCGACACTCTGACCCTGTTCAATATTTATGTAATTATTTATTTCTATGCTAAGGGGGGCAACCGAGCAGACGGCCTAACTGATGGAGGTAGGACATCCTCCACGTAGATTTGCAGATGTGTTGCCAACCTTGATTGGGGAAGAGGGGGAGGAAAAGGGGGGAATGGAATTGAAAAAGGAAAGGGTGGGAAGAGGGAAAGAGCAACCGGCTCTTTTCACTCATTGGACGAAACACAACCATTAGAGACTACTTCACGCAGATTTTCTGTAAGAGGATGGTATATCCCAGATCGAGCCAGCCCACGTTCGAGATGCAGAAACCTGACCACAACTAGGCTTTTAACACCTCTTAATTTATTAAGTATTTATTTATAAGGTATAGTACATTATATAATAAAAACGATAGATGGATAAAGCTTATGTCACATTGTATGTATATTTGGGAGAAAGTAATAGAAGATGAATAAGTGAAGAAAGCAAGCTATCACAGTACCAATTTGTGTTTATGCCATATTCATAGTGCGCTAAATATACAAAAATAACAGGTAAACGTACAAAAAGTTGTATATGGTATTCGTTGACCTGGGAAAATCATATGATAGGGTGCCCTGTGATTTGGCGTGGTGGGCTATGAAAGAGAAGAGAGTGCCCGGCAAGTATGTGCATTTTGTAAGTGTTATGTATGAAACAGGAAATACGCACGTCCGGTCTGTAGCCGGAAAAAATGTCAAGTTCAATGTGGGATTCAACAGGGATGGAATTTGAGTCTTTATTTGTTCCACCTTGTGATGGATGTATTCACTTCAGATATACAAGGGTGGTAGCCTGGTGCATGTTCTTCGCTGAAGACATTGTTCTTGTTAGGGAGGTTGTTTTGATATTCAGAGAAGACTGCAAAAATGGCAAGTTAAACTGGGGAGTGTCGGACTACAAATCTACAGAGGCAAAGCCTAAAAAACTAAAAATCTACAGAGGCAATAGGGTTTTTTCCCTATTGCCCTAAACGGTGTATCCCTTCCAGTATGCTCCGATTGACGATATTCCGAATCATTGATCCAAAACGATGGTAATATAGACAGAGACGTGCAAAAAAGACTAACTGCGGGATGGATGAAATGGTAACAGATCACAGGAACAATTTCTGATTCTCGGATGCCTCTAAAAATTTAGGGTAAAATATACAAAATCATGACAAGACCTGACGTAACGTATTGTTCTGAGTGTTTTGCAACCAAATTGTATGCAACCACAGTTGTGTTAATTATAATACATAATTGCATAAAAGGAAGTTTGAAGTAATAGATTAGCGTGGTAGGGGCATATTATGCGAAATGATAAATGTCATGTAACAAGAAGAATGTTAGATATGAATGTGGAGGGATATGTAGGTCGAGGTAGTCCTAAGAAAAGATGGATGAATTGTGTAAAGGATGACATGAGAAAGAAATAGGTGATCGTTGAGATTACAGCTGTTAAGCGAGAACATACATAATAATAGAAGGAAAAGAATAAGAAGTAAGAAACTTTGGCTTTAATCATTAATCTAAAAAAATTTATCTAAAAAAGAAATGGATATTGCACCTATACACACACGTCAAACTGCCCACTTGCGCGTTTGCCGACGCTTTTTAAAAGTATAATTTTAGACTCCGAAGACGGCCTTCCTTGTAAAACTAAATAAGACATGGCCGATCCTCTTCCACCCTAAATCGTCTTACGTAATAAATGAGTGGCCCCAGACAATATCTACCCTCATGATACCACCTGCTATATTTATTGTGCTGTACCTGCTATATCAATTTCAACACTATTTTCAAGTGTATAGTATTGTATTTGTATTTATTTCAGATGCTATGTTGGGTAATATTATTATGATATACATTTTTATCATATTTGCAATTCGGTTTTTGGTATTAGTTGAACCTTGCTATTTGATTTCTTTAGAGGTGAGAACAACCAAATTTATGGAGACTTAAGCTTTGCTTAACTGAATTTGTATTAGTTATTTGTAAAACCATTTAAATGTTTGCAGGCCAGACGAGTACGCGTGCTATTAAGTGAATTTATGTGTTACACAACATCAGTGGGAAAGCGACCGGGTTGCCAATTTGAAATTTTGAAGCAGCTTCGGAATCTAGAACCACTCTTTACTCCTCTAGGAATATTCACCCTGAATAGATCTTTCATAACCATGGTATTATATGTTTAAATTTTACATGAACTACAATAATAAAAAAAATATGGCTTATATTAAATGTAAGTTTTGGCGTTTTACGTTAGTTACCTGGAAAGAGCATTTGAATTTAGCACAGAGAATAAATGAAATCAAATGTCATTTCTTGTTGGCTAAGTTCCTTATGTATTTAAAGAAAGATACATTACTATCCACCATCATTATACATATAAAAATATATACAATTTATGTTTTAATGAAGAAAATTGTACGTATGGAATAGAAAAAAACTTATCGAAACAATCTCGATTTCCACCTATAATGACTGGAAAGTCGCATTCAAGTCCCTACACCGTTTAAGCTGTTGTGTGCTTATTACATTACTTGAAAAAAAAAACTAAACGCTTAATAATTATCATGTTATCCACCGATTTATCTTTTTTTGTTTTTAATTTTCATTAATTTCATTAATTAATATTCATAATTGTTTAATAAAAAAAAATCCTTTGTAGTTCCGATTGTAGGCAAGCTTATATACTAGGTTAATAAGTGCTAATTCTAATATTTGTTTACTTACAATAGAACTAAAACGTTTGTGTAAATTTTCAACGAAAATATATTAAAAGTTTTCGCTAGTGTGTAAAATCATGGGAGTAGAATATTCTAAACATATCTTCTATACTGTTCTACCTAAATATTAACCAACTTTTAAGAGAGTTTATTTTAACGAAGAAAGTTATTTCCAAATTTTTCTATTCGTGTTTTTTTTTTCAGGTTCTTGGTATTATTCCGAACTATCTGGTAATGGCTTTGGAACACCTGCACATAATTTTGAATTTTCTAACCTTCGACTAAGTAAACTACACCTGCTAGTAAAGGATTACATTTCCAATGTTTAGTTCATTTAAAGGATTGCAACATGTAGTATGTAAGAACACTAGTTTTTTATCAAGATGGAGATATGTTTTCAGTTGGAATCTACTGATTTTATGTTTTACACATTGTATTTGAACAGACTTCTTATATAATATGATTATTATTATAGCCTGTCACTTCCTAGAAGGTTGAACTTATATAATTACGAGACCACTTAGATTAATATCGCTTTTAATTGTAAAATTTTAACATTAAGTTGCATATGTATTTCATATTCTTCTGTCATTAGCCGTGCCTCTTATTAGGATCTCAACGTTGATATTATAAAATAATTTTTAGTGTTTGCAAATATCTATTTTATCAACCAATTCATTAGCTATTTTTATATATGTAGATCGATAGATAATAATTTATATATGTGGTATTAAATGCTATAATGAGATCTAAGATTTTCGCGAGTTTTGTTCATTAAAATGAAAATAAAACTTTTCGATTATACAACGTGGCTTTATTTTTGATTAAAACTACATACTCCTGACATATCGGTAACTTTTCAACAATCGTGATCACGGACAGACGAGATGTGAATGTTCACATCCTTATCTATCGAATAGTGAAATGTCAATATTAGATCTCATAATATTTAGATCATTTTATTAATATTTTTTAGATTTTTTGTTTAAAAAAAAGAAGATCGGTAAGCAGTTCGAAATTTCATGATCATTCATGGTCTTCTTTGTTTATTCTTCTATTAGTAAAATGCATATGTTTAAAAATTATGCATTTAATGCATAAACATTTTCATGTAAAATAAATTTGCTAATAAAAGTATTTTTATGACAACTTAATAAAATAGCTGCTCGTTCCATTACAATTCTTGTATTCCATTAATTTTAGATTAATATCGATTATTAGAGTCCCTATCCATCCATTAAGATATTGACTTAAGATAAGACAGATAGGAAAAAAATATCAACATAGTATTACAATGACGGCTTCAAAAATATCATTTGATAAATATTGTCGTACTAATTCTTAACTCAACTGTTAATACAAGTTTATCCATATTTTTTTTTTGTTCACTGATTTGTATCGATTTAGAAATTGCAATTACATAGTTAATGAACGTTTAAACAAAGCTTGCAATCTTTAGATAATTAATGAAGCCTGGGAAGTATTAGAAATAAGATTAATTAACGTACACAAAACATTTTGTTTGGTGTTAATCTGCATAGTTCCCAATGACAGTAAATAGTTTCTGATTTCGTGAGTCCTTTAAAACTACCAGTTAAATTTTGCTACTGTAACTATTTTTTATCATGTAACGATCATGCCAAAAAGTACTTGCAGTAGTAAAGAATTTTTTTGATTTTTTTGCCAAATATTTATACAGATACGAGTAACTATTTGTAAAATTTTGATGAAATCTGTCTTATTTAGCAAAGCCATGTAAGAGTTTCGGTGTGTTTTTATTTATTTATTATATCAAGAAAAATAAATAATTTTAAATAAATAAATTTTTTTCAAGTTTACTTTGAAATTTTGAAACAAGTTTATTTTTTGTTTTGTTTTCAAAATATAGTTTTTGTGATTTGGATACATTGAACAAAAATAATGATCGGGTTTCAATTTTTATACAATTTTAAGTGTGAATCTTTTTTTAAATTTCTCTTGTAGTTTTTGTTGTTTATGAAATTACAATTTACTTTAATCTCAGGATGAAAACTGTGATAAATACGCACCATGTGTGAAGACAAACTTATTTTATTCTATCAGTTCGTATTTTGCTTGTTCTCATCTCTAATACGAACTTATCATAAATGCTCTTTGAAAATATTTTCTTTTTTACAGGCTTTTCAAGTTGTTAATTTTTCATCGTCATCTTACGAATTGTAAATCATTTAAACTATCAACAACTTTTTTTATGCAATCCAATAAAATGTATCAGCTTTTATAACTTTTCCTACGAATCTTCTTGAGAACCTAATTGGAACTAATAGCCTTTTTAAACAATTTCTCTTTCTTTGTAGAGTTGAATACAAATTTTTTGTTTCATATATTATATAACATTTAATAAATATGACGAGTGTTGAAGTAGGTGGGGGTTTGGGATATGTTCTCTTTATTTCACGTATTATGGGAATATATGCTATAAAAGTAACTAGTACTAACAATGGATATTCTATAAAATTTTCAAAAAGAGCAGTCTTTTACAGTCATTGCTGTCTCGCTATATCCTGTGAGTATTTTAAAGTGAGAAAGTAAAATAATGACTTATTTGTTTCACTTAATATAATAATTACTTAAAGCGCTCTTATCTAACAGGTGCAATTATTTATAAAATATATTTAAGTTAGAAAATTCATTTATTTTGTTAAAAATCATTTTTTAATGTTCACAGATATTGGTGTTATTACAGTTTTTACTTTGGATGCAATTACTTTTGATGAATTTTCTAAAAGCCAATTATGTGGAATAATTATGGAATTAACCATGACTTTTATAATTTCTAAAACAATTTTTACGAGAACAAAGTTAATGCTAGAGCACATAACAAAATTAAATGAGGTAATAGTTTATTTGTAGATAAAGTTTTCAGAGTACCTGTAAATCTGTTTTAAATGTATAAGACATGTTATTTTCATCGAATGGACTTGTTTTAAGTTTTACACATTAATATTGTCATAACTTCGAAGTCTTTCCCACATGAATATCAGTAGGGTTTCTTGGGGGAATTTATTTACTTAATTATATATTTACTTTATAGATCACATCTGTAACTTAAAGAGAAAGTGAGTTGTTTTTTTCCGTCTTTATTCCGATTTGCGATACCGAAATGTTTATACTCCTATTGATTGGAAATCTTTTTTATCTAAATTATTAACTGACAAAGATTCTGTGATATTTCAAATAGACTTAATTTGGAAATTCAAGTGTTGGCTGTTTTTGTCACCTTTTTTACAGTTCTCAATTTCTAAAACTTTTGTTCACAGATAGATGAAAAAGTATGTGGGCTAAGAAAACAAAAACTATTATCAAGATTTAAATGTGTGTTGCTACGTATTATAACTTTCATATTTTGTTTGAGCTATCTTCTTATAGCTTGTTTGGGTGCAAAATTAAATGCACAAAGTGGTATTTATGTTTTGAATTTGACCATATCAAAATTTATTCAAATGTTAAAAAGTGTAATCAAAATACATAGAAGCATTAATTTTCAGTTCGGTATTTGCATCAATTGAATTGCATTCACAATAATGTAAATCTAATTTAATAATATTGATATTGCGTGTCCTTCGATATCTTTTTTCATATTTTATATTTATCCACAGACATAACTGCTTACTCCTTTATTTTGATCGATTATCAACATTTTTATTTCTATACGTTTGAATTAACATTGGGTGCGATTAAAATTAAAATATATCAATGTTTGAAAAACTTGAAGGGCGTTTTGAAATTGCAATTTGAGTCATTGAAATCAGATAAAAATGGTAATGAATTTGTATATATGTTACAATCAAATTTTATATGGAATAACTGAAATATTTGCTTGTCTATGTTTTAGATATTACTCAATTAACAGCTTGGCGTTTCAATCATATGACTATTCACAATGTGATAAGTGCTTATATTGAAATATGCATAATGACAGATCAAGTTAATGAAACAAGCGGAGCAATTACAATCTGTTCAATATATACACTCATGTATTACTTTACAATGGGAGCTTGTACTATAATCACCTCTTTCCAGGAAAGCAGTTAAGTGATGCTAGTTTTAAATACTGAAGTCAACGATTTTATCAACATGCCGAATCTCACATTAATGCGTGATTCATTTATTACGTAGGACTATTTTCGCAAGTTGTTGACCATTTCTCTCCTTATTATAACAAAATTTAAAAATTGGCCGACACTCTCACCCTGTTAAATATTTATGTGTGTATTTATTTATTTTTATGCTAAAGGGGGCAACAGAGCAGACGGCCGACCTGATGGAGGTAGGACATCCGCAACATGGATTAGCGGATGTGTTGCCACCCTTAATTGTGGAAGAGGGGGGGGGGGAAAGGGATTGAAAAAGGAAAGGGTGGGAAGAGGGAAAGAGCAACCGGCTCTTTCATTCATCGGACGAAACGCAACCATTAGAGACTACTTCACGCCGATTTTTCGTAAGAGGATGGTTTTTCATAGATAATAATAATAATAGAAGACGAATAAGAGAAGAAGGCAAGCTATCACAGAACCAATTTGGGTTTATGTCATATGTATTCACAGTGTGCTAATTATACAAAAACAACAGGCGAACGCACAAAAAGTTGTATATAGTATTCGTTGACCTGGTTGGCAGAGGCGTACAAAAAAGACTAACTGCGGGATGGATGAAATGGTAACAGATCACACGAACAATTTGTGATTCTCGGATAGCCCTAAAAATTTAGGGGAAAATATACAAAATCATGACAAGACCTGACGTAACGTAATGTTCTGAGTGTTTTGCAACCAAATTGTATGCAACCACAGTTGTGTTAGTTATAAGTAACTGATAAGTTGAGAAGTAAAAGATTAGCGTGTAATGGGCATATCATGCGAAGAGATAAATGTCATATAACAAGAAGAATGTTAGGATATGTGGGTCGAGGTAGACCTAAGAAAAGATGGATGAATTGTGTAAAGGATGTCATGAAAAAGAAATAGGTGACCGTTGAGATTACGGCTGTTAAGCGAGAACATACACAATAATGGAAGGAAAAGAATAAGAAGTAAGAAACTTTGGCTTTAATCATTCATCTGAAAATTTTTACCTAAAAAAGAAAAGGATATTGTACCTATACATATACGTGAAACTAACCACTCGCGCGTTTGCCGACTCATTTTAAAATTATAATTTAAAATTATATAAAGACTCCGAAGACGGCCCTCCTTGTAAGACTAAATAAGACATGGCCGATCCCTTTCCACCCTTTTTTTATTTTTTCGGGGAGAAATCCCTGTCCACTGCCTGGCATGACAGTGGGATTTGTGTGGGGGTCGCCCAGAGCCTGATGGTGTTGGCTCTGGGAATACACACTAAAACTCCCCGGCTTCCCTTCCTGCCCGTATTGTGGGCGATTTGGGGCCTGCTAGAGCATTTCATCCCCGGATCCCCTTCAAACCTAGATCGTCTTACGTAATAAATGAGTGGCCCCTGACAAAATCTACCAACATGAGATCAACTGCTATATTTATTGTGAAATTATAGGAACATTTGTTTTAAAATTACAAAAATAGAGTTTCTTCTCAATATAAGTCCAATAATACATTGTGTTAACTAGAACTATTACTGATTTAAACCAATAATTTTATTTTTAGTGGTTTCTGTAAATGTCCTGTTTTCTGTAAAAAGAAGTTCAACTAGGAGACAGTCAAAAGTATTTTGTTTATTTGATAATTTTTCGGCTAATTATTAATTTTCTAGTTACATAGGCGTAAGTGAAATACTTCACTAAATTTAGTCTATGAGAAACTATACACTAAATAATCAATCAGTTGCTTAATCTTGCTCTACTTATTATTTGTTTAAAATTTTACAATAAAATAAATATATTGTTACATTGTCAACTTCAACACTATTTTCAAGTGTATTGTATCGCCGTTGTATTTATTTCAGATGCTATGTTGGGTAATATTATTATAATATACATTTTTATCATATTTGCAATTCGGTTTTTGGTATTAGTTGAACCTTGCTATTTGATTTCTTTAGAGGTGAGAACAACCAAATTTATGGATACTTAAGCTTTGCTTAACTGAATTTGTATTAGTTATTTGTAAAACCATTTAAATGTTTGCAGGCCAGACGAGTACGCGTGCTATTAAGTAAATTTATGTGTTACACAACATCAGTGGGAAAGCGACCGGGTTGCCAATTTGAAATTTTGAAGCAGCTTCGGAATCTAGAACCACTCTTTACTCCTCTAGGAATATTCACCCTGAATAGATCTTTCATAACCATGGTATTATATGTTTAAATTTTACATGAACTACAATAATAAAAAATTATGCCTAATATTAAATGTAAGTTTTGGCGTTTTATGTTAGTTACCTGGAAAGAGCATTTGAATTTATCACAGAGAATAAATGAAATTAAATGTCATTTCTTGTTGGCTAAGTTCCTCATGTATTTAAAGAAATATACATTATTATCCACCATCATTATATATATAAAAATATATACAATTTATGTTTTAATGAAGAAAATTGTACGTATGGAATAGAAAAAAACTTATCGAAACCATCTCGAT
Source organism: Danaus chrysippus (assembly GCA_916720795.1). Taxonomy (NCBI): domain Eukaryota; kingdom Metazoa; phylum Arthropoda; class Insecta; order Lepidoptera; family Nymphalidae; genus Danaus; species Danaus chrysippus. The sequence goes on from CAKASE010000062.1 coordinate 3,354,076, forward strand.
TTCCACCTATAATGACTGGAAAGTCGCATTCAAGTCCCTACACCGTTTAAGCTGTTGTGTGCTTATTACATACATTGCTGGAAAAAAAACTAAACGCTTAATAATTATCATGTTATCCACCGATTTATGTTTTTTGTTTTTAATTTTCATTAATTTCATTAATTAATTTTCATAATTGTTTAAAAAAAAATCCTTTGTAGTTCCGTTTGTTGTAAAGCTTTATTAAACTAGGTTAATAGGTGCTTATTCTAATATTTGTTTACTTACAAAAGAACTAAAACGTTTGTGTAAATTCTCAACGAGAAATATATAACAAATTTTCCCTAGTGTGTAAAATTATGGGAGTAGAATTTTCTAAACATATGTATCTTCTATACTGTTCTACATATCGAAATATAAACAAACTTTTAAGAGAGTTTATTTTAACGAAGAAAGGTATTTCCAAATTTTACTACTTTTGTTTTTTTTTTCAGGTTCTTGGTATAATTCCGAATTATCTGGTAATGGCTTTGGAACACCTGCAAATAATTTTGAATTTTCTAACCTTCAACTAACTGTACTACAGCTCCAAGATAAGAATTACATTTCCAATGTTTAGTTCATTAAAAGAATTGCAACAAGTAGAATGTAAGAAGACTGTAGTTTTTCTTTATCAAGATGGATATATGTTTTCAGTTGGAATGTACTGATTTCATGTACTATACGTTGTATATGCACAGCCTTATTGTATAATAAAAAGTTGTTTGACAAAACTTAGTATAAAAGTGTCTATGAAATTGACAAATTAATTTTATACAGTTATTACTGATTATAGCCTGTCACCTCCTAGAAGGTTGAACTTATATAATTACAAGACCACTCAGAGTAAGATCGCCTTTAATTTTAAAATTTTAACATTAAGTTGTATATGTATGTAGTATTCTTCTGTCATTAGCCGTGACTATTATTAGGACTTCGACGTTAATTTTATAAAAATGTTATAAGTGTTTGCAAATATCTTTTTATCCAAACCAATTCATTTGCTATTTTTATATAGATCAATAGATAATATTTTATACATGTGGTATTAAATGCTCTAATGAGATCTAAGATTTTGGAGAGTTTTATTCATTTAAATGAAACTAATTCTTTTCGGATATACAAATCGACTTTATTTTAGATAAAAACTACATACTTCTGACGTTTCCGCTACTTTTCAACAATCGTGATCACGGGCAGACGAGATGTGAATGTTCACATCTTGATCTAACGAAATGTGAAATGTCAATATGAGATCGCATATATTTAGATAATTATATGAATAATTTTTAAATTTTATGTTAAAAAAATGAATATCGGTAAGCAGTTCCAAATTTCCAGTATGTTGAAGATATCCGTTGGCGATGGTTTTTTTCTATGGTAACTGGAGCAAACAAACTGGCGGCTCACTTGATGAACGTAGTTTTCATTGCCCATGGATATCCGCACCAAAGTTTTGCAGACCACCCTTGATTGAGGAAGAGGGAAAGGAAAGAGTGGTAAAACGAAAAGGGAAGGAAGAAGTGGGAGCATTGAAAGGGAAACGGTTCTCTCACCCAATGGACGAAACGCTTCATTTATTTCACACTGATCCTTTGTGAGAGGATGGTACTTCCCTGGAAAAGCCAGACCATGTTAGAGCTGCTACAATTTGACCAAAGCTAAGCTCTAGCAGCTTATATTTCAAGTTTCCATAAAAAAATGTTATTTAATTTATTGAATTTTATCCTTAACAAAATTTATATTGTGTTCTTTGTGACAACAACGTACTATATAACTACTTGTAACGTCGAACTTTGAAATTTTCATAAACCTGCTACTTGTTACAACATTATCAGAAATTAAATACAGTGATTATTAAGTGGATTATACATTATCCCTTATTTATTTACCGAAAATCTGAAAATTTTTTGTTAAATTTATATTAAATTAAGTTGAACGCGCCATTTTCTATTAAAAACAAAGATATATAATTGGATTACCTTGTCTAATTGTAAAAAAATGGGCGACGAATTCATGATCTTCTTTGTTTATGCTTCCATTAGTAAAATGCACATGTTTAAAAAATATGCATTTATCGCGATCAAGATTCTTATGATATTAATATGGTTTCATAAATATTTTCATGTAAAATAAATTTGATAATAAAAGTATTTTTATGGCAACTTAATAAAATATGCTGCTCGTTCCATTACAATTCTTAGCTTCGATTAAATTTAGATTAATATCGATTATTAGAGTCCATATCCATCCATTAAGATATTGACTTAAGATAAGACAGATAGGAAAAAAACATCAACATAGTATTACAGTAACGGCTTGAAAAAAATCATTTGATAAATATTGCCGTACGAATTCTTAACTCAACTGTTACATACAAGTTTATCCATATTATTTTTGTAGTTCACTGATTTGTATCGATTTAGAAATTGCAATTACATCGTTAATGAACGTTTAGACAAGGCCGTCTTGTAATCTTTAGATAATAAATGAAGCCTGGCAAGTATTACAAAAAAGTTTCGAGAACTCACACATAGTGTCATGTTTGTTGTAAATCCACATAGTTCCAAATTACATTAAATAGTTCCTCATTTCGTGAATCCTTTAAAACTACTAGTTGGATTTTGCTATTGCAAATATTTTTTATCATGTAACGATCATGCCAAAAAGTACTTGCAGTAGTAAAGAATTTTTTTGATTTTGTCGCCACATGTTTATACAGATACGAGTAACTATTTGTAAAATTTTGATCAAATCTGTCTTATTTAGCAAAGCCATGTAAGAGTTTTGGTGTATTTTTATTTATTTCTAATATCAAGATAAATGAATAATTTTAAATAAATAAATTATTTTCAAGTTTACTTTGAAATTTTGAAACAAGTTTATTTTTTGTTTTGTTCTAAAAATATAGTTTTTGTGATTTGGATAAATTAAACAAAAATAATGATTGGGTTTCAATTTTTATACAAGACTAACTATGAGTCTTTTTTTTAATTTCTCCTGTAGTTTTTGCTGTTTATGAAATTACAATTTACTTTAATCTCCCGATGAAAACTATGTTAAATATGCACCATGTGTGAAGACAAGCTTATTTTATTCTATTAGTTCGTATTGTGCTTGTTCTCATCTCTAATACGAACTTATCATAAACTCTCTTTTTTGAAAATATTTTCCTTTTTACAGACTTTTCAAGTTGTTATTTTTTTCATCGTCATCTTACGAATTGTAAATTATTTAAACTGTCAACAGCTTTTTAATGCAATCCAATAAAATGTATCAGCTTTTATAACTTTTCCAACGAATATACATAGAAATATTCTTGAGAACATAATTGGAACTAATATGTACCCTTTTTAAACATATTCTATTTCTTTGTAGAGTTCAATACTAATTTTTTGTCTCATATATTATATAACATTAAATAAATATGACTAGTGTTGAAGTAGGTGGGGGTTTGGGATATGTTCTCTTTATTTCACGTATTATGGGAATATATGCTATAAACTTAACTAGAACTAAAAATGGATATTATATAAAATTTTCAAAAAGAGCAGTCTTTTACAGTCATTGTCGTCTAGCTATATCCTGTGAGTATTTTAAAGTAAGAAAGTAAAATAATGACTTATTTGTTTTACTCAACATAATAATTACTTATGTACCGCGTTTACATTTAACGGTAATAACTGTATATCAAATACATACATGTACATATTTAAATTGGAATATCTAATTAATTTTGATAAAAATCATTTCTTAAGGATTTTTTAATGTTCACAGATATTGGTGTTACTATAGTTATTATTGTAGACGCACTGAATTTTGATGAACTTTCTAAAAGCAAATTAAGTGAAATAATTAAACCATTTATTATGTCTTTCATAATTTGTAAAACAATTATTAAGAGAACTAAACTAATGCTTAAGCACATAGGAAAGTTAAGTGAGGTAATTTTTTTTCATAAAGTTTTCATTGTACTATCTGTAAATGTAAGTGTATAAGACATTTTTTCAGTGAAATGACTTGGCTCGAGTTTTACACGTTAATATGTATTATTATAATTGTTTCCGTTATAACTATCAGTACGGTAACTTTGTTAGGAGAATTTATTTTTTGATAAATGTTTTTGCTATTTACATTATGATAAAAAAAATAAAGAAATTTCTTTTAAATCTTTATTCCGGTTTATTGGAAAACTTTAATAACTTAATTATTCACTTAAGATGACTCTGTCATATTTCATAAAGACTAAATTTTTAAATTCAAGTGTTCGCTATTTTTGTCACCTTTTATCAGGTCTTATTATCCAAAACTTTTGTTCACAGATAGATGAAAAAGTATGTGGGCTAAGAAAACAAAAACAATTATCAAGATTCAAATGTTTGTTGCTACATATTTTAACTTTAACATTTTGTTTGAGCTATTTTCTGATAGCTTTTTTGGATGCGAAATTAAGATCACAAAGTAATGTGGTATTTATTTAACCATATAAAAAATACATACAATAAGTTTCAGTTTGGTATTTACATTAATTGGATTCGCAATATCAATCATCAGTATCTAATTTTATAATATCAATATTGTATCCCATTCGATATCATTTTTCATATTTTATATTTCTCCACAGACTTACATGATTACTTCTTTATTTTGATCGATTATCAACATTTTTATCTCTATACGTTTGAATTAACATTGGGTGCAATTAAAATTAAAATATATCAATGTTTAAAAAACATGAAGGGTGTTTTGAAAATGCAGTTTGAGTCATTAAAATCAGATAAAAATGGTAATGAATTTGTATAAATGTTACAATTGAGTATTATTATTAATAATATTTTATATGGAATAACTGAAATATTTGTTTGTGTATGTTTTAGATATTACTCAATTAACAGCTTGGCGATTCAATAATATGAATGTTCACAATGTGATAAGTGCTTATATTGAAATATGCAAAATAACTGACGAAGTTAATGAAACAAGCGGAGCATTTACAATTTATTCAATATATACAATTATGTATTACTTTATAATAGGAGTTGCTTCTATAATCACGCTTTTCATATATACCAGTTAAGTAATGTCAGTTTAAAATGATGTAGACAATGATTTTCTCAACTTACAGAAACTCACTTTATTACGTTATTCATTTATTACGTAAGACTATTTTCGCTAGATGTTAACCACTTTTCTCTTATATAAGTATTGGTCGACCCTCTCACTCTGTTATATTTTTATTTATTAAATATTTATTAATAAAATTTAGTAAGAAACTTGAAGTTTTAAAAATAACTTGATGTACAGTACTGTAAGAACGATAGAGGGATAAAACTTATTTTACATAGTATGAAAATTTGAGAAATGTGACAGAAAAAGAATAAGAGAAGAAAGCAAGCTGCAAACAAGAACAAAGCAAGTATATGCAACTTGTACATATGTCTTATATATGAAACCGAGAATACGCACGTCCGGTCTGTAGCTGAAGAAAGCGTCAAGAGCAATATAGAATTACATCAGGGATGCAATTAAAGTGCTGGCTCTTTTTAAAACTATAATTTTAAATTCCCAAGATATCCTTTCTTCTTCTACCTGGCAATTTCCCAGCTTTAACCAAGGTCTGCCTCACATGTTGTGAATAGTTTTGGCTAATTGTTTTTACGATCGACCAACTACCTGACGTCAACCCTTTTTTGGGAATGCATTTATCAGTGATGTCTAAATACTCTTAGAAAGTACATATGACTCCGAAAAATCACATTGGTACTTGTCCGGGCCAGGATCGAACCCGCGCCCTCGTGCATGAGATGCGGGCCTCTTAACCATTAGGCCACCACTGACTTTCTTGTAAGACTCAATAAGACATGGCCAATCCCCTTCCACTCTAGATCGTCTTACGTAATAAATGAATGGGCCCTTACAAAATCTACCCTCATAATACCAACTGCTATATTTATTGTGAAACTATAGGAATATTATTTTAATATTACAAAAGTAGAGTTTCTTCTCAATAGAAGTCTAACATTTCATAGTGGTATCTAGAGCTGTAACTGTCTCAAATCGATAATAATATTTTTAGAGGTTTCTATCAATATCCTGTGTCATGTACTAGGCGTTTAGTTAAGAATTAATTTAAAGTATTTTTTTTTTGATAATTTTTAGGCAAGTTATCAATTTCCTTGTTATAGACGTTAGTAAAATACTTCACAAAATTGTCTGCTTAGAAACTAAACAATAACTAAGCAGTTGCTTAGCCTTGATACTTGTTGTTTTGTTTTAAATTCGAAAATAAAATAAAGATATTCTAACATTTTCAATTTCAACACGATTTTCAAGTCTAATGTAGCGCCGTTGTATTTATTTCAGGAGCTATTTTGTTTAATACCATTATGATATACTTTTTCATCCTATTTGCAATTCGGATTTTCTTAATTGTTGAACCTTGCAATTGGATTTCTTTAGAGGTGAGATGAACCAAATGTATGGAGATTTAAAAACTTTGCTTATATCAATTTATATTTGTAAGACAATTTGATTTTTGGCAGGCCAGACGTGTTCGGGTGCTATTAAGTAAATGTATGTGTTACACAATATCAGTGGGAAAGCGACCGGGTTGCCAATTTGAGATTTTGAAGCAGCTTCGGAATCTAGACCCAATCTTTACTCCTCTAGGAATGTTAACCCTAAATAGATCTTTCATAACCATGGTATTATTCGTTTTAATTTAATTAAAAAAAATATTTATAATATTAAATATGTTTTGGGATTATATGTTATTACCTGGAAAGAGAATTTGAATTTATCATAGAGAATAAAAGAAAACAAAACTCATTTCTTTGTGGCGAAGTTCCATACCTTTAAAAAAATTAATTTATTGTTATCAATCATCCTTACACATCTTTAAAATTAGTTTTAATGAAGAAACTTGTACATATGGAATAAAAAACTTATCGACACGATCTCGATTAGCACCTTTAATGCCTGGAAAATCGCATTCCAGTCCCTACACCGTTTAAGCTTAATCATCAACACGTTATCTCCATACTTATTTTAATTTTTATATACTTATACTTCATACTTATTTTAATTTTTATATGTAATTTCATAATTGTTTAATGTATAAAATTATTTTCAAAATTGGTTTCTAGTAAAGATTAATTATACGAGGTCAATAAGAGTTTATTTAAACATTTGTTTACTTACAAAAAAACTAAAATGATTTTTGTAAGCCCAACATGAAAAATTTAAGACAGATCTGCTAGCTGAAAAAAAGCATAATATTAATAATATTTTTTGTAGTTATCGTTTTTCAATAACATTATAAGGATAGAATTTTCAAAACCGATCTACTATTGTATTCCACTTTAAAAGCTGTTGCTTTTATAATTAAAATTAAAATAAACTCTACAAAATCTGTTGATTTTGTAGAGTTTATTTTAACGAAGAAAGATATTTCCAAAATTTTATTTTATGTTTTTTTTTTCAGGCTTTTGGTGTTATTCCAAATTATCTGGTAATGGCTTTCGAACACCTGCAAATAATTTTGAATTTACTAACCTTCAATTAACTGAGTTAAATCTCTTAGTTAAGAATTACATTTCCAATGTTTAGTTCATTAAAAGAATTGTAACATGTAGTATGTAAGAAAACTGTAGCTCTTTTTATCAAGATGGATATATGTTTTCAGTTGAAATCTACAGATTTTATGTTTTACACATTGTCTGTGCACAGCCTTGTTTTATAATAAAAAGCTGTTTAACAAAACTCAGTATTGAAATTATTTATGAAACTGACAAATTAATTTTAGACAGTTATTACTGATTATAGTCTGTAACCACCTAGAAGGTTGAACTTATATAATAAAAAGACCACTTAGAGTAAGAACGCCTTCAATTTTAAAATTTTAACATGAAGTTGTTTTGAATTGTATATTTTTGTAGTATTCTGTCATTAGTCGTTCCTAAAATGAGGACTTCGATACGCTAATATTATAAACATATTATTATGTTAACAAACATTTATTTTATATAAATCAATTCATTAGTTATTTTTATATAGAATTAGTCATATTGGGTATTAAATGCTCTGGTTCAAAGTCCTTGTGAAAAGTATTTATCAGACAATTATCAATTTGTATGTTTATTTCAGTTATAGATATTTGTGTATTTTTATAACATATAAACTTCTGTGGAAATTAAATCAACAGTTTTAATTAAAAATGTTAGGTTCCCCTTTATTGTATTTGCAATTTGCATATTTATTTATTGTCTTCATTTGTTAACTTTTGAAAATTTTATAAACAACTGAAATTTTTGAATTATGGTAAAATTCTTGGAATGTCAGTTAGTAAGTTCCAAAATATGACTGTCTGATTTAGGACATGTAAAATGTACATAAAACGGGTATGGATCGAAGAATATTTTTAGAAATCCAGAAAATAAATATCTAAAGATAAATTTCTTGGATTATTTTCAACGATTTAAACTTACTTACGCATATTTAGATAAATGAAACTAATATTTTCTGATTATTTTATTATTTTTAAAATTACATACTTGCAATGTTCTGGGTACTTTGCATCAACCGTGATCACGGGCTAACCATATGTGAAATGTAAACGTTATTTCTCATTATATTAAGAAAATTTGATGAATAGTTTTTAGATTTTATGATTAAAAAAAAATAAGACCGGTAAGTATGATAGTTCGAAATTTCCAATGTGTTGCAGATATCCGATGGCAATGGTTTTTTGTTATGGTAACGGGGACAAGCGAGCTGACGGCTTACTTGATGAACTAGTTATTGTTGTCCCTGGATATCCGCAACATGGTTTTGGGGATTCGATGTCACCCTTTGAATGAGTAAGAGGGGGAGGAAAGGGTGGTGAAACGAAAAAGGCAGGAAAAGGTTAGAGCAGAGAAAGAGCAACTAGCGCTCTTTCTCATTGGACGAAACGCAGCTATTAAAGGCTTCTTCACACTGATATTCTGTGAGAGGATGGGACGTCCCCGGTCAAGCCAGTCCATGTTCTAGGTACAATAATTTGATCAATGCTAAGCTCTACCACCTTGTAAAACAAATTTTCATAAGAAAAAGTTTAGTTATTTAATTTCCTCTTTTTTTCTAAAGGCTTCTTCATTTTGTGTTTTTCTGTGACAATAATCTACTTTATAACTAATTATTAAGAAAAAATACTCATCTTTTTACTGCAATATATTTAAAATTTAAATACACTAATTTCGAAAAATACTAAGTGAATTAAAAAATAACAACATTGTCACAAACGTTTTACTTAGTAAAACATTATCTGAGATCAAACATAGTAATCAGTAAGTGGATGAAAAATAATACTTTGTTTTCCTACCCAAAATCTTAGAAGATTTTGCCAAATTTGTAGTAAACCATGTTGGAATTTGCCATTTTGTATTAAAAAAAGATATCAAAATCGGACAATTTTGTAAAATTTTTTACCTTTTTCTTACGTTATACGATAAAAAAGCGACGAATTAAAGATTGCCTTCTTTTTTTCTCAGATTAATTAAAATAGAGTGTATTTTCATATTAAAAAAAAATACAATTTAAGTTTGTTTTATATAAAACTTATAAAATATTATGCTGCTCGTTCCATTGTAATTCTTAGCTATCATTAGTATCGATTGTTACGAGAATCCATATCCATCCATTCAGATGTTGACTTAAGATAAGACAGATAGGGAAAAAAATATCAACATAGTATAACCATGACGGCTTGAAAAATAACATTTGATAAATATTGTCGTACGAATTCTTAACTGTTACTACAAGTTTATTCATTTTTTTCCGTTTGAACGTTTAGACAAAGCCGTCTTACAATCTTTATTTATTTAAATCAGCATGACAAGTAATAGGAAAAAGATTCGTATACGTACACATAGTATTTTGTTTGGAGTAAAATCTACATAATTCCCAACGACAGTAAATATAGTTCCTGATTTCGTGAGTCCTTAAAACTATCAGTTGAATTGGGGTACTGCACGTATTTTTTAGTATTTAAATATCATGCCAAAAGATACTTGTAACTGTAAAGAATGTTTTCAATTGTCTCACAAAATATTTATAGAGACATGAGAAGCTTTCTGGAAAATTTCCTTTTTATGTGTATTGTTTAGCAAACAAATGTAAAAGTTTCAGTGTATTTTTATTAACTAATTATATAACAAGATAAAGGTATAATTATAAAAAAAATATTAGCAAATTGTGTTATAAGTTTTTTGTATGGTTTGGATAAATTAAACAAAAATAGTTACTCGATATCAATTTTTGTGCAAGATTAAGTGTCACTCTTTTTTTAATTTCACCTGCCTTTTGCTATTTATGAAATTACAATTTACTTTAATCTCAGGATGAAAACTATGTTAAATATGCACCATGTGTGAAGACCAGCTTTTTTTCTATCAGTTTGTATTTTGCTTGTTCTTATCTCTCATACGAACTTATCATAAACTTTATTTGAAAATATTTCGTCGTGGCCTTGGGGCTGAGTGACGTAATGATGGCGTTTTTAATCCTGCTACGACAACTCTTTATGCCTCTCGATTCTGGGCCAGGAATAGGTTTTGTTGGAATCCTGTATATTTTCCCTGTGACTCTCCGCACTAGTTTTTGAGGCCTTTTAGTGCTCATGGTTTTTGAAATCGCCCGGCATTCTTAGCATTGATACTCATTCAATACCACCCGAAGGTCACGTACAGTGTAGTGAAAGATAGTTTCTGTGGGAAGATTATCATCATCATCATTATTTATTTTTATTTCTGTTTGTATTATATTTGGATATTGTTTGGATTAAGCACCACTTTTCCTTAAGTTACTTCTACGGTGTGTTCTTAAAAATATAAATCCCTGTCATTACAATAACTCTGTTCGACTATAGGCTTTAGACTTAATATTTCCATCAACCTCTAGCAGAAATATACATATATACAAAAAATATCAGCTTATAACTACAAAAGAGACTATTAAAGAAATGCCATTGACGTCAAAGTTGTTAATAAGCATGAATTTAGTGATACGAAAACAAAATGTTAAAGTTATACGGTTGTGAATAAAAAACGTAAAGACTAATTTTGACGTTAAAAAAGGTCATATTATGTCTTTTGAAAGGTCAAAGTTAAATATGAAAGGAGATGATCTTGCAGGAATTAAAGAAGCTAAGCGGAGAATTGATATTAACGTACAGTTGAGCAAAGTTTCGTGTTGGTAAAATAATCTTGGAAAGTATAAGAAGATTTTTCGTTAACAGTTCGAACGAAAATGTATGTATTATGCTTTAATCTAGATAAAATCCTCAATTTCAGTTTAGTCATAGCTCAAGGATAAGATTTTGATTTGAACACAAGTAAAAAAAGAAAAGAGTCAAAACAATGTCTTTTAACCCCTATTGATTTGAAAAATTATTTAATTTTTGAGATCTGAAAGCTATACTATGTACTCGTATTTATCCGACAGTTGACTTAGACGTCAATGAGCATTTATACGATAAAAATGTATCTTCAACATTGCATTCCTTTTTTAATATATGTAATTTTTACAGGCTTTTGAAGTTATTAATTTATTTCATTTCACTAAAATCATTTAAACTGTCAACAGCTTAATTGTGCAATCCAATAAAATGAATCTGCTTCTGTAACTTTTCCTACGAATATAGAAATGATTTTGAAACCTTAGTTGCAACTGATAACCTTTTTAAGCAATTTCTCTTTCTTTATAGACTTCAATACAAATTTTTTGGTTCATATATTATATAACATTAAATAAATATGACGAGTGTTGAAGTAGGTGGGGGTTTGGGATATGTTCTCTTTATCTCACGTATTATGGGAATATATGCTATTAGTTTAAGTAGTACTAAGAATGGATATTATATAAAATTTTCAAAAAGAGCAGTCTTTTACAGTCATTGCCGTCTAGCTATATCCTGTGAGTATTTTAAATTAAGAAAGTAAAATAATGAGTTATTTGTTTTACTAAATATAATAATTTCATAAAGCGTTTATATCTGACAGGTGTAATTATTTATGAAATATATTTAAGTTCGAAAATTAATTTATTTTGATAAAAATCGTTCCTAAAGGATTTTTTAATGTTCACAGATATTGGTGTTACTATAGTTTTTATTGTGGATGCACTTAATTTTGATGAACTTTCTAGAAGCAAATTAACTGAAATAATAATAGCATTTTTCATGACTTTTATAGTTTCTAAAACAATTATTAAGAGAACTAAATTAATGCTTGAGCACATGGCAAAGTTAAGAGAGGTAATATTTTTTTTTACATAAAGTTTTCATTGTACTATCTGTAAGTTTAAGTGTATAAGACATTTTTTCTGTGAATTGACATGTTTTGAGTTTTACACGTTAATATTATTATAATTGTTTCCATAAAACTATCAGTAGGGTAATTTTTTTAGAAGAATTTTTTATCTGGACAATATTTAGATTTTTTTTTATACTTGAGAAAACTTTATATATTTTTAATTTATAGATCATATCTTTAACTTAAGAAGAAATTGAGTAGTTGAAAATAATTTTTTGCTATCAATATTATGATTGAAGAAACTATAGCTATTTCCTTAAAATCTTTATTTCGGTTTATTGGAAAAATTTAATTACTTAATTATTCACTTAAGAAGACTTTGTGATATTTCATATAGACTTAATTTGTAAATTCAAGTGTTCGCTATTTTTGTCACCTTTTTTTAGGTCTTAATATCCAAAACTTTTGTTCACAGATAGATGAAAAAGTATGTGGGCTAAGAAAACAAAAACATTTATCAAGATTCAAATGTTTGCTGCTACATATTATAACTTCCATATTTTGCTTGAGCTATCTTCTGATAGCTTGTTTGGATGCGAAATTAAAGGCACAAAGTGGTATTTATGTTTTGAATTTGACCATATCGAAATTTATTCGAATGTTAAAAAATATATTCAAAATACAAGCATTAATTTTCATTTTGGGTAATTAAATGAATTGAATTGCGTTATCGATTATATATCATTCGATAGTATTTTTCATTTTCTATTTTTGTCCACAGATTTAAATGATTACTTTTACATTGTGATCGTTTACCAACATTTTTATATCTTAACATTTGAATTAACATTGGGTGCGATTAAAATAAAAATATATCAAAGTTTGAAAAACTTGAAGGCTGTTTTGAAAATGCAGTTTCAGTCATTACAATCAGATAAGAATGGTAATAAATTTGTATAAATGTTACGATTGAGTATTATTATTAATACAATTTTATATGGAATAACTGAAGTATTTCCTTGTATATTTTTTAGATATAACCCAAGTAACAGCTTGGCGTTTCAATAATATGAATATTCACAATGTGATAAGTGCTTATATAGAAATATGCAAAATAACGTATCAAGTTAATGAGACAAGCGGAGCAATAACAATTTGTTCAATATATATAATCATGTACTACTTTACAATAGGAGTTACTACTATAATCACTCTTTTCATATATATCGGTTAAGTAATTACAGATTTAAATGATGTAGACAATGATTTTAACAAAATGCCGAAACTCACTTTATAACATAATTCATTTATTACGTAAGACTATTTTCGAATTTCGATAGTTGTTGACCACTTCCCCCATTTATTAAGTATTTATTTATAAAGTTTAATAAGAAAATTAACACTTTTATTAACAAAGGTGCAGGGGCAGAGTTTATATCACATAGTACATAACATTTCATTGTGGTAACTAGAGCTTACACTGCCTCAAACCAATAACTTTAATTTTAGAAGTTTCTGTAAATGTCCTGTTTCCTGTAAATAGTTGTTCAATTAAGAGTTAATTTAAAGCTTTTATTTTAATTATCTATTTGATAATTTTTGGTTAGATATCAATTTCCTCGTTATATGTATGTTAACGAGATGATCAACAAAATTTTGAAATTGATAAATTGTTTTAAATTAGAAAATAATATAAAGATATTCTTACATAGTCATTTCAACACTATTTTCAAGTCTAATGAATCGCCGTCGTATTTCTTTCAGGAGGTAATATGTTGTTTAATAGCATTATGTTATATTTTTATATCATATTTGCAATTCGAATGTTCTTATTTGTTGAACCTTGCTATTGGATTTCTTTAGAGGTGAGATGAACCAAATTTATGGAGACTTAAAAACTTTGCTTATGTATTTATATTAGTTATTTGTAAGACAATTTCAATTTTTGCAGGCCAGACGTGTTCGGGTGCTATTAAGTAAATGTATGTGTTACACAACATCGGTGGGAAAGCGACCGGGTTGCCAATTTGAGATTTTGAAGCAGCTTCGGAATCTAGAACCAATCTTCACTCCTCTAGGAATGTTAACCCTGAATAGATCTTTCATAATCACGGTATTATTAGTCTACAAACTATTATAATAAAATGTCCAATATTAAAGATACATTACTATCCACCATCCTCATATGTATATTATTTATGTTTTAAAGAAGAAAATTTTACATATGGAATAAAAAACGAAACCATCTCGATTTCCACCTATAATGCCATGAAAGTCACATTCAAGTCAGTACACCGTTTAAGCTGTCGTGTGCTTATTCCATTCCTTGAAAAACAATTCTATACGCTTAATCATCAACGCGTTATCTCCATATTTTTATGATTGTTTAACAAATCGATTTCCTTTGTAACAAGCTTTATTATGCTAGGTTATTAAGAGCTTATTTTAACATTTGTTTACTTATAAAATAACTATTAAAACGTTTGGCGTAAATCCTCAACGAGAAATTCAAGATCCGCTGAAAGCTGAAAAAACGAAGTGGTGTGAAAAAGTTTTTGCTCGTGTTCGTATTTAAGCAACATTGTGGGTGTAAATTTTGTAAACATATCTTACATACTGTTCCACCTAAAAATAAACCAATTTTGAAGAGAGTTTATTTTAACGAAGAAAGGTATACCCAATTTTAATTTTTATGTTTTTTTCAGGTTCTTGATATTATTCCAAATTATCTGGTAATAGCTTTCGAACACCTGCATATAATTTTGAAGTTTCTAACCTTCGACTAACTGAGCTAAAGCTCCTACTTTAAGAATTACATTTCTAATGTTACTTCATTACAAGAATTTCAACATGTACATAGTATGTAAGAAGACTTGTTTTTTTTCAAGATGAAGATATGTTTTCAGTTGGAATCTACTGATTTTATGTTTTACACATTATATGTGCACAGCCTTGTTATATAATAAAAAAATGTTTAACAAAATTCAGTATTGAAATTATTTATGAAACTGACAAATTAATTTTAGACAGTTATAACTGATTATAGCCTGTCACCTCCTAGAAGGTTGAACTTATATAATTACAAGACCACTTAGAGTAAGATCGCCTTTAATTTTAAAGATTTAACATTAAGTTGTTTTGATAAGAT
The DNA here is from genome assembly GCA_916720795.1 of Danaus chrysippus. Classification (NCBI taxonomy): domain Eukaryota; kingdom Metazoa; phylum Arthropoda; class Insecta; order Lepidoptera; family Nymphalidae; genus Danaus; species Danaus chrysippus. Next base: position 3,369,532 of record CAKASE010000062.1, read on the forward strand.
AATATAAAAATATTATTAGTGTTTGCAAACATTTCTTAGATATAAATCAATTTTTATATAAATCAATAGTCATATTGGGTATTACATGCTTTGCTTCAAAGAATTTGTGAAAATCATTTATAAGACAATTATCAATATAAATATCTTTCATTGTATTTTCATAATATACATATAAACTTCTGTGTAAATTTACTCAATAGTTTTGATTAAATATTTTAGTTTCTATTTTATTGTATTTGCATATTTATTTATTGCCTTCATTGGCCAACTTTTGAAAATTTTAAACTCACAATAGAATGTCTAAATTATGGTAATATTCTCTTATTGTCTTGGACATGTAAAATTTGCGTAAATCGGTTATGGCTTTAATTTTTTTCGAAATAAAAAAAATAAATATCTTCAATACACACTCATTAAAAAGTTATTAAAATATTTTCTTAAATAGTTTTGAGTTAGTAACAAAATATTCAATTAATGAATTACATAAAACCTAAAACGTTGAACAATATCTTTATCGCTTCGCAAGAAAATGCTGAGATGAATGAATTTTATTTCAGCAAAACAACAAACTAAACAAGTTGATAGCAAAGGGTTACTAAATGTTTGGCTCTTACACACAGTTTAGTATTGAAGGTTTGAATTTTTTCTTATACTTATTTCCCATTCCAAAGAAAAAAATGTGTAAAGGACGGCCACAGTAGAACAAACTACAAAAGGATGTAAAGTAGCGGTACTAATAAAATACACATTGCTAGAACACAGATTGCTAAAAGTCAGTGGCGGCCGAGTGATTAAGGGGCCCACCTTTAATTCACGAGGGCGCGGGTTCGATCCTGACAAGTACCATTGTGATTTTCCGGAGTCATATGTACTTTCTAAGAGTATTTAGACACAACTGACATACGGTGAAGGAAATCATCGTGAGGAAACCTGCTCTTATAATTTCACCATTATACATACGTTTGAAATCACTAACCCGTCTTGAGTAAGCGGAGTAATTAATGCTCAAACCTTCTCCATGTGAGAACGTGGCCTTTGCTTAGCAGTGATCTTCTCATAGGCTGATGATGATGTTGAACACAGGTATTACGTATCTTCATTGGACAACGTTTCTTATTTTACAAATAATCTTACATTTCTTTGTTTTCTTAGAAGTTTTTTAACAGTGAAATTATTTATATGCATAATAAATCTATTTTACTTATTGCACTAATAATAGAAAAAATAACCTTTATGCACGTTCAAAGCAAATATGTTGGTTCACTTTATAAATTGTTTATAATTTTTATATGCTCTCTAATATATCGTAGAAGGTAAGCAAATTCAAAGATATCAGGTTAAATGAGCAGAGACTTAGAAAATATAAGAAAACTTAATAACATATTTCGTTGCCATTCTTATTGAATTAAGTTAGAGAAATAATTGTCTATTGTTTACCACCAATGTTGTTAATAAACATCGTATACGTCTCAAATTATTATTTCGGCGTTAATGAGTTATCGGTAAGAAACAAGGATTCTATCATACAAATCTAAAATAACCAATGAGAACAAACTCTTACTCGACTGTCTGGTCCAAATAATATCTTTGATATGACAAGGCAACGTCTGTCCTTTCTGCTAGTATTAAATATTGTAGGTGCCTATCGATTTGAAGCACGTTTATATATACCTCATCTGGACATGATAACCCAGAACTGTATCGTGTATTATTATTGTTCAAACACGGAATGATTTAATGATTGTTCATCAATTTATGTAATTACATGTTATAAGTATAAAAATATAAGAATGTGCAGTTCTTATTACGTTCATAATCAATTTAGATGATAAAATAAGCATTGTTGGGCAGATTTCTCATAATAAGATGTCATGTTGCGTGTTTATGGCCAATTTGCCGTCGGTCAACAAAATGTTCCTCATACAACCAACGTTATAAGTAGGATCATAAAACATATTGAGTCATAACGTTGCGAATAAAATACAATGCAAGAAGCCACAGCTTACATAATTGCAACGTTTAATAAGATATATAAGTCTGGATTATAATTTTTATCTTTTCGAATATAGTTTAACTATGATAAAGTTTATGCATTCATTATAAGTTTGCTGTTGCGACGTTAGGTGAAATAAGGTTTATTTTGAGTAATGAATTATTGTGTTGTAAATTTTACGCCAGGTATGAAATCTTCACTTACGAGAAGAAAAAGTAATAAAAGTACATCTCTGCAGCAACATAAATTTAAATTTGTTTTAGCAACAGTCATTTTGTTATAGTTATTAATTATTCAATATTTATACATTAATTATTCATTATTCAATTATAAGAGCATAATAAAAATAAAGTCAACTATTATTAGCAACCAAATTATTATCTATTTAAGCACTTATTAATCAATATATTATCGTGAGTATTCATTTAAATTAATACTAATATTATTCGGATTACTATGAGTATTTTATTATTTTAAAGCTACATACTCCTGGCGTTTCGGTTGCTTTTAAGCAACCTCAATCACGGGTAGACTTATTATTCTTTCTACATTGAAATTTTTCTTTCGTCGGTTTCACCTTTCATGGAAGTTGGTAACTTTTGACATATTTTAATTTTAATTTGCAATAAAAACAGAAGTGGGCTTTTAACGTTGTTTCTATTTTTTTCAATTATTGAAGTGATATTTTAAAGTTATTCTTAATTTTTGATCTTGAATTGCTTTACATCTATGTATATCTACAGTGATAAACTGTTGATAATTGTTTGATATAAGAAGATGCCTTTCGATAGATTAACAACTCTGTAGTTTCATTTTATTTCAGTTTCAGTTATTCATTCATAAGTATTAATAACAAAATCGCAACAGTCTTTCAAAAATATTTGATTATTTATTTTTTTGATGTCATTCAAGAATACAACTGTTTTTAGTGAAGCAGTATGCCGAACTAAGAATTATTGTTATAGCAAAAATAACAAAAATAATGTGTTGATGTAAAAAACAAAGCAGCTATCAACAAAGATATATGTAACAATTGAATGGCACGATATGGTAATTTTATTTCATACTCGTAGATAAATTTATTCATTTAACAAAACTACAATAATGCCGAAGATATTATATTATTTTTTACAAAATGTAGCTTTTTTCCTTTGATATATTTTGTAAATGACAGTCGTCCTAACATATAAGCCGATAAGACGGAGGGTTTAAGAAGTCAGAGAATCAAAGAAAATATCTAATATTTATAATATTTCTTTGCACTATATAAATAATGATAAACTTTCACCATGTCATATGTCTTTTAAAAAATCCGTAGATTTTAACAATCCGCTCAACTGAAGCTGAAAGATTAGCATGATCAATAGATGAGTTCTGAAGATATTTTCACATTCACATGAATCTCATTGAATTATCTGATATTATTTACTTTATTTTTTTACATTAGTCTTTAAATTAATTTTTCAGATACAAATTTTTTAGTTTATACGTATATAAATTTGTCTGTTATTATTTCAAAAATACTTCTTAATTATTGTAGGATTGGTCGTATATAATGTATCTATTCATTTAAATAAACTTCAAGCGAAATATTTAATAAGGAAGTTATAATTTTCAGAAGGCGTTAAACGATGAATTTAAACTTTCTAAACTCGTCTTATTAATAGAACAAAGTTTTTCTTCGTAACAGCGAATTGTTGTTTAAATATTCATATTAAAAACTAATGTGCATTGCTATTTGGACATATAAAATATACTTTTAAGAATTATTTGTTAACAGAAAATTTGTTGACATTAAAATATAAAAACAACTTTAAAAAAAACTTTTAAATATAAATAAACTTTCGATGGGCACTCACTGAAAAGATTTAATCATAATATCTGGTTTAGAGATACTAATCAAATATCAAACTAACAAAAGTAATTATATAAGTAAGTAAGTTACACTAAATATGTAACCTTAAAATCTTCGTCTTGAAAATATTTTATCGTATTATTAACCAATCGAAAAGTATAAATAGTTTATCAGAGTTTTAATCTAATAAAAAAGGACTTTCCGAAGAAATTGTGACTTCTGAAAGTAAATTGAATAGAATAATCGGCGATCCGTATTTCATTCGGAAAACTGCTTGATATATTCACAATGAAATGTATTCTTCACTGTCATTTTATAATATTTATTTTAAAAATAAGCAATAACAAAACCTAAAAATATATCTTACTTAAAATTTTAAATGGATAAAAAGCTACGATATGAAATATGCAATGGGTATGAATATGAAATAGAAATAAATCTTAAAATGGATAATAAATTACCAAATTTGTCAATAAATGTGTGACAGTTTGGATTAAGTGAATTTATGAGTATGCTTTGAATTTTGAATGTATTTTTTTCACAGATAAGCAAAGGCAAAATTTATATATGTCTACAGGTTAAAAATAAATGTAATTTTATGAAAAAATATTTTAAAATATTATTTTCAAAAATCCATGTACATTTTAAAAGATACAATTAAAGATCGTTTGTTTTTTATGGTATTGTGTAGTGAAAAAATAAAGTGAAAAGAAAAATAGATACAAAAATGTACCTATCTACTATAAAACTATAAGATTACGATCACTAACTTGTATATTCCGTATTATATTGGTTATTAGAAAATATAATTTTATAACTGTGATATTCATTATTATCAATACAGAATTATAAAATCTCGGTTACGTGAATGTGAAGGAATATCAATAATTAATTAATTATATATAATATCTAAAATAAGTAATAAAAAACTTAATAAAAGACTTAATTTAGATTAGATTTAAATAAAAAAAAACATAAAAGTTGTAACACCTGTATAAACAAGAAATGACTATAAAGCAGTGATCCGAAAAGAAGCAGATATCTGAAAGTATCAAGTGCTAGTGCAATGTATTGCCATAAAATACTCGTGGTTAAGAGTGTAATTTTTTTCGTCGATGCCATATTAAGTAAACGTATTCAGTAAATCCCATAAAACAGATAACTAAAACCAAAATCAAAACCTATTTTTTCTGTAGTAAATAAAGGTAGTTCAAAACCTTCCATTGTAACGATCAATGATTAATTATTTAATTTACTTCTTATGAATTCTATTTATATGCCTACTTGAGTTAAATTAATGAAACTTAGCAACCAATCAGTCATGGTATTAAATTTAAAATAGTAAAAAAAATTAAATCCAATTTATTTTATGATTTATGACTTTAAAATTATAAATTTATGTAAGGTATTCCCATTTTATGTTTCTTAAATTTGTCATATCTAAATGTGAATAATATAGTCAGTGGTGGCCTAGTGGTTAAAGGGCCCACGTCTCGTTGTCGAGGGCGTGGATTCGACCCTGGCAAGTACCAGTGTGATTTTTCCGATTCATATGTACTTTCTAAGAGTATTTAGAAACCACTGATAGACGGTGAAGGAAAACATCGTGAGGAAACCTGGACTTATAAATTCACAATTATAAGTTTGAAATCACCAACCCTTCTTAAGCAAGCGTGGTGATTAATGCTCAAACCTTCTCCATGAGAGAAAGAGGTCTTTGCTCCACAGTGGGCTCTGATAGGCTAAAAAATCCAGTTCATCTTATGATTTATGACTTTAAAATTATAAATATATGTAACGCTTTGACATTTTATGTCTCTTAAATTTGTCACTTCTAAATGTGAATATATGTAATTATCACGTCTATAAATTAAGATTGTTTATTCATTGAATAAAATTTAGAATTATTCACCAAAACCGTTTATTTGATGATTCAATATCTTTATTTTTATTGCCTCTTATCGTTTTACGCAAATCACAAACTCATCTTTCAATGTGTATCAGCTTTATTCATGCCACAACATATTCTTGAGGTCTATTACTTATTTCTAATAATTTTCTTGACAGTAATCCTCATAATATGAACATTGTTTTGAAGATTTTTCATAAGATGATATCATGTTGTTTATTTATGACCAATTTGCTGTCCGTCAACGAAATGTCTCTCGTCCTAACGTCGTTGTAAGTAGGGCTATAAAACATAATGATTCATTATATCGTAAATAAAATACAAGAAGCTACAGTGTGCATTATTGTATGGTCCAAAAGTTTTTTGTATTATTGGGTAGTGGATGATAGTATATACTGGGTAGTGCATTTTTAATAATGACGCAAAAGCTTTTTTTAAAAATTGATTTTAAATTAGTGTTTTCTATTACTTTATATAGATTTAAAGGAATTATGCAGGTATTAATAAAGTATTATACATTTCAAACAAAAAAGTTGAATAGTAGAACTATTAGATTCATTAATTTTTCACATAAAGATCAAGTTTAGTATATAGATTGTTAATTCACTTCACTATTGTTAAGAACTATTTGAGAGAAAATTTAATAACGAACTTATAACTAAATAATAATCGGGAGGTGTTTAGTAAAACGATAAATTTACTGTTGGAAAATTTTCTAATTAATGAAACAAAGTTAAATCAGTACAGGCCAATCGTTATGCGTTAACATTTTTACTGCCAACATAAAAAATAAAACTGCTAATTATATTTGATTCGAAGTCATTATTTTCTGACCTTTCACTGTGAAGATTCGAAGTGAAATAATTGAAAACTATATATAGGGTTAAATTACATAGAAAATTTATCACGATCACATTTAAAAATAGGTAACAAGTTCAATGTAGATGATTTTGTTATGTTTCATACTTTGAGTTTTTATAGGAAGAGAAAGGGTAAATTCAAATAGCTTAAAATTTCTACGATAAAGCTAAAGTCGTTATTTACATTAAAAGGTTCTTACAAATACAAAAGTATTGATTTATTATTCTCTTCTTAAAGCTGCTGCAACCAGTATTATAGGAATTATTTATGTCATTTATTACCGCGTCTTCTTCGGTAATTGTGTTTGACTCTTGTGGGCCCACTGTGGTTTTGCATATTCAACATAAATTCACAAAGGAGTTACTAACATATTATGCTCCTGGTTAGCCTAGATTATTATACAAAGGTACTATTCAAGAACTTAACCCGTGTTGTTGTCATATAATTCAACCATAATCTTTTTATGATATAATAATTTTACTTTCTTCTAGTTTATGTTAGTTTGGTTCTGAAGTAATAGGTATTTTTTTTAAATTATATAAACAATATATTATTTTCATGTAAAATAAGTCAGTGGTGGCCTAGTAGTTACAGGGCCCGCCTCTCGTTGCCGAGGGCGCGGGTTCGATCCTGGCCCGGGCAAGTACCAACCTGATTTTTTCGGGTCATATGTACTTTCTAAGAGTATTTAGACATCACTGATTAATGCTGATTCCCAAAAGAGGGTTGATGTCAGGCAGGCGGCTGGTCGTAAAAACAAATAGCCAAAATTATTCACAACATGTAAGGCAGACCCTGGCTATAGCTGGGAAATTGCCAGGTAGAAGAAGCAGATTATATTCATGTAAAATATAAGAATAGGTCCATACTTATGTATTATTACTATTAACCATCTAAGTTATGCTCAGTTTATAAACAGTATTTTAATAAAACAAGCCATTCGTCTAGCGTTTCAGGTTCTTCATGTGAGTTGTAAAGACGTTACAGTTTTTGGGACATTGTAGTGGTTTACATACCTTCATAGACTATTAATAGTGTGTTATTTTATAAATATTATGTAAAAATACATATGAACAAATCGTAATATGGTCACTTATAACCCTGTTAGTTTTTTTAATAAAAATATAAACAATGACGAGCCAGTATTTTTCAAAATTAATTATGATAATTTTTCATATTTCAGTTTTAAGCCTAGTCTTCAACATAGAAGACGTGAACCATATTTCTAAATTGTATTATTTAGGTCGGCTTACAAAGTCGTGGAATATGTACTACAAATTTATATGATACTGTATTATGTGACCACATTTAATAGGTTCTGGGGTGACTAATAATAGCTTGGGATGATACTAGAACGGGTCCAATAATTGATTTATAGATCCACTAACGTTAATATTAGTGTATTGGTGAACCTAAATGAATTCATGAACATGATAACATATAAAAAGTTCTTTGAATAATTTGAATAAGACGATTTAAATGAATTGCATTAAATTCAATATATAAAATTTCTTATGAATTGTTGAATAAGAATATGCTTCAATTATTTAACATCTTTGAAGGAATGTTAATGGTATACATCTTTACAAATATGTAAAAAATAAAATTCTGATAAGAAGACTATAGTGACTTGTTGATTGTCAAACCAAAGTCCATTATAAACTTTTCATGAATTTAATAATCTTTTGGATCACATTCTGTAGGAATGAAGTGGTATCTGTCTTCATCTCATTCTATAATTACTTTGAATCAGTCTAGCGTTTTATGAAATCAAAGAAAGATTTGAAAGTTTTGACATTTGACAAAGTTTTTCTCCTTTAGAAGTAATTTTGAAGACTAATAAAACTAATTAAATTATAAAAAAAAATTATTAAAAGATGTTCTAGCCAGTTCTTTTGTTAAAAAAAATCATTACCGTGTTTTTAGTAGTAATTTTGTTCTTTACAGAAACTATAACATCAGCGATAGATAAGAGTTATCAGCAAGAAATATATATATATGACACACTAGGTTGAAATAATTACGTATTTTGTAATAAAATGCGAAAAAAATATTGTAATAGTAAAATTAAAAATAAATATTTATATAAAAGTAAAAATTTGTAGCCTAAATCAAATTCGGTTTTGTTTATAAACGTCTTCTAAACGATAAACGATAATTCCAAATATAAAACAACTTACATACTTTTTTATAATATTTATTTTGAAAAGAAGTGATTTCTCTTCTTCTACGAATTTAAGTAAGAAGATTTTCAGTAACTATTTATTGATACAGATCACGAAAATAAAATAACGAATATATATATGTAATTCTGTTTTCCTCTAATATAGCTAAGCTCAGTAGTTCAGTCATACGTAAAAGGTATTGGAATTTGCTGTGATACTGAATGGAATTGTAGGATTAGGTCGATAAAATACCATGATGCTTCCTAATCGGGAGAAAAAATTCCTTATGTCCTTTCATGGCATGAATTTTCAATACATATATACATATTTACGTATGTATTTTCGTAAGAACATCGTATTTGTATTGGTTATTCATAAATATATATTTTATAAAGGATAGTTGTTTGATGAGTGTTTTGATGGCAGATACGTAATAGTGAATGCATGACATTAGTGCGTGTTAGTGATTTCTTTGATAATAATAATTTTTTTCATCAGGTGTTATATAATGTGTATCAAAGAACAATAAATCTTAATTTGTGAAGATATACTATAAGTCATTGTGTAAGTTTCCGTAAAACGATATGTTAATCAATTTGTAACCAATGTTAAAAATCAATGATATTTTCTATAAAACATTAAATAGTTGCAATATAAATTTAGGTGATTTAATAATCAATTACTAAAGGTTATGTAATCATTTGTGATCATTTGAATCCCAAAGACTATTAATCATAACTTATTTTTTTAAATAAAGAAGACTAAGTGACTTACTAAAAAATATTAATATTCAAAAATTACGACTGTGTATATCCAATAGTGTTAGAGCTCTTCAGGAGGAAGATTGTGTACAAGTGTGAGATAAGATTGAAATAAAGTAGTGAGTGATTGTGCTTTATTTGTGAGATCGATAGCCCAATTCTTTAAAATAGTGAAAGTGACGGCAAAATTCCTGACAATTCTTTAAGAATCTAATTGCACATCTTGCTACGACAGGTATGTTTTCTATATAATATTTAATACGATAAATGAAAGCCTGCATTCACTAACAATAAGTGCAACGCATAACGATTTAGGTACATTAAATAATTGTCGAAGTCGCTTGAAATGGGTACTTCTCAAGGAACTCATACAAAATAGATTTAATTTATTATATTAATTAGGTATATTTTCCATTCAAAGAAATAAGAATATCAAATTTAAATTCAAATTGTTGTTAGTCCGTAATATTTATAAACATTAAATTATTCTTTCCAAAGATTTCCATTTAATTTTGTAATTCTTGAAACTAATAAATTAAGAATACAGTATAATTTTATCCGTCTACTTCGTAAATATGCTGTGACTGTTCTTTGTCCAGTAGGAGATTTATTGAACCCAAGATATTTATATTGCGACTAGTTATATGACATGCGGTATAAGGGTTTTATTAACATTGTTATACAAACACTATATGGGTGCTCGTGTTTAATAGATTCTGTGGTGACTAATAATATCTGAGACTGATATAATTATTACGGTGGCAGTAATCGATGCAATTGATTATTATCTAACGCTTACGTTAATTATTAAGTTGGTTAATCTGAATTCTATTGATCCAATTTATTTCAAAACGATGTTTTTTCAACTGAGTGCTTTTAGTATTTAACTCCTTATTTAGGTGTCTTGAAAACCATAAAATTTTCATCTATCAAGTCGAACGAAGTCGAGAAATTTTATAAGAACATTTTAAATATTAAAAATTATTACGGGAAACTGAATATATTACTTAAAAAGCCATGGATACGAATAAATGCAACTATAAAGTGACTTATACAATTTAATTATGGAGATCTTAGATGAAAAAATGTATATTAAATAGTCAGTAAGACAAAATATGAAATATAAAATAATGTAGGATAGTATCTCAGCCTGTTATATAATTTTATTTTTATTTGATTATCATGACATATATTTGTTTATTATTGTCATAATAATAAAAGACAGTATTTAGAAAGGAAAATGTTTTATGAAATGCTAGACAGAAATAGACTTAACTAACAAACAACAAATGAGTTAGAACAAAAAATATGAATAGAGCTTCAGAATTTTGGTCAACCAAGGATTATGTGGATACATTGTCTTTGTTGCACAAAGGTATTAACTATCTTCTATAGCTTAATGTTTCTTATTAAGTAGTTCTACCATCTCTTAATAAAAAACTACATTTTATAAATATGTTATTAAGACACTATAAAACTTAGGAACAGAATATTATTTAAGAGAACCCTCATTTTTAATTATACATAAAAGGAAAATAAAAAGTCATAATGTATAAAATATAGAGCGACATGTACATAGTTCCAGGTAACTTATGGCACTATAATACAACATGAATTTCAAAATGTGAGAAATAAAACTAAAAATATATGGCGCTCACTTGAATATAACTGTTTAAGAATTTTGCAAAATAAATATTGAATTTGACAACATATACTCTATTTCCAATAAATTAATATCATGTTATATGAACGAAGAAACCTATTCCAACAATAGAGGCTTAAGATAATGGCTCAAACTAAGTAATGTATAGTTTTATTCAAACCTTCATAATTCATATTCGGTAATGGGGTGATTAATTATAGACATATTTCATTTCGAAACGACATATATAAAAGTTAAACGATTCTGCATAGTGATGAATACCTAACTTTACATATGATATTTTACATTAACTTTATTTTACTGCTACCTCTACTCGCATCTTATTATTTTTTTGAAATAAATTTTATGCAGCTTTAAAACGTATTTTCTCAGTTACTTGCTGTTTAAATCCTTTTTGAGTCAGTTTAGCTGTTTGTCAGATTAGACAAAAAATGCAGACAAAAAGGTAACGAAAATTTTAAAAGCAGTAATTAAAATATAAAAAAAACATATTCCCTATTTTTTTCTGTTTTAGACATATATTAATGCTATTATAATTTGACTTTCAATTTCAGTGAAACTCATACTGACTATATTCCTTATATATACAGAGAATTGTCAGTTTTAATTTAAAACTTAGCCTAAAAATACAGATTACAACTTTATTCGACGTAAAAGTATCCCATTTACGGGTATTACTTTCGCTGGCGTAAAATGTTATGTAGAAACTCCAAAAATTATGTTTCAAAATTACATTTTCTTCTTACATAGATAAAGACTTTTCCATGTAATATATTTAATACCATATTTTCAAGCTGCACAATATTTGCTTAAAAGATTTCAAAAAGAAAAATATTAAAAGACGATGATATTAAGAAACAAATATAACTCGTGTTTACTTTTAAAAGGCTTCGAGAAAATTAACTTCAGTAGACGTTATGTCCTATTAAAAGTTTCACAGTATAAACGAAAGAAAATATAAAAATGGTAGAAGTGTTTTAAACTACGAAGGAATGTGAAGCAGTGGTCCGAATTAAATACAAATTGCCTGAAAAGTCTTAATGTTTTTTCGTACGGTCGACTTTTATTATAGTATAAATTTTATAGAATTCTTTATTAGTTGTTTTGAGATCTAAAAAGTTTTAAACGTGTTCGAGGAAAAGTTAGTTATTAAACAAGATATCTTAATTGAAATTTATATTTTCATTGTTTTTAAAATAAGAAAACCTCATAGTTATTTCAGATTTATAGGACTTGAACCGTTAAAAGGCGTCGAATAATAATAAATATCTCGGTTAATACTTTCCCTTCTAAAAGTCAACAAGCATGCTTTAGAACATTATTATATTTTGTTTTGCTTGAACATCCAAAGTTATATGAAGTACACGAACCAATACATTTTTCAGGGTAATTTCTTTCTGTTCTCTTTCATAATGGCTTCTTAAGATACAAAATCTGGAACCAGTTCTTTCATATCTAAGACCAAATCTTAAAATCTTTATATCCTCAAAATGGTTTTTAAAGCGAACCATATTTTATCTGTTATGACCATTCGTAATTTATGTTAATATGCATTTTAAGTACTGTTATAAAAGTACAACATAATTTAGTCGGCAAAACTGTTTCAACTCTTGTTTAACATTTTAATTTTACTTCGTCATTCTGAATGGCTGCGAAGGTATTTTTAATATAAAGTTGAATATTATTTTACATGAAACCTTATTGCATTTTATGGCGTTCCCTTTTTGAGGTTGAAAAGTTTATGAATGTTTTAGTTAAATGTTAACTTAATAATTTTTGGTTATTATTTAATGATAACAAAGTTAGATAATCCTAGTTGATTTTATATTGCCAAAGTTACTACAAGACTGCTGTCTATTTGTTATTAATTTTGTAATTTCCTTGATAAAACAAATATTGTATCACTGAACTTTTTTATGTATAAGAAAATGTCCTATAAGTCATGGAAATGTTTAAAAAAACACTGATGTAAAAAGGATCTGAAAACATATCTAGTTAACATTATTTTGAGAAAAAATATATAAAACAAATTATATAAAGTGGATTTTTATATTATATCAAATGCACTATATTATGTTAATCATATAATGTTTTGGATATGTGAATGATAATAATAGTAAAAGACTTATTGATACACTTTATTACAAATTAGGTGTCTACAGCTCTAGCATAAGTTAAAATAATTAGGTCTATCTTTATTAATTGCTAATCTAAAAATTTATATTATAATATCAAATTTCAGACTTTTGTATATAAACGTTTTAAAACTGAAATTTATAAAAAGTTCTAAGTTGTAATTAGTAAGCTAGAGACACAGCAACAGCCTTTTTTAAATATCAACTGTCCTTTCAGCACCCTAATTTGTTTCATTGCATCAGAATTAATAATGACAAGTTTCAGGAATAAGCAGTTTTATTTAATATATAAATGTGAACTGTAAGGTAAATGATTTCTATAGGGACTTTTTTTGTTTTTAAATATTAGTTTTAGATTATTTTAGTTAGGTAGAAAATGGAGCTTGGACAGTGGAGATGATAAACCTACAACTGAGTCATATGTCTCAGGCACTGTTGAAGCTCCTCTCCCTGCAACGCGATGGACCCGGCACCCGCACGGTGAATCCATGGAATGTTGTGAGGTTTCATCTCTCTTAAAAAATGTATCAAAAGCTACGTTGTACTTTTCTTTCTTCAGTCTGATACAGTAATTCATTTAGCATCTCAGTAAAACTGTGCCTGTGCCTGTGTCCAGTTGAAGTTTTTTAGTATCATATTAAGCGAAAGAAGTAGTTTCCTAAGATTAATGAAAAATAAAACTGAAAGTATCTGAAACAAAACTAAATTGTACGTCACGTTTATATAATAAGTAGATTGCACATTCCACACGGATAACTTTAAATAAAGAATGTTAAAAAAAACTTAAATCAGGAATGTTAAAAAAATGAATCATCCAAATATGAAATATTAATACGCTTATTTAAATAAAGATAAAATAAAGAATCACGGTGAAAAAGGTAATTGAGTAAGTAACTCTCGAATCGCATTTACCTTTGTGAAAAGATCAAAGATAATTAAAGGTTATCTTATTCCCTAAAGGACGGTGTATCGGATTTGATAAATGAGAGTAAAACAATGGTCACAAAGGCTAAGCTTTACTGTCAAATTAAAGAATTTATAAATTAACTACATCAAAAGATAGCAAGTTTTGAGATTGGTTAAATAATTATTATATTTTACGGTTTCCTTACTTAGCAAGTAGAATGTCTGTTTGTTACAAGTAATGTGTTTTGTTTTAGCCAAACAATGTCATCTGGCGTTGCACGGAACGATATATATTTAGTACAGATAGAGACAAGTTAACAAAACCCACAACTTAGCTTAATGTAGGAATGTTTATGATGTGTTACTGCTCCTTATCTCTTAATTTTCAGTTGTAATAACATGTTAGTTTGCAAGCAACATATTCGTATTCCTGACTTAATGAAGAACTAAGATTTATAGAGTTTTAACAGAGTTCAATCATTATATTTAATATTGCTTTATTTTAATAAAAATATTTTAGCAAATGTTATATTTGTGATGTAAGACCGTGTTTTGGTTTATATAATTTATCTACTTTCGGCGTGAATTTGTGTAAAGAAGTAAAAGTTGTGTCAATCTCATTATGTCATTTCTTTGTGTTCTTAAAAACTTCTATTTAGAATCCTAGATAATGCAGAATGTTATTTTCAACTGTACCCGAAGAACTTATTGCAACAATTTACCTTTGGTTTGAGTCAACTCTGTCCTGTTACGGAATATCGGGAGAAACTTAAAAGTGTCAACATCAGATAAAACCAAAATTTGTACATGTCATGTCAGACAGTATCCTTCATATGCTCCTTAATTTAAAAAAATAAATTAATTATAAGAATAGTTGCTATTTACCAATATATAATGCAGTTAAAATATGGATTTTGTACCCTGTGAGTAATTCATGTTTTTGAAAATAATAGTTCATTTTTTTGTAAAGTCATTTGTCCCAGACAATATACTTTTAATAGCAATACATATATCTTATAACTTAATACGATATGTTACTATGTCTATAAATAAGTATGTAGATAAATAAAATATCATTGACAGACCAATTGTCATATACTATATAAATAGCGAATGTCCGTCAGTGGTGGCTAGTGGTTAGAGGGCCCGCCTCTCGTTGCTGAGGGCGCGGGTTCGATCCTGGCCCAGGCAAGTACCAATGTGATTTTTCCGAGTCATATGTACTTTCTAAGAATATTTAGACATCGCTGATTAATGCATTCCCAAAAAAGAGGGTTGATGTCAGGCAGGTGGCCGGTCGTAAAAAAACAATTAGCCAAAACTATTCACAACATGTTAAGGCAGACCCTGGCTATAGCCAGGAAAATTGCCAGGTAGAAGAAGATAGCGAATGTGGCACAGGCCAAAGTAAATCACTTTACTCTGTTATATGTATTTATTTTTAACAACAAAATACGCTAGTTACATCTGCAGGCTGAAATCTTTCAATCGTAACTAGTCTAATTTTAATTACTTGACAATGATAGTCATCTAGAACGTTTTGATAAGTTAGTGTTGATAATACAACATTACAAAACAGTAGAAGACATTAATTATTCCACATATATGTATAATACACTAGTCATAAATTGAACCATTTAAATACGATTCCAATAATTTTTAGTATTTCTTTTTAAATTTTTCTAACAAATTTATTCTGTATTACTGTTGTGTATTTGTTTAAATATGCAATTTTAATTAAACTCTTAACGATACTTCAATTTGTCTTAAATATATTTTAAGAAACAATGTTCTCTTTAAATATTTACCATGTCCACTATATCGTTTTACTCACCAATAAAATACAGTACTATCAAACGCTTCTACATATAAACTTCTGGAGCATTTTTCCACATTATTGGCAGTTCGCCATCAGAAAGGTCTTGATTTAGGAAACCGCCTTTTAGAAATATAACAATCTGTAATGTCATCTACAATCGCATCTGTTTTCAATGGATATAACTTTTTATATAAGTATTCCCATTTTATTTACAATTGAAAGAGCTTGAAAAACATACTAGTTATTTATTTAGATAACTTTTATTTAATTAATCTCTATCTAATGATAAAAAAAACTTCAAAAATAGATATATAACACATTTAAAATGATAATATTAAATAATGAAATTGAGGTGTTTATGTTTTCACTGACATTTCTTCTTTACTGCAAATAAAAATAATTTTGTAATAATGTTGTAAGGGCTCTCAGTTGTTTCTTGATATTGAACGATTATTATTAACTGGCGATATGAATATTTACAGTGATAATGTATTTTTCATAAATGAATGATTTATTCTTAAATGATTAATACTTCTGAATGATTAATACTTAAAATTAAAACTGGAACTTTAATAATTTATTCTAAATAATAAATAAATAATTGCAAATAAAGAATAAAAATGTTGAAGGTAACGAAATATTTAAGTACAATTTTGTCATATTACTCATGTTGTCTGAGATTTTAAATAAAAAAGATATATATTTATTTATTTCTATATACTTATTACTGTTTTTACACATTATTGAGTATTAATTTTTCGCTACAATACCAATTCACTCTTGACACTTCTCTAAGTCGTTTAAGTACACAAACTAAGAAGATCAAACTGATGAAGTTTCTTTGAGCGTAAATAATATAAGTAATGTCTCCGGAGAGGAATGTCTTTGTACTATTATCCTCTTATAATGACAAAATGAAGCTAAATAATTTATTGATTTAATATATTTTAGGTAGGATTTAAATGAATAAAAATAGATTGTTCTCAAATTTACATAAATACGTTTTGGAAACCGTAAAAAGTTTTATTAAAAGGCGGTCATTTCTTTAAACTATACTAGTAATATGATATAGGTCACTTTGTTAAATTGAATTTTATAAAACTAACAAGCCACTGAAGGACAAAAGGATTAATAAAATAAAATCCTCTCTTACTTTTGGTTAATTGTTTAGTATTTGTTTTGGTTGCTATAAACGTTTGTGTAAAAAGGGAATATTTTTTAGAAAACATTATAATTTTTAAATGTTGACGTACGTTATCCTAAAAGTAAGTACGTAAGTAGTCATTCTGAACAAGCGATTGAACATCGGCGATCATTTCTCTTTTCTTTCAAAAAAAAACTTTTAATTTAATATCGCGCACGGTTGCTCGATCGCGCCCAGAACGCTTTTAACTCTCTTTTTCAGGACTTGGCATCTTGTTAAATGCTCATTTATACAAAATTATTAAATTGAGAGTTTTGCGGTTTCGATCACTCAAGAAAAATACATCGAATGCTAGTGGTTTTTAGTGTCATAACGTTTGGTTGTGAAGCCAGGACGACCTTTTGTCATAAATGAGTCCTTCGGTGAAAAGAATAAAGTATTCCATCGCCTGACGTACCACATAAGTTGGTGCAGGCTCCACAGTAGAGTAAAAAACTTGTCATAAAAAATACATATATTTGACGCTTCTCTTTCATCCTGGCGTGGTCAGTTATCTCATACGGAAACAGTCAGTGTCGATAGTTTTAAAGTCCATCAGAAGAACTAGCTGTGCTGTAAAGTACCTTAGTATAGCCACATCAGCAACCTCACTGAAATTTTAAAATAAGCAACTCTTCAATTTAGTATAAGGTATATTGCCCACACATGTAACGACAAGCACCCAGCTGATATAAATTAGGAATCCCAAAGGATTTCAATGTCTTTTCGTATATACCTTAACCTTGGGGCGCTAAAACGGGCTATATTTGAGAATGTAATATTCACCGCCTCCTTAGAGCAAAGAATCTGTGTCTTTGTAAAAAGTCTGACGTAATAGTCTTTAGGTGGTGGTTGACTGGTAAGAGACATCAGTACAGGGCTCTGATGTTAGTTATATGCACCTTTAAAGAGATTTTCTATAATACAACTTATATTGAAAAACTTGTGCATCCACTGAAACTTGTGGCGTTATATGAAAATAGAGTTTTCTTGGGAATATATTATTAAATATTGTCGCAACTTTAATTTCATCTTGTTTAATAATGAAATTGTGTAATTTACCATTGCTTTGTTATTATATGAATAGCTCGTTCAATTTAACCTTAAAAATAGTGAAAGGTTACATTAATCTGCTCAGATCTGCAAATTTATATGACTATTAGGAACGGTTCTATTAATAATTTTGCCCAATCTTTCCGCCGACTCAGCGATATCAAAAAAACTTGTACTCGTTTTTTAAGTTTTATTTGGTTTTGTCATAAAAATAATAATAACCATTTCAAGATACGAAAACTAATACATTTACTAAAGTTATCGTTCTTTTGTAATATTTAGAATATTGCTCATTAACATTCATACATATGTATTATGAATGGCACAAAAATTTCAATCTCCGAAACGGTGATCCTTAGAAAAAAATTAAAGACAATATTTTAAAAATAATGAATAATTTGTCTATCGTATTTTTACGAGTCTAATAAAACACGCAAATTTTTCTGAGACATTTAAGAAAAGATTAATGTTGTACATTTCACCTTGAAAAAGTTTTTCACACACATATGATCGGTAGACATCGTATTTCCAACATTTATACCGATTTTGAGTTTTGTACGAATTAATAATACCTTGAACGTCTATTTACACCTGGCTATCAAGCAATAAATATAGACATATAGATTTTGATTTTAAATGTATTCATTTTAAGTCGTTACAACTATATTTTAACTATATACAAAGAGTCTAACCTTTCATTCCTCTCATATTAAACTTTGCTAAACGTTATATGTAAAATGTTACATTACAAAATATTTTTCTTTTGGTGTTATGTGAAGTTATTACTTTTACACTTGCTAGCCATTAAGGTTTACATGATACATATTATGTTTTTCAGTTATTTATTATATGTAGTCAAAAATAGCCATTATATAGTCAATAATTATAGTCCAAATATAAATAAATAAACTGCAATATATTTTTTAGAAAGACATCAGTTTGATAGCTAAATTTACCTCAAATATCAGCAAAAAATTCGTTACGGTTCATACAAAGAGGTCAATAGACATCACTGACCAGCTAGACGGTAAATCCGCTTTGCTACCGTAAAATATTCCTAGGGAAATTTTACATAAACCGTTGTGTCAACTCGGCTGCACCTGCTATACCTTTCACTTGCGGTCGGAGCCTTTAAGCTTTACTGGAATATTGAAGGTATATATCATCAAGAACATTATCTTCATATATTTTATTATTGTTACCGCATTTTGGGCGAGTAGTGGATAAGCTCATTTGATTGATTGATAGTATATGTATATTTTTTATTATAACCAACTTTTTTTTAAACAAATTTTTGTGCAATACATAATCTGAACCCTGGAGTACTAACTCATCAGCCAACGTTAAATCTCTCAAGTGATAGCCTTGCTAGATCAGGAGAATTGCTAAGAACTACTGCTACAATAAGAAGGCCACGACGGGCCCTTTCGTACGCTTTGTGCCGACAAAACTCAGAACTTAAGTCAATTTAGAACTTAAGGTAATTTTTAGTCCACACAGGCAACACCCACATTCTCTCCTTTCTTATATTAAATTAGGGAAAACAAAGTAGAAAAGCAAATGTGTTTAAGAAGATTCCCTTTTCGTATTTTTAAAATTTTAGGGGATTGAATCTGAACCTAGTTGTAATACTTTAGCACCACTGACTTCAGCACCACACTTCACTTCACTTCAGCACCAATACCTTACATACGATTATTCTTTTTCTAACAAATATGCTGAATTTTATTTTTTAAGTATGAAATTATGTAATAAAAACATTATTATATTAACAAGTTTTGTTTATTGTTTTGAGGAAGAAGGATTTTAGTTTTATTTCAATATCAAGCTACAAATCAGGATAATTAAAGAAATATTTTACTTTAAATATTCGTCCCATATTTATGAAAGTAACTACATAATATTTTTAAAATCTTGGAAACAAAGAGAACCGATGTGTTACATGAAACCTCAAAACAATAATTACTTCGCTACAGAGCTTAACAACATTGAGTTCTTTCCATGTGCAATGAGATTACTTTAGAATATAAATACATAATGAAATTATCGCAAAAAATCTCTAATTTGTATTCTCTTCGAACACAGATTTTACGAAAATGTGGTTTTATAATACACAGATAAGGGTGATACCGAATTACTAAACGATATTCGAATTTAGCTTACACCGGATTTAAGTATAGATTGCAAAATGTAATCAATGTTACATAATATGATTTACTTTCAGTTAATACGTGTCGTTTTTAAATAATCAATTTGTATGTACTACTTTTTGTTTTCATTTAAAATAACAAAGGTAAATGAAAACATTTTCCATTATTATAATGTATCTAAATAAGACATTAGATTTTCAACAAACACAATGTTAAATTTATCCGGAAAATTGAAATCTGCAAAACTATATCGCTATATTGACAAAATCTCTTTATATCTCGTTTTGATCTAGCAATCAGAAAACAGTGAAGTTGTAATAACATATTGATCACATTAGCAAAGAGATTTGTTCCAATTTATATAGAATGGATATCTATGAAATGTTTAGTTCTATTTATTTTAATTCATATTTTATTAAACATTTAAAAAAAGGAACACAAGGTTGTCAAATAAAAAAATAGAAAATTTAAACATCACAAAATAAAAATATCGTCAATTGGATTTTGTGGATATGGTTTAGGATAAAAAAAAACAAATATAGTCAGTACTTGTTATAATTTTATTATTTAATAAGGTAGGAATCATTACGCTCGGTTTAAAAAATAATTTCTATTTTTTTTTAATTTCAAATTTCCCACGTCAGTAAATTATAAAAAGTTACGTATAGAATTTTTATAAATATATTTGATTATTGAGTGATAACGTTGGTCTTAAATAGGTTTAAAGAATATTGAGAATTAGAATTATTTAAATTAAATTAGAATTATTGGAATAAGGTATTCGACGGTTCAAAACTTTTGTTTCAGTTTCACTTCGAAAGACTATGGATTTAAAATTTTCAAAGTATTGCATTCCTAAACTTTGTCCCAATGTTCATTATCACCTGTTGTTTTCAATTATATTTTAACAATTTTTGAGTAAATTGTATTATGTGTTACCTCGAAAAATATGTTGAAAGCAATATAGCTTAGAACACAAGATTTATCGTAAAATTTTGTTTTATTGAATTAGAATTCACCTGTCTAGTAAATATACATATAGATACATACAGACAGGTGCTTTAATTAAGTTCGCCTACTTTTTTATAACTAGTATATTATAAGACAGAAAAATTAAAACAGATAAATTAAGTTACGTCTGTAGATTCAACTCCAAGGTGGCAGTGTCGTAAAACAAAATTAAATTAACAATAATTTCTAGCTACACGAAAAAGACGAATAAGAAATGTAACGCTCACTATTCTTATTTCGTTCATTTGAGTTACTACATTATTTTTTGTATATTCATTCTAAAGCCAAACTGCGCTGCGAAGAAAAATATCTGGCCTTCCTTAGTAAAGGAAACTACAAGAAAATATGCATATCATTAAATGATAAACCAGATTTGGAATGTTATAATAACGTTAAGATATACTTATTTCTCATATGGATAAACATATTTATAAAAAACTAGTTTTTGCCCGCGACTTCGTCCGCGTTAGTTTGGTCAAGAATAATATGTGTAGGTATAGCTGACCAGGCGAACTCTATTCCGTCTTAGAGGCCATAAATAATCAGGTTTTTCCTGATTCAATCAAACAGAATGATTGACATATTAGTTAGTTGTCAAATCTAATGTCAAAAAAAACGTTTGTATGGGAAATACAAAAGGGCTGTTTTTAGGGTTTGCCCGTCAATTATTCCAATTTTTCTCAGCTTTTAAACCTTCCCTGGACTTCTAGGAGTATTTCAAGACTAAAATTAGCCAAATCGGTTCAGCCGTTCTCGAGTTTTAGCGAGACTAAGGAACAGCAATCCATTTTTATATATATTATAAAAAATATAAGCATGGAATAAAACAAAATTAGTTGCAAGCTTGTTTTTATAAGACGCAATCCTATTTATTTCATTGATAACTAATTACATGAAATTTTTAACATGTTATTAAACACTTTGAATTAGTTGAAAATGTTCGGTGCGCATAATAATTTTCTCTAGGACGTATGTACATATAGAATTATTATCGATTATCTTTTTACTTCTAATAAACCCCACCAAATGAAAACCTTGCTTATAAATTATAAACAACTAGTCGAGTTGTGAACCAATGTTGTAGTTTAAAAATAGAAACCACTTTGAAAAACAGAAACTGTTATACGCAACAAAAAATAAACAATATGGGTTTGTTCTGTGTAAAATTAATGACAGTATTTGATGACAATTTTAGAAACAATAGGTATATTGACACATAGCAGAGTCTATTTAGTAATACTTAGCTCTTAGCAAATACACTAATAGTTTAACATTAAAATTATAATTTAAACCTGTACGACTATTAAAAAGTGAATACTCCCATGAGTGGTCACAAATATTAGATGTATTATGTATTATTAGTAAATCATACAAATAATATTGTTTGATAAAAGCTATAGAAAATATACGTACAAAAAAGTACAACTGAAAATATCGTTGACATTATTTTAATTGAAGTTTATTTATGTAAGAAGTCTTGCTGTTGTCCCATTTTTGCTTTTTTCTTCAATGGAACTTATATACTCAAAATTCTAAAAGATTTTCACATTGTTTAACTTTTGAAATCACGCTGAGATGATTTAAGATTCCTTGGTTTGTTTGAAGTATCGGAATCTGATATTTTTAATGCATGACTTGAAAATGTAAAATATTCAAATAATATGAAAACTCGTATAAATTATTGAATATCAAATATTAAATTTAAAAAAGCAAAATATTTTTTTTAATGTAAGCACATATGTGTTAATATTTTAAGGATTAAAATACGCGGGCCAATGAAAAAAGAGCTTAATAATTTAATGAAAATAACACAAGCTTTATGTACTGTAAGCAAATTCTTTTAAAGATGAACAAAGAGAAAAAAAGACAACAAGTGCGATCTCGAGTTTTTAAAATTACAAGTAAAGTTAAATGGACACACAATTTATGGCGCATACAAGGTTATGTAACTAGTACAGTTTTGTATAATTTGTTATAAAATATAGGATTTAATATTTGCTTTCGGGTAGTTGGCTATCAATTAAAATAATCACGACTAAATATCAAATGGACACATTTATTTATTTAACTCTTCTGACGTAGCTTGAGAACTATGACTGTATTTTTCAAGACTGTGGTAAAAATATCAGGGCGAGAATGTGTTCAGTCATATTATTTATTTAACTCTTTAAAAAAAAATTATAATTAATGATCTCGATATCAATATTACAGCTAATTGTTGACTGTCAAAATTATTCAAATGGAAAGATATATGTACTTATATCAAATTATAAAAGTTGCAAACCTCCAGCGTGGTTAAAAAATTGTACTGTAGATGTTTTCATTCTGCTTTTACTTTTCTTTTTATTTTGAAAAGCTACATAGCAGTTCTTCCTTTTCATTTATAACCGATATTGACACAAGTTAATAAAATTATCATTAAATTTTTGCAACGAATTTTATAGCGGTGACAATTGTACAGTGAATATTTAATTGAAGTTGGTTTTTTTTGTAGTTTTTTCTTCATTCGTTTCTGAATCTTGTTATTAAATAAGAGGAAAATGAAAGCAAAATTTTTATTTATCTTCTTACTTGTCATATATTTACATATTCATTCATATGTGTGTATATATAAATAGCAGGATAAAATTATAAGGATTATAAACATCAATCTTGCAATTAATCTCTGTATAGACAGAGTCAATTTCAGGTGGTAGAGCCTAGCTGTAGTCAGTTACTACAGCTCGAAAATGGGCTGGCTCGACCGGGGAAGTACTACCCTCTCACAGAAGATCGGCTTTAAGTAGCCTTTAATGGCTGCGTTTCGTTCGATGAGTGAGAGAGCCGGTTGCCCTTTCCCTATTCCTATCCTTTCCTACAATTCCTTTATTCCCACCCCTCCCTATCCCTAAAAAACAAGGTTGGCAACACATCCACAACAAATATGTTGCGGATGTCAATGGGCGATGGTAACTACCTTCCATCAAGTGGGCCGTCAGCTCGTTTGCCACCATTCACATAAAAAAAAGTCAAATAATTATTAAAATACTTGTATGTATATCTATAAGCAGTATATTGCTAATATGTAAGTCACCAATGAATTAACTATGACTAAAATTTATTTCATTTTCCATAAAAAGTAGGTATTCAATATTCATATCACCTATATTGAGGAATTTTGGATGACACGTAGTAATTAAAAGCGGTATTGCTCAATAACAATACTGTAGTTTATTGAGATATCTCTAGGTGCTGGCATTGATTGATATGAAAAATCCTGAATTATTATAAATAAAAGCTCTAGGTCAAATAAAAAAAAATGTTCTAAAGAGTTCCTCACAACAAAACTTCTTGTTGTTAATAATAATGACGATATGTTTATATGTATCTCAGGAGTTACTATTCTGAAATAAAAGAAAGATTTTGTACTCGTATTTTTTTGTCTCACTGGCAGCGTTATAGTTTAACGTTTGTTAAAGGTTACTCATGTTCGAACTGCAGCTGCAAACCACAGCATAAATAACATCTGCAAACAATGATCATTAAGGGTCAAAGAGTTAAGAATGACATATACTAGTCTGTTAATTTATGTTAGTGCGATTAAAGTAAATTTACTTTGAAACTCTTATTCTGTTATTCAACATTTTAATTACAGAAAATAAATTTTATCGTTTATACAAATCAAGTCGTTTAAACTCTATTACTGTCGGAGAAGATTTTATCGGTGATTTTAATTTCTCCATACATCTTGTGCTTTCACACAGTTCTATTTTTATGGGCTTAATGGACATCAAAGAGGCATTAAATTGTTAATATTCAAATACATTTCTTCAAAATAATATGCGAAAAATTTGAAAAGAGTACGAGTACGTATGTGCCACCAAACTATTTTCATTTTGTACATAAAATTTTTGGTATGAGACAACAAAATTACAGATGGATTAGTTGATACAGAAGTCTAAACAATTATTATATAATGAAGTCATCGGTAACCTAATTAGATTTGGAAATGATTAAATCTATGTTCAACTATTCATTAACAACCATGAAGCACTAATACTACATAATTTTATATTGGCTATAAGAGCCCTGAAGCTTCAACTGTCCATTAAATATATCAGATCTATTAAATACTCAACTTAACAATCAACCCAACGCCAACTAGTCCACGTATAAAAAACTCGTAATTTTATATTGTTATCAACACTTAATGCACAGTTTATAAACAATAGTTACATAGCACCATGTAACTATTGTTTATACTGTGAGTATAACTGTGAGTTCGAAACGATAAAGTTAACATTTTTATAAAATAACTGTTTGTTTAAAGTATTTTATGAACGAAATGTGTCTATTATTAATAATATATAATCGTAATAATGAATCATCTAAATATATCAAAAAGCCAGGCTTCATATTATAAACGATTTTTAAAAGAAATATTTTGATATTAACATATACTCAACTTTCTTATTTATACAAATATTACCTTAAAGAACAATATATGTACAAAATGTATATGTTATAAATTAACATCCATTATTTATAGGTAGAGATTGTTTGGAAAAATATAACGAGGTTTGAATTCCTTTCAGTTTAAGTGTGTTATTTATACATATAAATGAGATTTCGATTGAAGTCATATATTATTATATTTAATTCAGTGGATTGGACCAATCTACACTTTTAAAGACTTCCTGCCGCGGGGGAAACGCGACAGGGGCATGTGGGATTTCCACCCACTAAACCACCTCGACGTTCTCTGCGCTGTGCGTAGACTAGTGAGCGGGAACGGCAAGCCATACTTCCGCTCACTACGCACGAGTCCCGAAAGGGACTCCGCCATCGGCAGGGGCATCAGTGGCTGACCACACCACCCCTCCGACTCAAGAGCAGCGTGCCGGGAACGCCAAACACGCCGCTCTTCCTCTAGCCTATGTTACCCGGACGCCGGTTCCCCGCCGACGCCCGGAGGCTTCCTCACTGGGGAGGCAGGTCGCGAGCATAAGCCCGCTGCCTTCGACCCAGCCTTCGTCGGCGCAGCGGCGCCGAGGAGGGGTCGTCTTCCCTCACTCGTTCAGCAGCCTCCTTCTGCAAGATGACTCTCTCGCTGAAGTCGGCCACCGCCTGCCATGCCCTCTCGCTGCCGACCATGGCCTGGACCACTGCCGGCAACGAAAGGTCTGCGCCAACCACGCGGATGAGTTGGCTACGCTCGGATATCCACGCTGGACATTCCATCAAGGTGTGGTCAGCGGTGTCTTCCACGCGACTGCAGTGGTGACACGTCGCTGTCGGCTCTCTCCCGACTATGTGGCACAAATACCTCCCGAAGCAACCGTGCCCCGAGAGGATCTGCACCAGCCGGAAGGTCAAGGATCCGTGTCGGCGGTCCACCCACTCCATGAGGAGCGGGCGAATAGCCTCCACGGTTCGCAACCCGGCCACTGGCTCAGAGAGCCTTTGCCTCCACCGATGGAACAAGGACGACCGCGCAGATCGTCGCCAACTATCCACCCGATCCCGGTCCGGACTCGTTCCCCGGGATCGATCTCGCGCGCGCTGGTGGTAAACCTCCGCCAGAACCTTGGACCAATCTACAGTATTAACTTTATTCATATTGCCCGATAGAACGTACTACTGAATACTGAATTAAAGTGTCAAGTTTAAAATAAATATATTGGACTAAATTAAATTGACGTGAAATTTAACCTATACTAAGGTCATTATTTCTATACAAGTGTGGGTTACAAACGAGCTTATATTGTCTGATAGGACATTTGTATTTGTATTTATAGCAAATCCTTCAAAATATGGGAATAAACTTAAGAAACAGTGATTTGTTTAATGTATTTAAGTTTTAAAACTATTTTAAAAGTCAGCAACTTGTTTAAATTTAACCATACACGTATGGGAAAAGATAAAACTAGCTTAAACTAATTCTAACTTTGAGTCAGATTTATACTAACTTTACACTATTTGTTGAAAAGTTAAATTTATGGTTGTTGTGATACAGTGACGCGGCGAGAAGTTTTGTATTCAGTTTTTCAAAATTATGGGTGTTGTTAGATTTTGAAATAATTTTAGTTCTAGATTCATAAGCATGCATCGACGAAACTAGAAAGTTAAATTTACTAACTACCGAATAAGCTTATATTTTCTACGAATTCCCAAACGTGGTATAAAGCTGGTAGAGCTTGCATTTACATCTAGGGTAAGAAGAGTTAGATAAATTCAAGTAATATTCTATAAGCACGTATTGTTTATAACCAATTTAGTAAACTACTCTTGGTTCAGAATCTTGAAGGACATCATACAAAAAACTACACGGTACATCCAATTTCATAAATATCTAAATGAAGAATGCACTGTGTGCCATGGATTGACGTTTGATATAGTGAGAATTTATGTCTGTTTCTTTAAAATGTTTTATGTATTGTTTGTTATATTCGTTTTTAGTTTATGAATCAAGCAAAATCTTTATTTCTTCACAATATGACACTCAACCTTACTGCTATACTACTTTAAATAATACTGTTGCTTAGTGTAGCGGATTTAACTATAACATTTAATATATATTAAATTTAGTACTCAAATGAAAAATAATTATTAAAATAACTATTGGAATATTTTATGATTACACAGATATGTAGGATTATGAACATATAATCTTTTCACTAATTAATATGACATTAATTTCTTTATAAACTGTAATAGTATCGTGTTTTTAACCGCAAACCATTTCTTACTATGGATAAAATAAACTTTGCATTGTCATAAATAAAGGATTAAATTTAAGTATTATGCATTAACTCTCTTATAAATAACACTTTTAATATTTTAAGGGGTACATTTTAATGTCAACAATAAGCTTTGCGCAGATATAAAATTATAAATGTAAAATTTATAAAAAACAAAAACTATGTTTTCCACTTTGATTATAGAAAGTTTTATTTCTTTAAGCCAAAGAGAATAAACAAAGGTAATAATAAACAAACTTGTAGTACATATATTATAAAGTAAAGGTAATTCTTTTGAATACGTGTGAACAATGGAATCCCTATACCGTTTTAGCAAAAAGGCATCAAAAGTAAATTTCACCTTGGGTTAAAAATAATATTTTCGTGTTCGTTCGTTTCATACATGCATTTTTTTATTATATGTATAATTGCCCACATCATTAGGAAAACGAACAAAGGCGAGTTTAATACTAAAACACATTCTCTGCTAGCTGACCTTCAGAGTGTAGAGAAAAAATACTTTTGGGCTGTACAAGATATGAAATATAATGAATTAAAAAGTAATATATAAGTTATAAATAGATAAAAAACTTTAATGTAAACAAGAAGATAAAAACATAAGAAATATAGGACCATAACAACTAGGTAAAGTCAAAATAATCATAATAAAAATATCATTAAAATTTAAATAATATTACTTTAATTAAACATTGGAAGAAATTACGTGCAGAAGCTTATCTCATTGGCTACTAAGGTAAGTTATTTCAAAGTCAATCTGTTGTTAATTTAAATAGTCTAAACTTAAACCTATATTATGAGAAGAATATGAATCAGTAAGTTGTTTGAAGATCTAAGACATCCGTCAGAAACATTTAACAGAAAGATAAAATCTAGATTTCAATGCTTGTATAAGAATCGAATAAAAATAAATGTGCCCACAGCCATTGTATTTGGGTTCTATAGCTATATAACAGAAACATGATACAATTTTGGTAGCTCGAATATTATTTTGATTCTGGTGTTAAGTAAACAATTGAGTTTATTGAAAGACAATTCATTTATACATATTAGATAAACAGACATATGCGAAGTTAGTAACACAGAGTAATAAGGAATTTTCGTTATTCAGGTTTTTTTTCACATAGTTTTATTAAACTCAATAAATATTAAGAAGATTATAATTTTATCTTAAACACTTCTATTTTGTTGGCGTCTTTAAATTATGACCCAGCTAGACTTAATATTATGACTTTGTGGTATGTTTGTCTATAGATTTTTTTTTCACAGTACATTACTAGCCTGAAATTGTATTTTTAATAATAAGACACCATCAGCCTATTCAGAGCCCACTGCTGAGCAAGGCCTCTTTCTCACATGGAGAAGGTTTGAGCATTAATCACCACGCTTGCTCAAGACGGGTTGGTGATTTCAAACTTATAATTATGAAATTATAAGTCCAGGTTTCCTCACGATGTTTTCCGTCACCGTATGTCAGTGGTGTCTAAATATTCTCAGAAAGTACATATGACTCCGAAAAATCACATTGGTACTTGCCAGGTTTGAACCCGCGCCAACGGCAACGAGAGGCGGGCCCCTTAACCACTAGGCCACCACTGACTTCATAAGACACCGTTTGAGTTGAAATATGAAAAGTGTATAATTTATTAAATAATCCCTGATCACGCCGTCAAAAATACTGAGCCTCATAAACAAAATTAATGTTAAAAGTCGCGAAAAACTTCACTTATATAAAAAAATTACACAGTTTTCCAAAATTTTTTATAATTTTTCAATAAAAAAAATTTATTATTGACAATTGTTTTACATGCGAATTTGCTGTTAAGATATTCCTTATCAAGCGAAATTGTGCGACTGCGTCGAGAACGCGAACCTAGCATAGTGCTACATTGTAAATTAAATCTACATTTAGAATCGACCACTGCAAAATGAGTTTGTATACAAAAACTTTAGGGTAGAAAATATTAGGTGTATAAGGAAAGTAGTTAATAAATGAGTATGCGTTTACAAAGCTCATGGTTCACATGAGAGAGAGTTTCTTGAACTGATAAACACAGATATCTGTGAAACAATACAAAACAAATTCATGGTAAGCGTGTAATGCTTAGTGACGCTTGATATTTAATGTTACAATGATTCTAGTGGCAGCTATCTCTGAGAGGAAAGGTACGAAATGTAGTAAAATGCACCCTTTTACTCTAATAATTGAAAATTATTTTCAATTTTTTAGTTCGGTTAGCTATAAAAAAGTGTTTTTTCAGTCTTTTTAAACTATTATTTTTTAAATTTTTTTTACTTCAATTAATTTTACATTTACGTTAACATTTTATGCACTGGCTCTAACTCTCTCCATCCACTATAGAGGATCTATAAAAGAATTCATTAATCCTGGCGGTCCTTATAAGGGAACTGAAAATCTGTTATCAAATTATTGCATTGTCATCGGTCCTTGATACGTATGCAAAGTTTAAAAGTTTTATGTTTAACTAGTTTTAAGAGACTAAATTGGGTTATTACTTAAAATATGTCATAATATCGCCTGAATGTAATAATACTTATTTAGATTTAATCAGTTTAGAAACTTTCATCGTGATTTATGATCTGTAATTAATAACTGTCGTGAATATTTTTGTATTTGATTCAAAGTTTATAAAGTGCTGAAAAGCCAGCGTTTTGGGTTAAGTCATTCTAAAAGTTACATAAAATCTGTATAAAATTATTATAATTACTTTTATTACATGTGGTTCAAACTACGGATGTATCAAACAATTTTTGAGTCCCGTGTTGTTTCGTGTCCTCTTCCTTAAAACACTTATAAGAAATATAATCTAATTTGGAATAGAAATAATAGTAAAAAAGGTAATAAAAATCAAGAAACAACTTTAAATATACAAAGAAGCTATTGTGTCACTTTTGAAGCTTTATAATATCTATATATGTATTTACTGAAGCATAAAATCATCCATATCTAATGAAAAACGTGTTATATTCCCTTAAACATTTTATTGAATTTCAATTGATTTTATTTTTTTTTGATTTTTTTTAGTTTTACCATTTATACATAAGATGAGTTTTGATAGTTGTATAGAACTACTTACTGAGAGTAACTCTTTTGATCTTCAAGTGACAGACATCTAGATCTCATCTGCTCGTAATCATGGTTGCTGCAAACTAACCGAAACGTCAAGGGTATATTGTTCAAAGTAATTATAAAAGCATAGTAAATCCGATAAATCTATGTTTTATTACAAGTTGTTATAGTTTGCCTGGAACCTCCGGCTGACCTACGAATAATGAATTGAAATCAATATTTTTTAATAATCTTTTGCATTAATCATCAAGTAAGTATTCTGACAATTTTTGGCGGCTTTAATACGGCCTATTTAATGAAAAATTGGATTATAATAAAGATAAGACATATCACTATAAGTCGAACAATTTAAGTTCTTTAAGTATACTCAAAAAGTTTCGATTATTTGAACAAAATTGATAAAATATGAGTAAATTTTACGGCAATTACTAGAAAAGATTGTTTTTTTCTTAGTTTTTTGGTTGTATTAATGGGAATACTGTCATTAAAATCTGTTCTGAGCTTGACGTTTGATTTTGTTGATGTTTCATTACGTTTTAATTGGCAAGTTAGTTGGGTAACTAGAAAATGATGATTCAATTATTAAAGCGTCGTCACACACTTTGTTTGAGGTCTTCATTTGTTATCGTGTTTTCTTGCTCTGATAAATTAATTGAGTATTTACCTTTGCAATTATATTTACGGAGCAACCGTTAGCTTTTAGAAAACTTAAGTAGATGTAAATACTCATGAATGTTATAATGCTGATTATGTTTTTCAATTATTTAATTGCTACAAAAATATTATATCGTTATTTTAAGTGCAATGATACAATGCGCTTTTAAGTCGATAAGGGAGGCATATGTCCAGCAGTGGACCTCTCTTGGCTGAAGTGATGATGATGAATGATACAACTGTCAGTTTGTTATTTTTTTATGCAGATAACAGTTATTCGTATACGTAAATATAATAATTATGTGAAATGCTGATGTTTTTGAACTTTTCACTAAATAACGTAAATATTAAAAACATTTTTAATATGATTTATAAATAGAATTTTGGAAACAGAAAATATAAAATTTTTGGTGTTCAACTGGACCACACTTGAAATATCTTTTTTTGTGAAACTCACGAAAAACAGTTCAAATTTATCAAATGCTTCAAATTTGAGTAAAGTTGGTGAAAATTGAAGTTTCAATACTGTCAAAAGAAATTTATTTTTAATTTGATTCCATTTTTTATAATAACTAAGCATAAAATATTTTAAAGTCTGGTGAAAAAGCTTTATAATCACCAAAAACAGTGTATATTCCTAATTTTTTTAGAAAATTTATGATAAAAGTTAGCGTTACACCAAAAGATGCTTCATATATTTCAAGTAAACTTTTATATAGACTTTGGAATTGGTTTCATTAATCAATTTGTAACCAATGTTAAAAATCAATAACATTTTCTATAAAATATTAAGTAGTTGTAATATAAATTTGGGTGATTCAATAATTAATTACTAAAGGTCATGTAATCATTTGTGATCATTTGAATTCCAAAGACTATTAATCATAACTTAATTTTTTAAATAATAAAAATTAAGTGACTAACTAAAAAAATATTAATATTCAAAAATGATGACTGTGTGTACCAAGTAGTGTTAGAGCTCTTCAGGAGGAAGATTGTCTACAAATGTGATAAGATTGAAATAAAGTAGAGAGTGTTAGTGCTGTATTCGTGAGATCGATAGCCCGATTCTTTAAAATAGTGGAAGTGACGGCAAAATTCCTGACAGTTCTTAAAGAATCCATTTGGACATCGTCCTGCGATAGGTATGTTTTCTATATTCTATTTTTATTGAGATAAATAAAGCCTACATTCAATAAGACTAAGTGCAATTTGTCACAATTTGGCTACATTAAATAAATGTTCAAATCAATTCAAATGGGAACTTCTTGAGGAGCTCATACAAAAAAGTTTTAAAGTAATATATTATCTTAATTAGGTTTATTTTCCATTCAAAGAAATAAGAATATCAAATTAAAATCAAAGAGTGTTGTATTTACCAGAAAATAAGTTTGTTTCAAAAGAAACCTTTTGCTATACTTAAGCACTTTTATAATTTTATAAAAACTACATTACAATAATTAAGACCATTATAATCGTACAATACAGTAATATAATTATTATGAAACGTTAAGAATTAGTTATAAAATTATATATATACTATAGTCCGTAATATTTATAAAAATAAAATTAATTTTTCACAAGATTTCCAGTTAATTTTGTAATTCCTGAAATAATAAGTTAAGATTACAGTATAATTCTATCCGTCTGCTCTGTAATTATGCTGTGACTGTTCTATGTCTAGCAGGAGATTTATTGAACTCAAGATATTTATATTGCGACTAGTTATATAACATGCAGTATACGAGTTTTATTAACATTGTTATATTAATACTATATTTCTCGTGTTTAATAGAATTTAACGCTTACGTTAAATTATTATGTTGGTTAATCTGAATTCTATTGATCCCATTTATTTTAAAACTATATTATTTAATCAGACGTAGCACTTTAAGTATTTAACTCCTTATTCAGGTGTCTTGAAAACTATAACATTTTCATCTATCAAGTCTAATGAAAGTTTATAATAACATTTTAAATATTGAAAATAAATTCGCTTCAAAAAACTGTCATGAAAAACTGGTTATATTACTTAAAATACATGGATATTAATAAACGTAACTATAAAATGACTTATAGACTTTAATCATGGAGATCTTAGATCAAAAAAATCTACATTAAAGAGTCAGTTAGATAAAATATGAAATATAAAATAATGTAGGATAGTGTCTAAGCCCGTTATATATTTTTTACCTAGATTTGATTATCATGACATGTATTTATTTATTATCATCATAATAATAAAAGGCAGTATTTAGAAAGGAAAATGTTTTATGAAATGCTAGGCATAAAAAGACTTAACTAAAGAAGCAAAATACGACCTGAACAAACGAGTTAGAACAAAAAATATGAAGTGAGTTTCAGAATTATGGTCAACCAAGGATTGTGTCTGTATATTGTCTTTGTTGCACAAAGGTATTAACTGTCTTCTATAGCTTAATGTTTCTTAATAAGTAGTTCTAGATATCAAACTACCATCTCTTAATAAAAAAAATTGGTTGTTTGTAAAGTAGGTTTACGATCGAGATGTTTACGTGATAACGTCTTATTGGTGATATAAGTTTTTGGGAAGTAAGGAATTAATGAAAATAACAATTTTTTCAAATTTTAAGTTTTATTCACACTTGATGATAAATTTCGGGTGTAAAATGACAAGTTTACTTATTCGACGATGATATACATTTTTCTTCATACATACATTCATACAAACATACTTTTATACATTTATACAAACATTTATGCATACATACATACATACATAACATACAATGCGATCAGTTACAATCTTTCATTACTTTTACAAGTTTATTCAAGAATGTTAATTGTTAGTAAGTAGGTTATTTTATTCACCTTTTTTTGTTGCAATTGTTGTAACACTTCACTTGCACTTCACATTTTGTTTCACTGTTAAACATTCAACGAAAACTTAACCGCACGAGAAAATCTCCATTCGTTTGTATGCCGCTAGAGTGAGAGAGACGGAAGATCGGTCCACTCACTCGAACGCTATGCCTGCCTCCGCTCGTGAGGATTCCGCGTGACAAGTTTCACGGAATGACTGGCAGCGCTCGAGATGAGACGGGAGATCGGTCCGTCTCTCTCTCGTTATACCTGCGATCGCGCTCGTGAGGTTTTGGTGTGACACAAGTTTCTGAACATGTCATCCGACTAAAACGATTTTAAAGACGTTATCACGTCAAAACTACATTTTATAAATATGATATTAAATACACTACAAAACTTAGGAACAGAATATTATTTAAGAGAACCCTCATTTTTAATTATACATAAAAGGAAAATGAAAAGTCATAATGTATAAAATATAGAGCGACATGTTCATAGTTCCAGGTAACTTATGGCACTATAATATAACATGAATTTCAAAATGTGAGTAATAAAACTAAAAATATATGCCGCTCACTTGAAAATAACTGTTTAAGAATTTTGCAAAATGAATATTTAATTTGACAACATATACTCTATTTCCAATAAATTAATATCATGTTATATGAACGAAGATACCTATTCCAACAATAGAGGCTTAAGATAATGGCTCAAACTAAATAATGTATAGTTTTATTCAAACCTTCATAATTCATATTCGGTAATGGGGTGATTAATTATAGACATATTTCATTTCGAAACGACATATATAAAAGTTAAACGATTCTGCACAATGATGAATGATGACTTTACATATGATATTTTACTGCTACCTGTACTCGCATCTTATTATTTTTTGAAATAAATTTTATGCAGCTTTAACAACGTATTTTTTCAGTTACTTGCCGTTTAAATCCTTTTTGAGTCAGTTTATCTGTTTGTCGGATTAGCCAAAAAATGCAGACAAAAAGGTAACGAAAATTGTAAAAGCAGTAATAAAATATAAAAA
Organism: Danaus chrysippus; assembly: GCA_916720795.1. Classification (NCBI taxonomy): domain Eukaryota; kingdom Metazoa; phylum Arthropoda; class Insecta; order Lepidoptera; family Nymphalidae; genus Danaus; species Danaus chrysippus. Next base: position 3,405,370 of record CAKASE010000062.1, read on the forward strand.
AAACATATTCCCTAACTAGTTTTTTCTGTTTTAGACATATATTAATGCTATTATAATTTGACTTTCAATTTTAGTGAAACTTATACTGACTATATTCCTTATATATACAGAGAATTGTCAGTTTTAATTTAAAGCTCAGCCCAAAAATACAGATTTCAACTTTATTCGACGTAAAAGTATCCCATTTACGGGTATTACTTTCGCTGGCGTAAAATGTTGTGTAGAAACTCCGAAAATAATGTTTTAAAATTACATTTTCTTCTTACATAGATAAAAACTTTTCCATGTAATAAATTTAATTCCATATTTTCAAGCTGCATAATATTTGCTTAAAAGATTTCAAAAAGAAAAATATTAAAAGACGATGATATTAAGAAACAAATATAACTCGTGTTCACTTTTAAAAGGCTTCGAGTAAATTAACTTCAGTAGACGTTATGTCCTATTAAAAGTTTCACAGTATAAACGAAAGAAAATATAAAAATGGTGGAAGTGCTTTAAACTACGAAGGAATGTGAAGCAGTGGTCCGAATAAAATACAAATTGCTTGAAAAGTCTTAATGTTTTTTCGTACGGTCGACTTTTACTGTAGTATAAATTTTATAGAATTCTTTGCTAGTTGTTTTGGGATCTAAAAAATTTTAAACGTGTTCGAGGAAAAGATAATTAGTTATTAAACAAGTTAAATTCTATCTTAATTGAAATTTACATTTTCATTGTATTTCGAAATAAGAAAGACCATAGTTATTTCAGATTTATTGAACTTGAACCGTTTATGAGCGTCGAATAATAATAAATATCTCGGTTAATAGTTTTCCTTCTAAAAATCAACAAGCATGCCTATTATAATTTTTTGTTTTGCTTGAACATCCAAAAGTTATATTAAGTACACGAACCAATACATTTTTCAGGAATATTTTTCTGTTCTCTTTCATAATAGCTTCTTAAGATACAAAATCCAATAAATTATTGATTTTTTAAATATGACAAAGCGTTCTTTCATATCTGAAACCAAATCTTAAAATCTTTATTTCCTTAAAACGGTTTGTAAACCGAACCATACTTTATCTGTTATGACCAGTCGTAATTTATGTTAGTATGCATTTTAAGTATACCTAACATAATTTATTCGGCAAAACTGTTTCAACTCTTGTTTAACATTTTAATTCTACTTCGTCATTCTGAATGACTACGAAGGTATTTTTAATATAAAGTTGAATATTATTACATAAAACCTTATTGCATTTTATGGCGCTCCCTTTTTGAGGTTGAATAGTTTATGAATGTTTTAGTTAAATGTTAACTTAATAATTTTGGGTTATTAATTAATAATTACAAAGTTAGTTAATGCTAGTTTGTTTTATATTGCCAAAGTTACTACAAGACTGCTACATATTTGTTACTAATTTTGTAATTTCCTTGATAATACAAACATTGTTTGACTGGATTTTTTAAATATAAAGGAATGTCTTGTAAGTTATGGAAATGTCCATTAAACAAACGCTGATGTAAGAAGGATCTGAAAATATGTCTAGTTAATACTATTTTGAGAAAAAATATATAAACTAGATTATAATATTATATCGAATGTAATATATGTTCATTATAGGTTAGTGTTTTGGTTACGTGAAAGATAACAATAATAAAAGAATTATTTAAACACTTTATTACAAATTTGCTGTAAAGCATAAGTTAAAATAATTTAGTCTATCTTTATTAATTGCTAATCTAAAAACTTATGTTATAATATCAAATTTCAGACTTTTGTATATATACGTTATAAAACTGAAATTTATTATAAGTTCTAAAGTGTAATAAGTAAGCTAGAGACATAGCAACTAACTATTTTTTTAAATATCAACTGTCCCTTCAGCACCGTAATTTGTTTCATTGCATCAGAATTAATAATGACAAGTTTCAGGAATAAGTAGTTTTATTTATTATATAAGAGTAAACTGTAAGGAAAATGATTTCTATAAGGACTTTTTAATTACGCATTTTGTTTTTAAATAATATTTTTAAAAATATGTTAACCATGCCTCAGTAGCATTGTGCCTTTAGCTCGCTCTTATAGAGGTTTAAGAATTTTATAAATTTGGACATCCATAGTATGTGCCGATTATTTACGCTTCACCCAACTACTCCAGTTGAAGTTTTTTAGTGTTAGCGACAAAAGTAGTTTCCGAATATTAACGAAGAATAAATCTGAAAGTATCTGAAATAAAATAAATTATAAGTCACGTTTGGAAAATAGGTAGATACCACATTCGACACGGATAACTTTTAATAAAGACTATTAAAAAGAGAAAAAAAAAATCTTCCAAATATGAAATATTAATACGATTATTTAAATAAAAAGAAAACAAAGAATCACGATGAAAAGGTAATTGAGTAAGTAACTCTCAAGTCGCATTTACTTTTGTGAAAAGATCAAAGATAATTAAAGGTTATCTTATTCCTTAAAGGACGGTGTATCGGATTTGATAAATGAGAGTAAAACAATGGTCACAAAGGCTAAGCTTTACTGTCAAATTAAAGAATTTATGAATTAACTACATCAAAAGAAAGCAAGTTTTGAAATTGGTTAAATAATTATTATATTTTACGGTTTCCTTACTTAGCAAGTAGAACGTCTGTTTGTTACATGTAATGTGTTTTGTTTTAGCCAAACAATGTCATCTGGCGTTGCATGGAACGATATTTAGTACAGATAGAGACAAGTTAACAAAACCCACAACTTAGCTGAATGTAGGGAATGTGTATGACGTGTTACTGCTCCTTATCTCTTAATTTTCAGTTGTAATAATATGTTGTAAGTTTGCAAGCAACATATTCGTATTCGTGACTTGAAGAAGAATTAAGATATGTATGTATGTAGAATTTATACAGAGGGCGCTCATTATATTTCATATTGTTTTATTTTAATGAAAACTATTTTAGCAAATGTTACATTTATGAAATAATACTGTTTTTTTGGTTTATATAATAATTTATCTATTTTCGGCATGAATTGTGTAAAGGAGGAAAAGTTGTGTCAATTTCATTATATCATTTCTTTAAGTGTTCTTAAAAATACGAACTTTTATTTAGAATGCTAGATAATGCTGAAAAGTGTTGATATTACGACATTACAAAAGAGTAGAAGACATTAATTAGTCCACAAATGTAATAAATAAGACATGTATAACGTATTCATAAATACATATTTTGTGTCATTAATGTAATACATTTATTCTTTATTAATTTTGTATATTTGTTTTAAATACACAATACTTTTTTTTTTTTTTTTTTTTTTTTTTTATGTTAGAGGGGACAACCGAGCAGACGGCCTACCTGATGGAGGTAGAACCGTCGCCATCGCCGTCGCCGACATGTTGCGGATGTGTCACCACCCTTGACTTGGGAAGAGGGGAAGGAAAAATGGTAAGGGGAGAAAAATGGGAAGGGTTAGGAAAGGATGGGAAAAAGGGAAAGGGCTACCGGCTCTCTCACTCATCGAACGAAACGCAGCAACTAAGGCTACTTCACGCCGATCTTCTGTGAGAGGGTGGTACTTCCGCGGTCGAGCCAGCCCCTGTTCGAGCTGTAGTAACTTGACCACAGCTAGGCTCTACCACCTATAAAAATTAGTTAACTATTTACGATACTTCAATATGTCCTAAAAATATGTTAAGAAACAACGTTCTCTATAAATTTTATTTAATTAATCTATGTCTACGGATAAAAAACTTTACCAACATATATATAACATATTTAAACAATGATAATATTTAATGATGAAATTGAGATGATTTTGTTGTCACTGACATTTTTTCTTTACTGCAAATAAAAATTATTTTGTAAAAATGTTGTAGGGCTCTCGGCTTTTTCTTAATATTGAACGATTATTATTAACTATCGATAAGAATACTTACAGTGATAATGTAGTTTTTATAAGTGAATGATTTATAATACAAAAAATTAAAACTGGAAGTTTAATAATTTATCATATGTAATAAATAATTAAATGCAAATTCAGAATAAAAATGTTGAATGTAATAAAATATTTAAGGACTATTTTAGGGGATATTTTTAATTTTACTTTATTTAAAAGACCGAAAACCTACTCATGTTGTCTGAGATTGCAAATAAAAAAGATATTACGTATATAAATATTTATTCCTATATGAATACTTATTAATATTTTTACACATTATTGCGTATTAATTTTTTGCACAATACCAATTCACTCTTGACACTTCTCTAAGTCGTTTAAGTACACGAACTAAGAAGATCAAACTGATGAAGTTTCTTTGAGCGTAAGTAATATAAGTAATGTCTCGGGAGAGGAATGTCTTTGTGCTATTATCCTCTTATAATGACAAAATGAAGCCAAATAATTTATTGATTTAATATATTTTAGGTAAGATTTACATGAAATAAAAATAGATTGTCCTTAAATTTACATAAATACGTTATGGAAACTGTAAAAAGTTTTATTAAAAGGCGGTCATTTCTTTTAACTATACTAATAATATGATAAAGGTCATTTAGTGAAATTGAATGTATTAAAATAAAGAGCTACTGGAGGACAAAAATATTTATAAAATATAATCTTAACCTTGGGGCGCTAAAATGTGCTATATTCGAGAATGTTATATTCACTGCGTTCTCAGAATAAAGAATCTGTGTCTTCGTAAAAAGTCTGGCTTTAGATTGTGTTTCACTGGTAACAGACATCAGTACAGGTCTCTGATGTTAGTGATATGCACTTTTATTTTCTTAACCAGTATATTAACCTTAAAAATTAGGTTAGTAATTTTCTATAATACAACATTTAATAAAATATATTAGATTTTTTAACTTTACTAATAGACAAATTAAGATTATATGAAATGTGATGTGAAGCATTTAAAATATTGTCGAACAATCCTGTCGATAGCACACATGCACAATAAAGTGCTTGTCAATTCATTTACTACTTAAAAATTCAGTCGTTTGTATAAATTTAAGATGAGTGTGTAAAAGTTTTTCATAGAAAGCCAGAGGTAGGTATATAATAATAAATGACAGGACTCGTTACAGAAACTATGGCTATGGAAAGTAATGTTGTACATCACTGCTGAAACCTGGTTTGATAAATGTTCTTTCTACGAACTTATACTTATATCTCAGGTGGTAGAGCCTAGCTGTGGTTAAGTTACTACGGCTCGAACATGGGCTGGCTCGACCGGGGAAGTACCACCCTCTCACAGAAGATCGGCGTGAAGTAGTCAGTAATGACTGCGTTTCGTCCGATGAGTGAGAGAGCCGGTTGCCCTTTCCCTTTTCCCAACCTTTCCTTGTATTTCCTTATTCCCACCCTTCCCTATCCCTAAAAAGAAAAGGTTGGCAACGCATCCGTTACATATTTGTTGCGGATGTCCATGGGCGACGGTAACCACCTTCCATCAAGTGGGCCGTCTGTTCGTTTGCCACCGATAACATAAAAAAAAAAAAAAAAAATTATATTGAAAAACTTGTGCATCCACTGAAACTTGTGGCGTTATATGAAAATAGAGTTTTCTTGGGAATATATTGTTAAATATTGTCGCTACTCTAATTTCATCTTGTTCAGTAATGAAATTGTGTAATTTATCATTGTTTTGTTATTATATGAATAGCTCGTTAAATTTAACCTTAAAAATAGTGAAAGGTTACGTTAATTGGAACTGGGCTGAAAATTGATATGACTATTAGGAACAGTTTTACCAATAATTTACCCAATCTTTCCGCCGACTCAACTAAATCAAAAAAACTGGCCCTATTTTTTGAAGTTTTACTTAATTTTGTCATAACAATAACAATTTCTGGATACGAAAACTAATACATGTACTTAAGTTATCGGTCTTTTGTAATATTTAGAATATTGGTCATTGACATACATTTTATAAACGGCACAAAAATTTCAATCTCCGAAACAGTGAACCTTAGGAAAAAATTCAAGACAATATTTTATAAATAATGAAAAATTTGTCTTACGTATTTTTACGATTGTAATAAATCACGCAAATTTGGTTGAGACATTTAAGAAAAGATTAATGTTGCAACATTTCACCTTGAAAAAGTTTTTCACACACATATGATCGATGGAGAGGTTTGACATCGTATTTATACCAATTTTGGGTTTTATGCGTATTTATGTTATATTGAACTTTTTTTTTCACCGGGTTGTCGAGCAATAAATATAGACATATAGATTCTGTTTTTAAACATTCATTTTAAATCGTTGCACCAACATATTTACCGATATTATAAGGGTATTTAATCTTTAATTTCTCACATATTAGATTTTGTTGAACGTAATAATATGGTTTACATATATTATTCACTATATGTTTGTGTCATATGAATTTATTAATTTTACGCTTGCTAGCCTTTATGGCTTAGCTGATACATATTAAGTTTTTCAGTTATTTATTATATGTAGTCAAAATTAGCCAATTATATAGTCAATAATGATTATAGACCAAATATAAAAAAATAAACGGCAATATATTTTTTAGAAAGACATCAGTTTGATAGCTAAATTTACCTCAAATACCAGTAAAAAATTCGTTTCTTACAAAGAGGTCAATAGACATCACTGACAAGCTAGACGGTAAATCCGCTTTGCTACCGTAAAATATTCCTAGGGGCATTTTACATAAACCGTTGTGTCAACTCGGCTGCACCTGTTATACCTTTCACTTGCGGTCGGCGCCTTTAAGCTTTACTGGAATATTGAAGGTATATATCATCAAGAACATTATCTTCATATATTTTATTATTGTTACCGCATTTTGGGCGAGTAGTGGATAAGCTCATTTGATTGATTGATACTATATGTATATTTTTTATTATAACCAACTTTTTTTTAAACAAATTTTTGTACAATACATAATCTGAACTCTGGAGTACTAACTCATCAGCCAACGTTAAATCTCTCAAGTGTAATTCTTCTAGATCAGGAGAATTGCTAAGAACTACTGCTTCAATAAGAAGGCCACCACGGGCCTTTTCGTACGCTATGTGCCGACAAAACTAAGAACTTAAATCAATCTTTAGGCCAGTATATTATTGGGTAATTTTCAGCCCATACAGGCAACACCCACATTCTCTTCTTCCTTTTATTAAATAAGGGAAAACAAAGTAAGAAAAAGGGAAAAAGTGGGAAAACAAAACAAAATGTGTTTAAGAAGATTATCTTTTCGTATTTTTCAAATTTTAGGGGATTGAATATGAACCTAGTTTTAATACTTTAGCACCACACTTTACTTCACTTCGGCACCAAAACCTTACATACGATCACTCTTTTTCTAACAAATGTGCTGAATTTAATTTTTTAAGTATGAAATTATGTAATTAAAATATTATTTTATTAACAAGTTTTGTTTATTATTTTGAGAAGGAAGGATTTTAGTTATATTTCAATATCAAGGTACAACTCGGGATAATTAAAGAAATAGTTTACTTTGAATATTCGTCCCATATTTATGAAAGTAACAAATGACATGTACATTAGTTGTTATTTTTTATCTATATGGCTTTATTTCTGATATTTTAATACTTTGAAAACAAAGAGAACTGATGTATAATATGAAAATTCAAAATAATAATTACTTCGCTACAGCTCTTAACAACATTGAGTTCTTTCCACGTGCAATGAGATTACTTTAGAATATAAATAAATAATGAAAGTATCGCAAAAAATATCTTATTTGTATTCTCATCGAACACAGAACTGAAGATTTTATGAAAATGTAGTTTTATAATACACAGATAGAGATGATACCGAATTATTAAAATGATATTCGAATTTAGCTTACACCGGATTTTAGTTCAGATTGCAAATTGTAATCATTGTTACATATGATTTACTTTCAGTTAATACGTGTCGTTTTAAAATAATCAATTAGTATGCACTTCTTTTAGTTTACATTTAAAACAGCATTGGTTAATGAAAACATTTATTATAAAATATCTAGATAAGACATTAGATTTTCAACAAACACAATGTTAAATTTATCCGGTAAATTGAAATCTGCAAAACTATATCGCTACATTGACAAAATCTCTTTATATCACGATTTGATCTAGCAATCAGAAAACAGTGAAGTTGTAATATCATATTGATCACATTAGCAAAGTGATTTGATCCATTTCACTTCATTTATATATGTACAACGGATATCTGTGAAATGTTTAATTCTCTTTATGTTATATATTTATATTATATTAAACATTTAAAGAAATTAATAGACGCTTGTCACAATAAAAACCATAGATACGTGAGGTAAGTAAAAAAATTTTTGAAGCCTTTAGCTCTCTTCGAAGATTACGCAACTTTCTACCCATCCGTACCAAAATTATGTTAGCACAGTCACTCCTACTACCAATTCTCGATTATGCTGACGCATGTTATCTTGATTTAAAAGAGGAGCAACTTAATAAACTTGAGCGTCTCTAAAATCTTTGCATCCGATTCATATTTGGTCTTCGTAAATATGATCACGTTTCTGAATTTCGTAAAAAGCTCAAGTGGCTCCCAATCCGGCTTCGCAGGAATACTCACATCCTTCAACTTCTGTACTGTATTCTGTTCAATCCGTCTTCTCCTTCATATCTTAAAGAACGTTTTCAATTTCTTAGTTCTTCACATAGCCATAATCTTCGTTCTGAAGAGAATTTGATCTTAAAAATACCACCCCATACAACATCTTTTTACAGTCCAATCCATTCGTCTTTGGAACTCTCTTCCACTAGAAGCAAGATGTGCACAAACTATGACTTCTTTTAAAAAAATTATAAAAGGGCACTATCTTGCTTCATGAAGAAATACTGCAATTAAATATTTTATTTATTATGTAAGTATCTATAGTATGTAAATGTATATATTTATAATATGTATGTGTCGGCACTAGCGCGCCAACTAAACATAACTATAACCAACACTGCACGTGTTGGTTATAGTTATGTTTAGTTGGCGCCGATCACGCCACCGAGCGCGTGATTCGATCCCCCACTCTCCCCACTACTAGCTGTATAAAAGACGTGCGCGATTATTCTACAGGAGTCTTGGCTCTGACGTGGCGCGGTGCACTAGTTGTACTTAGCCTGTTAACCTTGACTCTTTGGATAATTAATTTGTGAAAACGAATTAATTATTATTCTGGTGTTGTAATTTGGTCCTTGGACTAATTATATCCGATTTCAACTATTATTCAGTTTAAAAGAACTTCATGCCTTGAATTATGGCCCATCCATCTATCCATTTTTATCTTGTATTCCTACATATGTATATTATATTATTATATAAGTATATATTTATGGAATATTTATTTATGTATCGTATATATACAATACATATATATATATATATATATTGTATTAAGTAATTTTTACACCCCTACCATCCTATCTCTCTCCTCTACCAAAGGTTGCCTGGAAAAGATCGCTGTTTTAGCGATAAGGCCGCCTATTGTACATTTTTCTTTGTTTTTTGTTTTACTCCTCTTATTTTGTCTATATTGGTGTGCAATAAAAGGTATATAAATAAATAAAATTAATAAAAAATGTACAGCTTAAAATAACAAAAAAACACAAATAAATACAATACTTATAATAATCTTTAAAAAAAAGAATATTAGTAAATAAGGTTTTAGGAATAATGCTTGGTTTAAAATATAATTCCTTTTTTTTATTTCTGCAAAGCTGTCCATGTAGAATAACTGTCTACTATTTGAATAGTTGATTAAATGTTTTTCACTTCAATAAATTATAAAAAGTTACGTATAGTACTTTCATAAGAACAGAAAAATATTTCTGAATATAGAGTGATAACGTTGGTCTTAAATAGTTTAAAAGAATATTATTTCGAGAATTAGGGATGAGGTGTATTTTTTTTGGAATTCAGGTTTTTAACGGTTCAAAACTATTGTCGCAGTTTCACTTCGAAAGACTATGGACTTAAAATATTCAAAGTTTTGCATTCCTAAACTTTGTCCCAATGTTCATAATCACCTGTTGTTTTCAATTACATTTTAACATTCTTGAGTGATTGTATTATGTGTTACATCGAAAAATATTTTGAAAGCAATATAGTTTAGAACGCACGATTTATCGTAAAAATTTGTTATATTGAATTAAAATTCACCTGTCTATTAAATACACACACATAGTATATATGTGGATGCAGACAGACAGGTGCCTTAATTAAGTTCGACTACTTTCTTATAACTAGTGTTCTATAAGACAGAAAAATTAAAACAGATAAATGAAGTTACGTCTATAGATTCAACTCCAAGGTGGCAGTGTCGTAAAACAAAATTAAATTAACAATAATTTCTAGCTACAGGAAAAAACGAATAAGAAATGTAACGCTCACTATTCTTATTTCGTTCATTTTAGTTATTACATTCTGTTTTTTTACATTCATAGAGTATTTAGAATTTTTCTAAAGACAAACTGCGTTACGAAAAAAAAAATCTGGCCTTCCTTAGTAAAGGAAACTACAAGAAAATATGCATATCATTAAATGATAAACCAGAATTGGAATATTATAATAACGTTAAGATATACTTATTTCTCATACTGATAAACATTTTTACAAAAAATATAAGTATGTAATAAAACAAAATTAGGTGCAAGCTTGTTTTTATAAGACGCAATCCTACATATTTATTTCATTGATAACGCAAAGTAATCTTGGTGGAGGGCCAGCTTTAAATTACAATGAATTACATGAAACTTTTAACATGTTATTAAACACTCTGAATTAATTGAAAATGTTCGGTGCGTATAATAATTTTCTCTAGGACGTATGTACATATAGAATTATTATCGATTATCTTTTTACTTCTAATAAACCCCACCAAATGAAAACCTTGCTTATAAAATATAAACAACTAGTCGAGTTGTGAACCAATGTTGTAGTTTAAAAATAGAAACCACTTTGAAAAACAGAAACTGTTATACGCGAACAAAAAAATAAACAATATTGGTTTGTTCCATGTTTTTGGTTAAAAAAGTGTTTGACTATAAAACAGTTACCAAATATAAGGAATGTTTCAAATAAATCCTTTTGAATATCGTGTAAACCTTAATATATTTAAGTTTTTTGTTTTTTGTACAATTTTGTTGAAATCAATAATTATTTGAGTAAAATTAATGGCAATATTTGATGTCAATTTTGATTAGAAACCATAAGTCTATAGACACATAACAGAATCTGTTTAGGAATACTTAGCTCTTAGCAAATACACTAATAGTTTAACATTAAAATTATAATTTAAACCTGTTAAAAAGAGAATACTCCCATGATTTGTCACAAGTATTAGATGTATGTATTTTAATAAATCATATAAATAAAATTGTTTTATAACAGCTATAGAAAAGATATGTACAAAAAAGTACAACTGAAAATATCGTTGACAACATTTTAATTGAAGTTTATTTATATATAAAGTCTTGCACTTGTCCCATTTTGCTTCTGTCTTCAATGTCACTTCTATACTGAAAATTCTAAAAGATTTTCATATTGTTACTTTTGAAATTCACATTGAGATGATTTAAGATTTCTTAGTTTGTTTGAAGTGTCAGAATCTGATATATTTAATGCATGACTTGAAAATGTGAAATATTTAAATAATTAAATAATATGAAAACTCGTATAAATTATTATTGAACATCAATTTAATATTAAATTTAAAAAGAAAAATATTATTTTAACGGTAAGAACATATGTGTAAATGTTTTAAGCCAATGCCAATGAAACAAAAGCTTAATAATTTAATGAAAGTAACACAAGCTTTATGTACTGTAAGAAAATTCTTTTAAAGATGAACAAAGAGAAAAAAAGGCAACAAGTGCGATCCCGAGTTTTTAAAATTACGAGTAAAGTTAAATGGATACACAATTTATGGCGCATACAAAGTTATGTAACTAGTATAGTTTTGTATAATTTATTATAAAATATAGAATTTAATATTTGCTTTCGGGTAATTGGCTATTTTTTTTTTATGTTAAAGGTGGCAAACGAGCAGACGGCCCACTTGATGGAAGGTGGTTACCGTCGCCCATTGACATCCGCAACAAAGATGTTGCGGATGCGTTGCCAACGTTGTTTTGTAGGGATAGGGAGGGGTGGGAATAAGGATATTGTAGGAAAGGGTGGGAATAGGGAAAGGGCACATAATCACGACTAAATATCGAATGGACACATTTATTTATTTAGCTCTTTTGACGTAGCTTAGGAACTATGACTGTATTTTTCAAGGCTGTGGTAAAAAATATCAAGGTGAGAATGTGTTCAGTCATATTATTTATTTAACTCTTTCAAATATTTTATAATTAATGATCTCGATATCAATATTACAGCTAATTGTTAAGTGTCAAAATTATTCAAATGGAAAGATATACTTATATCAAATCAAAAAAGTTGCAAACCTCCAGCGTGCTTAAAAAATTGTACTGTAGATGTTCTCATTCTGCTTTCAGTTTTCTTTTTATTTTGAAAAGATACATAGCAATTCTTCCTTTTCATTTATAACAGATATTGACACAAGTTAATAAAACTTTCATTAAATTTTTGCAACGAATTTTATAGCGCTGACAATTGTACAGTGAATATTTAATTGAAGTTGTTTTTTTTGTAGTTTTTTCTTCATTCGTTTCTTAATTTTGTTATTTAATAAGAGGAAAATTAAAGCAAAATTTTTATTTATCTTCTTACTTGTCATATACTTACATATGTGTATATATAAGTAGCAGGATAAAATTATAAGGGTTATAAACATCAATCTTGCAATTAATCTCTGTATAGACAGAGTCAAATAATAATTAAAATACTTGTATATCTATAAGCAGTACATTGCTAATATGTAAGTCACCAATGAATTAACTACGACTAAAATTGATTTGATTTTCCATACAAAGTAGGTATTCAATATTCATATCACCTGTATTCAGGAATTTTGGATGACACGTAGTAATTAAAAGCGGTATTGCTCAATAACAATACTGTAGTTTATTGAGATATTTCTAGGTGCTGGCGTTGATAAATGTGAAAATACCTGAATTATTATAAATAAAAGCTCTAGGTCAAATAAAAAAAATGTTCTAAAGAGTTCCTCACAATAATACTTATTGTTTTTAATAATAATGATGATATATTTATATCTCAGGAGTTACTAGTCTGAAATAAAAGAAAGATTTTGTACTCGTATTTTTTCGTCTCACTCGTTGGGCGAAACGCTGGCAGCGTCAAAGTTTAACGTTTGTTAAAGGTTACTTCACGCCGATCTTTTGTGAGAGGGTGGTACTTCCCTGGTTGTGTCAGCTCATGTTTGAGCTGCAGCTGCAAACCACAGCATAAATAACATCTGCAAGCAATGATCATTAAGGGTCAAAGAGTCGAGAATGACATATATTAGTCTGTTAATTTATCTAAGTGCTATTAAAGTAAATTTGCTTTGAAACTCTTATTCTGGTATTCAACATTTTAATTACAGAAAATAAATTTTATCGTATATACAAATCAAGTCGTTTAAACTCCATTACTGTCGGAGAAGATTTTATCGGTGATTTTAATTTCTCCATACATCTTGTGCTTTCACACAGTTCTATTTTTATGGGCTTAATGGACATCAAAGAGGCATTAAATTGTTAATATTCAAATACATTTCTTCAAAATAATAAGCGAGAAATTTGAAAAGAGTACGAGTACGTATGTGTCACCAAACTATTTTCATTTTGTACATAAAATTTTTGGTATGAGACAACAAAATTACAGATGGATTACTTGATACAGAAGTCTAAACAATTATTATATAATGAAGTTATCGGTAACCTAATTAGATTTTGAATTGATTAAATCTGTGTTCAACTATTCATTAACAACCATAAAGCACTAATACTAATTTAATATTGGCTATAAGAGCCCTGAAGCTTCAACTGTCCATTCAATATATCAGATGTATTAAATGCTCAACTCAACAATCAACTCAACCCCAACTAGTTTACGTATAAAAAGCTCGTAATTTTATATTGTTATCAACACTTAATAACCAGTTTAAAAACAACACTTAACACCATGACTGTGAGTTTTAACGATAAGCTAACACTTGTATAAAATAACTACTTATTTAAAGTAATATTATTAAGAAAATGTGTCTATCCTATTAAAGCTGAGACAAAAGTGTTAAATTTACAATGACATTTAAGACTTTCGCGAGTATTTATTTAAATGAAACTTATACTTTTCGGATTATACTACGCGTATTTTATATTGGTTTCGTTTCGGTTACTTTTTTTCAACCGTGATCCCGTGAAGAGTATGTGTTAACTTATAAAGTATAATAATAACTAAATCAGAATGTCAGGCTTTATTTATAGTAGGATATGCAAGGCAGTTGAGTTCCGATTGCACCACTTGCAAACATTTTTCAATAACAGTAAATTAATATCTGAAAAACATGCGTGTTTGACTTTACACTTGGTTATCTTTGCTATGACTCTTGTGGGATACTAATGTCTTTTAAAAATACCTACAAATTTTACATAACCAAAATTTTGACACATAGAATATAAAACTATTCTACATTTAAATAAGATAATTTTCATTTTATTTAAATGTACAGTTTTATCCTTGAGCATAATTGAAGTTGCCTTGGGTGATTTCAGCGTATGACGGGCGTCGTGGTTGGTATATCGGATGTTATATCATGTTTTGTACCTGACAATATTATAAACGATTTTTGAAATTTTGTATTTTTGATATTAACATAAACTCAACTTTCTTAATATTACATTAAAAACAATATATTTACCAAAATGTATATGTTATAAATAAACGTCAATTGTTTTTCGGTAGAGATTGTTTGGATGGATATAACGAGATTTAAATTCGTTTCAGTTTTATTATGTTATTTATATAAATGACATTTCGGTTGAAGTAATATATTATGATATTTAATTCAGTGGATTGTACCAATCCACAATATTAACTTTATTCATATTTCTCGATGGAACGTACTACTGAATTAAAGTGCATAGTTTAAAATAAGTATCTTTGACTAAATTAAGTTGAAATAAATCTAAATATATACTAAGGTTATTATTACAATATAAGTATGGGTTACAAATAAACTTGCACTGCTTGATAGGACATTTGTATTTATAGTAACTCCTTCAAAATATGGGAATAAAATTAACAGTGATTTGTATACGGTATTTAAGTTTTAAAACTATTCTAAAAGTCAGCAACTTATTTAAATTTAACCATACACGTATGGGAGAAGATAAAACTAGCTTAAACTAATTCTAACTTTGAGTCAGATTTATACTAACTTTACACTATTTGTTTGAAAAGTTAAATTTATGGATGTTGTGATACGGTGATGCGACGAGAAGTTTTGTATTCAGTTTTTCTAAATTATGGTTGTTGTTGGATTTTGAAATAATTTTAATACTAGATTCAAAAGCATGCATAGACAAAACTAGAAAATTAAATTTATTAAGTACCAAATAAGCGTATATTTCCTACGAATTCCCTAACGTGGTATAAAGCTCGTAGAACTTGCAATTATTTCAAGGGTAAGAAGAGTTAGATAAAAGTCAAGTAATATTCTAACCAATTTAGTATACTACACTTGGTTCAGAATCTTGAAGGACAATACAAAAAACTACATGGTACATTCAATTTCAAGAAAATCAAAATGAATGCACGATATTTCATATCATGAGAATTAATGTCTGTATTTGTATAAAAAGTTTTATGAATAACATTTTTATATTCGGTTTTTTTTTATTTGAATCAAGCAAATTATTTATTTCTTCAATTTATTAAAATCAACCTTACTACTATACTACTTTAGATGATACTGTCGTCTTGTGTAGAGGAATCGATTTAACTATTATATTTAGTATATATATAAAATTGAGTGCTCGAACGAAAAATTATCAATAAAAGAACCATAGGCCTATTTTATGATTACAAAATTATGTATGATTATGAAACCTTTTTAATTTTTATAGTCATCTTAATTTCTTTTAAAACACAATATCTATATTATTGTGTTTTAACAGCAAACTATTTCTTAATATGCATGAAATAAAACTTGGACTATCCTAAATAAAGAACCACATTCAAGTATTATATATTAACTCTCCAATAAAAAATACTTTTGATATTTTAAGGCTTCATTTTAATGTCAACAATAAGCTTTGCGCGGACAAAAAAAATCATAAATTTTTGAAGAACGTTGAAAATAAAAATAAAACTATGTTTTCCACTTTGATTATTAAAAAAAATAATATTTCTTTAAGCCAAGGAGAATAAACAAACTTGTAGCACATATATTATAAAATAACAGTTATTCTTTTGAATACGCTTGAACAATGGAATCCCTATACCATTTTAGGTAAAAGGCATCAAAAGTAAATTTCACCTTGGATTAAAAATAATATTTTAGGGTTCCTTCTATTCATACATGCATTTATTTATTATATCATTGCCCACATCATTAGTAAAACGAATAAAGGCGAGTTTAATATTAAAACACATTCTCTGCTAGCTGAACTTTAGAGTGTAGAGAAATAAAACTTTTTGGCTATACAAGATATGAAATATAATAAATTAAAAAGTGAAAAAAAAACATAAATTATTATAGATAAAATATTTAAATGTAAACAAGAAAACAAAAATATAAAAAAAAATATTGGAACATACCATCTAGGTAAAGTAAAAATAATCATAATAAAAATATCATTAAAATTTAAATAATATTTCTTTAACTAAACATTGGAAGAAATTACGTGCAGAAACTTATCTGATTGGCTACTAAGGTAAGTTATTTCAAAGTCAATCTGTTGTTAATTTAAATAGACAACACTTGAACCTATATTATGAGAAGAATATGAAGCAGTAAGTTGTTCGAAGAGCTAAGACATCCGTTAGAAACATTTAACAGAAAGATAAAATCTAGATTTCAATGCTTGTATAAGAATCGAATAAAAATAAATGTACCTACAGCCTTTTAACTTGGGTTCTGTAGATATATGTATAACAGAAACATGATAAAATTTTGGTAGCTCGAATATTATTCTGACCCTGGTATTAAGTAAACAATTGAATTTATTGAAAGACAATTCATTTATGTTAGAAAAACAGACATCAATTTCCGTTATAGAGGCTTTTTTGCATTGTTTTATTAAACTCAATAAACATTAAGACAATTAAATTTTATCTTAAATACTCCTATTTTGTTGGCGTATTTGAAATATATGCCATCTAGAATCTGTATTATAACTTTGTGGAATCTTTGTCTTTGTCTTTACTAGCCCAACATTATATTCTCTAATAATAATAAGACACCATTTTTTCGGAAATATGAAAGTATATAATTTATTAAACAATCGCCGATCTTGGCCTCATAAAGACTAAGCCTCATAAACAGAATTAATGTTAAAAGTAGCGAAAAACTTCACTTATATAAAAACACATACCCCTTTTTCCAATATTCTTTATAATTTTTCAATAAAGAAATTAATGGGCTGTGACAATTATTCTACATGAGGTTTTGCTGTTATGATATTCCTTATCAAGCGAAATTGTGCGACTGTGTCGAAAACGCGAACCTAGCATAGTGCTGTGCATTGTAAATTAATTCTCAATTTAGAATCGACCACTGCAAAATGAGTTTGGATAGATAAACGTTAGTGTAGAAAATATTAGGTGTATTAGGTAAGTAGTTGATAAACAAGAACGCTTTTCAAAGCTCAAGGATCACATGAGAGAGATTTTCTTGAATTGATTAATATGTAGATATCTGTGAAACGATACAAAACAAATTCTTCGTAAGAGCTAAATATTTAGTGACGCTTGATATTTAATGTTACAATAATTCTAGTGGCAGCTATGAGACAATCTAGGAGAGAA
Organism: Danaus chrysippus; assembly: GCA_916720795.1. Taxonomy (NCBI): domain Eukaryota; kingdom Metazoa; phylum Arthropoda; class Insecta; order Lepidoptera; family Nymphalidae; genus Danaus; species Danaus chrysippus. The sequence continues at coordinate 3,423,305 of CAKASE010000062.1, forward strand.
AAGTTATGAAATATAGTAAAATGCAGGGTGCATTTTACTATATTTACTCTGAATTAAAATAGTTTCTTTGTAATTGAAAATTATTTTCAATTTTTTAGTTCGGTTAGCTGTAAACGCATATTTTTTCAGTCTTTTTAAACTATTATTTTTTAGTTCAATTAATTTTACATTTTACTCACTACATATCTCTCTCACTCCACTACAGAGGATATTCAAAAGAATTCATTAATCCTGGCGGACCTTATAAGGAAAATGAAAAACTGTTAACAAATTATTTTATTGTCTTCGGTCCTTGATACGTATGCAAAGTTTCAAATTGATAAGACTTCTGGAAAGTTATAAAAATCGTGCTCAAAGATTTCGTTCATCTAGCCAGTTACATAAAACCCAAGCTCATAAAAGAATGTTAATAAAATGAAAAATCTTATGGTTTTAAGAGACTGAATTGGGTTACTACTTAAAATATGCTATAGTATCGCCTGAATGTAATAATACTTATTGAGATTTAATCAGTTTAGAAACTTTCATTGTGATTTATGATCTGTAATTAATAACTGTCGTGAATATTTTTGTATTTGATTCAAAGTTTAAAAAAAAGTGTTGAAAAGCCAGCTCTTTGGGTTGAGTTGTTCTAAAAGGAACCTTAAATTTGTATATAATTATTATATATTTATTATACCTTTATTACATGTGTTCCAAACTACAGATGTATAGTGCGTTTAATTTAAGCTGAGCTTTGCATTTGTGTGAGTGAAAGTAAAAGTAGAGTTAGATAAAAAACTTTAAGAATTCAATTCTATTATATTTTAAATAGATACCTAACATAAGTGCTGGAGCTATTCTAGATTAATAAGTTTAATAGTATAATGTAATTCCTTTAAAAAGTAAGTATATATATAAGTTTAATAGTATAACTTCAAATATTGAAAACGTAATGTCAAGTGAAGAAAAATTTGTATTGTTTTTTCAAAATTTTTATTACTTAATTTTTTTTCCATAATATTTTCATTTGGCCTTTTACAAGTTTTGCTTATTAATCTAGAATAGCTCCAGCACTTATGTTAGGTATCTATTTAAAATATAATAGAATTGAATTCTTAAAGTTTTTTATCTAACTCTACTTTTACTTTCACTCACACAAATGCAAAGCTCAGCTTGAGTGTAACGGACTATATCAAACAATTCTTAAGTACCGTGTTGATTTGTGTCCTTTTCTTTAAAACATAAAAAATGTATTCTAATCTGGAATAGAAATAATAGTAAAAAAAAGGAAATTAAAAATCAAGCAACAATTTTAAATATACAAATTAGCTATTCTTGTGTGTGTTCAACCTTCAACCTTATACTATACATTTACTGAAGCACAAAATCATCGAATTCTAATTAAAAATGTGTTATATTTCCTTAAACATTTTTGTGAATTTAATAACAATCTAAAATTTATTTCAATCGAATAATCATGATACAAATTAATTATGTAATTATTAATAATGTCTATATTATACAAATATATGAAAAGCTTAATGTACCGATGACATTTGAGAAAGATAACTTAAACGCAGTATAACAGATGTTTCAGGTTCAATTTTATTCTCGTGGATGTAGTTTTCATTATTTGTTATTTAAAAAAAAATTATTATCAAAAATTTGCTAAAAAATATTGACATGTTCCTTGGAACTTAAATACTCGTATAATTATAGCAATATAATAGGTACCTAACGTTAAAAGATTACAATTAATTATTAGCTAACTAAGAAGCATACTATTAAATAAATGAAAGATTACATTAAACTTTACGGTAATTAATAGAAGATATATTTATATTTTTTTAGTTTTTTGTTTGTATTTTCAATGAATGCGAATAATGTCACGAAAATCTGTTCTGAGCTTGACGTTTGATTTTGTTGATGTTTCATTCCATTTTAATTGGCAAGTTAGTTGGGTAACTAGAAAATGATGACTCAATTATTAAAGCGTCGTCACACACTTTGTTTGAGGTCTTCATTTGGTATTGTGTTTTCTTGCTTTGAGAAATTAATTGAGTATTTACGTTTGTAATAATATTTACGGAGCCACCGTTAGCTTTTTTAAAATTTAACTTATGAATGTTATAATGCTAATTTGGTTTTTCAATTATTTAATTGCTACAAAAATATTATATCTTTATTTTAAATGCAATGATACAATTGTCAGTTTGTTATTATTTTAATGTAGTTAGCAGTAATCCTTTAAATTACACTTTAATATAATAATTATGTGAAATGCTGACGTCTTTGAATTTTTCAAAAATATTCCTTAGATTTTATTAAACATTTAAATATTAATAGAATTTTGGAAGCAGAAAATATAAAATTTTTGGAGTTCAACTGGACCACACTAGAAATATCTTTTTTTGTGAAACAGGTCAAATTTGTCAACCGCTTCAAATTTCAGTAACGTTTGGTGCAAATTGAAGTTTCAATACTGTTACAATGTTACAATCTATTTATAACTCTTTTTTACTTTTTTATAATAAATAAGCATTAAAATTTATAAAGTCTGGTGAAAAAGCTTTATAATCAGCAAAAACAGTTTATACTCCCAATTATTAGGTCAAGGTTAGGGTATACTAAAAGATGCCTCATATATTTCAAGTTAATATTTTACCAATTTTATCAATCCTTATTGTCTTAAAAGAGTTCGATACAAAAAAAAATTGGTTTCATTTCTAAAATTGCATTTCAACATCAGGGCTCTCAGCGTTTCGAAATCTCTCTATTCTAATCAAATATTGAGGTGAATTCTGCACTACATTTGGTTTTGGCTTCTGTACCTGCTAGGAATAATATTATTCTTTTTGCTGATACTTTGTAAGTACAAGCAACCCATTTTCAGTTGTATGATTGAGTGAATAATGTACTGTATAATAATAAAGTGAAGTTAAAGTTATTTGCTCTTATACATATTTAAACAAAAAAAAAACCTAAATGAAGCATGCATTAATGATATGTATTACCACTAAACAGTTGATACAAAAAAATATATCTTTAATGAAAAAAATTTTGGTTATTTAATTATATGTTAAGTAAGCCAACCTTTAGGATTATAATGTAATTTTATACAATTTGGAATTTTTTATATATACGTATATATAAAAAACTAAGTCAGTGGTGGCTCAGTGGTTAAAGGGCACGCCTCTCGGCCTCTCGTCGCCGAGGGCGCGGGTTCGATCCTGGCCCGGGCAAGTACCAATGTGACTTTTCCGAATCATATGTACTTTCTAAGAGTATTTAGACATCACTGATTAATGTTGATTCCCAAAAAAGGGTTGATGTCAGGCAGGCGGCCGGTCGTAAAAACAAATAGCTAAAACTATTCTCAACATGTAAGGCAGACCCTGGCTATAGCTGGGAAATCGCCAGGTAGAAGAAGAAGAAGATATGTATATATAAAAAACGAAACAAAATCGAACTATAATACCATCTCGTTTTAGAATTTAAATCAAAGTTCTGCTCTACTTATTAATAATTCATACCATCTGAAAGGAAATTGCACATTTGCATACTTTAGTTAATATAAGCAAAATGTTAATTTTCCAAGAAGCATATAGTTCTTTCAAGTGCTAATAAAATTATATGAGTTTCTCCTCTAGATTTTTAAATGATTTGCTAATTGTGGTTTTAATTATTCTTCTGTTAACAACGTTTATAATGGGAACACTTTTTTATACTTATAGTTTCTAATTAAAGTTCAAGAACAGACTTAAGTCAGTCACTTTACTAAGCTACTGGTATTAAAAATAACAATAAACCTAAAAAAGATTTATATGATAAGTTTATATGTACTTTACTATATGTAAGATTTGTAATCGACTGTATCTTCTGTTTTACTTTGATGAAAAACTGCTTTAAGTACTTTAGGTAAATGTTTATTAATGAAGTCCATTTAAATATTAATTATAAAAGAAATAATAATTAAATTGTTTTCATTTTTGCTTCCTTCCTTAACGTTTGTTATCTAAAATTATATTTTATTTGATAAAAAATTTTATCCCACAAAAACTATAATGCGATGTTTTGTTCTCGAAAATTATATATGTATTTTTTGCCCAGGAGCAAACAATTAGAAAAATGAATATCGCAGGTAAGTTTTTCTCAAAAGATATTAAAATGGCAACAATTTTCTATCAAAATTTGTTGAGGCGGATTATTTTTGTTTAGTATCAATATTGTTGTTAATTTAACTTCATTAAAATAACGAAGTTAAGCTATTACAATTATGCTTGAGGAGGTTGTAAAGTATTGGACATTTTAGAAATCTATATAAGAAACGACATTTTCCCTGGGATCCTTAACCGTTCTTCTAAAAACCTTGCGAATACTTTACCAATGTACATATATAAATTCGTTACTCATTTAAGTAGATACAGCAAAGCATAAAACTAGTTTTCCGCCAGTGAATTCCTATCAGCATCATTAAAAAGTTATCTTATATCTTCCAGTGAACTCTAACTAGATATGAAGTGAAGTGGACGCAATTTGGTTATGTTTATATTATTATCGAGAATCAGAGATGGTATTTAATTATAACGCAATTTCAAAAGTATGTTGTAAACGATCCTCAATATTTTCTTCTATTTTCAAAGGAGAAATAAGACATATTCAGACCCTGTTTTTTTAATAGAACAAATGGTTCTTCTCACCAATATAAGTAACAAGTTTCTACACACAAGAAACTACACCAGAAATAAAAAAAAAACATTAATTCTATTCGAATGAACAAAGTTGCTCTTTTACTAAATACTGTCACTGTGCCTCTGTTTTGTTTTTTGGACAAATTGTATTTGAAAATTCTTCAATGAAAACGATTTTTCTTTACGATAAATGTATAAAATGAAAATTCATTTGATATAAACCTATTACGGGCTCTCCATTAATGTAAATAAAAATATGGTCATATAAGGAAACGTAAGATGTCTATGTAGATATATAAAATCCAAAAAAATCAATGCTCGGTATAAGAACTTCCTATAAGCGACTCAACGTGGAATACAAAGTGAAAATTTTATAAAGCAACCCTTTCTAATAGGAGATCACATAACACTTAGAAATTAATTATACAGATTTTCAGTTTTATTTAAAAAAATGAGAAAATCTGTTCTTATATATTATGTAAAATAATGTTTTGTGTTTGCGTTACGAGTTCATAACTATTTCGGAGGACATAAAATCACGTTACTATATTACGTAGATTTTAATTATTTGTGATTTATCATAAACTTTTAATACTATAATAAATAGAACTTGATATTCAAATTTTTTTATTACAATATGAGTTCGTTTTAGTATCCATATATACTTTTTTTTCATACATTTTACTCTTATATTTATTGTATGACTATTTATGATACAAAAACATTTTTCAAAGGTTTTGACATCAAAGATCAAACAACTTATATATTAACCTACTTTATTTAAATTACTTTATGTTTTAACTCCTAGCACCAACATTAAATTTGTTTATACATATTATTACTATTACATTGTCAATCATAGCATTTATTTCGCTAAAACTCCGTCCATATTTGACAATGAAAATAAATTAATTAGCATTATATATTTCTTGTTACTAACCTTAGTATTTTATAGCTTATAATAATCAATTTAAAACTCATGCTGAATTTTGGTTTCTCAAGGTAAAAATTGTCTTAAAATCTATATTTGTTCCAGGAGTAGATAAACACAAAATACAAATGTGTGCCAAATGCACTATAATATTGGAATCCATTAAATATATGGAACCTTTCAGTTTATTTCAGTTTTATCGTCAATTACGTGACTTGTAAGTATCAGGTTTATTATCTTGTTTGAAGAACTCTTACTACCATATAACTGTGGCAGATACGAAAGTACTTTAAGTAATTGTTTCTATTTTTAATTTTATACATTTCAACCAAATATTAGCTTTAATAATATTATAAATAGATCTATTATTATCATTCTATGTATAATAAAATATATAACAAAATTTAAAGACCACAATTAAATTAACTAAAATTAATAATACAGAATTTATTATACAAAAAGATAAAAATACTAATAAATGTATATATATAATGGACACATTTATACAATATTCAACAAATCCTATAAATCAAGGTTTTAATAGTTATGGTTTAGAATACAGATGTGTACGGAACCTTCCTCATAAGCTCTTGGTAAAGAAATAAGTTGCTCCAATACAGTTTGGAGAACCAAGTTTTGTAATAAAAGTTTCTGGAGGCGCCATTTATCAAAATCTATTCACGTGTGACGTACTAATAACTCAGGTTATGGCGTGAATGTTATTGTAATTTATTATTGTACTCGTATATATATATATACATTTTATCTTTAATTTATACCAATACTTATAATGCTCAGAGGTGATACTTTTATAAACTCTTATTTCAGCATTTTCATAAAATAATCCATTATTTTTATTTCATAAAGTATACAGCACAAAATAATAAAAAAATCAAGAATGAGAATGATTAATGGATCCTGTATAATGTCACACTTTTTTAAAGGTAACGTGGGGGTATAAATTTGAACTTTAAGAAATTTTATCTGTATTCTACGCTAAAGTTTTTTTTGCACTCAAACACTTTAAATTGTTATCCTTATAACATTTACTTTAAATTTTCACATGTATGATATGTGTATATTTATTATATTTTGATAATAAATAGTAATCATAATATCTTCTACGATATATTTAAGGAAATTTTTGATAATAATCATTATTTGTTAATAGCTTAATATTATATTGCATCACAATTTATATAAATCTTCACGTATCTCTAATACAATATTTTATCGGTAAGAGGAACATCACTATAGAAAAATTACTTATCAATATATCCTTACATATGGTCTTACTTACTTTCCGATTTCCAATGGGAATTTACCGTTCTTTTTACATCCATTACCTTTGCACGTGAAAAGAATAAAAACGTGAAAAGTTAAGAGAGGGTAATGCATATTTTATTATACTCCGTAAAGTACTTTCTATTGTCGTATAAACACGTTAATCCATTTTCAATTAATAGGAGTTCGAATATATGAATTAACTTTTCCTAACCTGATATTGTTATTGTTTTAATTTATCGCGGCCACTTAAAGACGGGTTGACAATGGTTGTGGATTTGTATGATATTTTGTATTTTCTGGGTTCTTATATTAGTAAGTTTATAAATATTGCTAAATGCAAAAAATAGGATATACTTAGGTAGTATATTATTATAAATAAATTGTAAAATATATATTTTTTTACTTTCGAGTGTATTATTTAGTATGAAAGTCCCGGTTTGATGTTTGGGTGTAGATTCCAATTACTTTGTCTGTTAAACAGTGTGCTGCAAATGATGTTACAAAGAGCATAACATTCGTTTGAATTCCAATTAGAAAGAGAACAAAAATTAATATTGCTTTTATGAGACGAGCTTTGATGGCAAAAGCTAGGTGAGATTCTGTGAAATGGGAGATTTTAATAGAAGTCAACAGAAATAAACTATCATTATCTTCATTATATTTCAATATGTTTTTCCTATGATTGCGTCAATGAGTTGTTGTCACAATTACATATATATATTTTATAAGTACGAGAAAGCCCACAGACAAGCTAAATGATGGTGAATGGTTACCATCACAATAGTTCTCTTGTGGATGAGATCTTGTCTTAACTGTAACTTAAGAAATATACTCGAAGTTATAAGGACTTTGATTGTTACTAGTACAGAACACCTAAATTGAAAATAAGGAATTGTCATAAAAACAAGGGTTTTGGATGGAAACAATAAAGTAATATATTAAACGAAACTAATAATATCGGATGTATTACTTTTTTTATTGTTCGCTTTCGTTTCGATTACTTTTGAGCAATCGTGAGCACGGGCAGACGAGATGAAAATGTTAGTTTTATTAAAATAATATTATATATTAAGTTGATTTATCTACGTTCTAACTGGAGGGTTAACCCTTTAGATGCCAATCTACAGGATTTGTTCTAGAACTGTAAAGTTTGATTGTTTTGTTTATTGAATTCCTTAATTATTAATTTACTAAAGACGGCGTCTAAAAAGAGCTACATGTTGGTCTTTTTAATAATCTTCCCATCTGACAATTTACCTTAAAATTTTAAAACCTTACCTCACTATGTATGAGTATTATCAATTATTTTAACAAAGCTATAAAATGAATATCGAGAGTTCTATCAATTCTTACAAAGAGAAAAGAGAATAACTTAGTAAGCAAAATGACGTATTATTATCTTTTGTCTTCGGATTTTTCTTTTTTTTAAAGTAACGAACAAAAATGTTTTACTAAATAATTAGTTAATGGATGAGTTAGCTTTTTTAGAAAGAAACTTTATCGTATTGCAAAAAAAATGCAATTGGAAAGGACTCTTATTCTAAAACAGGCTACCTAAAATTTGATACCAAGATAAAGAGAACATTGAGAATTCGACTACAAATTAAAGAAAAGCTTTATTTAAGTAAAAGCAACAAGAAATGGTTTTTTATTTGTTGTAATTCTAGAAAATAATTATCAAAGCTTTAAAGTATTTATGCTATACAGAATAAAAAATATAGTTTCTTCCGTAATTTCATATATCATATTTTGCTATACTTAACGTTCGTTTTTTCTTTCTTATTTAAAGATTTAAGCTAATTTGTAGTTATTTATATAAATTATTGGATATATTATATAAGGATATTATATAATATCAGATTAACCTTCATAATAATACCTAAAACTATTCAATAAAATAATATAAATGGTCACATTATTTGGCTTAAATGTATCATTAGAAACATATATCAATGTTTAAATGTATGTATATGATGCTAATTAACACCTGCAAAAAGTAATATTCATCCCCACCATTTGCTCTAACTTGTGGGCTTTAGGTTTTCATCTCTAAATGTTGTAATATTTTTTTATGTATGCAGATTTTTAAAAAAAATGTATAGAATTTTCCGTTCAGTGAGCAATAATAAATTTGTAAATAAATACAAGAATAATTAAACTATTCCTCAAATACCTGAATAATTTATCTATGAATTTTCTGAATTACTTTTATTCATTCTGTAATAGAATTCTAATGGTGATAGGTTAGTAATGTTTAAATAGATTTATAATTTTAAATATAAACGGTTTCCAGTTAGAAATTCGTGTTCTCATTTTAATTACTTAAAATATTTAACAAACTTTACATAAAGTTCAAGAAAGATCCAGTATGCAATAATATTTTAACTGTGATAGATAGCTCAGTTCGCAATTATATTTATTACGGCGGGTGATACCCAAAATTCAATTGTGCCGGATACCGGTGTTCGAAACCTGTCCCGATGCAATTACTATATAATTCACCCTGTGGAATTATCATCAGTAAGTTAACTCCAAAAAATATATACTGACCACTGTCCCGCTTAAACGTTATTTAGCAACAGAAGGTTGTGTATATGCATATTTTGATATATTTCATTAATAAAAAAATATATGCGCCCAAAGCATTTCAGATTAAATAACGATGGAAATATATTTTTCGTTTCAAATTTTTTTTTATGTAACAGTAAACAAATAGTCTCTTAAAATAATTAAAGTGTTTTGCAATTACCTTTGGCTACTCTTAAAAAGTCTTTCATCAATCAACCTGGATATCTTGCTGATTAAAAGTAATAAATATGTAACACATATTTGCCAATGACATACACATGTTTTGCAATGGACAATATTTATTAAGTTAGGTATTTGACCTTGCTAGATTTAAACAATACTTTGAACTTAAGCAATAGTTTGATATATTATTGTACATACATACGTAACATATGTTTATTAAACATATGTGTTTCAGTCGTAGGCTTTCTTCGGAAGTTACTTCACTGGTTGCCAACATATGTACATTCGGGTGGACAATATGCCTTCCTGTTGATGTGAGGTCACGCTAGGACTACTTCAGAGTAGTGGTTAAGGCCACATCAGGGTACTCTGTTACAAAAATCGTTCTTATAGAATTAATAGTTTTAGATTTAACCTTAAATGGGTTAAATCTGAATTTGAAGTCATTATAATATGCACCCCATTTACTTTACTTTTAACTGTGCAACTTTAGTACTTTGTTTCTTGTAAAGATCTCGACATATACCTAGATTAGATATTATTTTAGTTAGTCTACATACTCAAATGAGCAGAAAAACCTTAAAACGTTTGAGCTCACTAAGGGTCCGTTAAATTTCCTTCCGATTTCAACTACGTAATATGTAATCACATTCACATTTACTTTCTATATGTAATTTAATCAGCTTCATTGATTGAACCTAGGAAAAACTTAACAAACTTGGGTGTTTCTGAAACATGATTATACTGTTTAAATTTGACTTGCAAATCTAGTGCTGAGGTTGGTTTTTTTTTCTGTAGTTTAGCTTAAAAAAAGAAAATAAGATTAATGAAATGTATAGCCAAAATAAAAAAATATAAATAATAAAAAGAATCTTTTTCTTTCAATATGCAAAAGTAAATTGTGTTACGATGGGTCTATGGAATAAATAACAAAAGAACTGAACTTTTTCGGTAGCGATGAAGAAAATTGGAAAATTGAAGGCAATCTCCCTGTCGATGAAAATGTAAATTTAATCCATTACTTTTGTATGTAGCCAGTACATTAGGCTTACGTTTGCTTAATTAATTTTCAATTTTAATATTTTTGGCATACATTTCTCGTTTCCTTATATTGCGAACGTATTTTAAATGGAGACAGTACTTTTAATGTTTGTAAAATGTAAAATATAAGGTATACATTTTTTAATATGGTTGTATTATTTTATAGGAATCACAGCTTATATCGCTGAAATATTTTACGAAGAAAATATCATAAAATTATTTTCATATTTCAAGCATCATATCCTAATGGAACAACTTTTTGGTTCTCCTTTTATAGGAAATAATTAATAATTCAATGTCTTTTTAATTGCAAATATATATATGCAAAGATCTATGAAAGTCTATATGTCAAAATGACGACATACACCGTCAATTAACCCAAAGATCGAAGTCGGCAAAGTTTCATTTTAGATGAGTATTTCTTGGAATTTAAATATTGTAGGAACTGGTTGCTACTTATCCGTCAAATGCCATATTTGAGATAGTGTTTATGAATAATAGTATAAGTTTAGTTCGTTTTCCTGTTTCGTACATATGTTTGTATTCTTATAAATTATTTGTTCTCTCATGTGTTTGAACCTGTGACGATTTGGGAGGTAAGATTTGATATAGACTATTCTTAAACATTATTTTTTTTATTTAAGGGTAAATAATAGAGATCAAAATAAATAAATAATAAATATTGACGTCAATAACTTTAATTAAGCAAATTGTGTGATTAAAAAAAACATAAAATTAATAGAAACGAATCTAAACATATGTGCCCTAAATTTCAAATAATCTTTTTTTATATAAATAAAAAACAGGCATATATTATTTGCAAGTTTTTAATTAAATGTTAATTATCACATTTTATACATACAATGTAAATAAAAACTATAAAATTATAAAAAATAGTTCAATTATGTAATACAAAATTCTTTAAAATTTTGTAAATTATAATTACGATGTCTCAGAATATTATATATATTTAAAATTTTGTAACTTTTCACACGTAAAATTCTTATTGTTATTTCTATTTCACTTAAACAAAAGAAAACTTCACATCGTATAATATTGACTAGCAAATATAAGTAAGTTCCGATTTGGATGTGGAAAATAGAAACTAGAAACGTCGTCGTAACAAACAATTTGAACTTGGATTCATACGTAAACATCAATTCCAAGTAACGTAAGGGATGTATTTATATTGAATTTATATGAATTTATTGGTTCTATCTTGTTTCTGAATACAGAAAATAAAAGGGACATAATTCTTAAGCAAAAGTGTGCAAAAACTTTAGTGGATGATAATTCATGTGAGCATTTTACTTCCCTGTCATTTATGCTACCTAAAGTTTTGGTTAGGTAAGTCTTATTATAATTAAATATATTTTACTTAATATACTATAAAGCGAGATCGTTTGACGTTATTTATTTTAGACTCACTATGGTGTTATGGGTGATTATTTGTCATTTTAATACAATATTTCTATTCACTTAACAATATGCCATTCTTTTTTATTCCATCCTGCTTTGCTTTAGATGTTATTATGTAAATACAATGTTATAATTGAATACAAAATTACGGTTTAGTAGTTATTTTTCAACCGAATTCAAAAAATGGGGAGGCTATCAATTGATCTGTATTTTTTATGTTTGTTACCTAAGAAATGTCACTGTCTATGTCTTGGTAGGCGAAATACAAGATACACCTCATACGATCCGGGATTAATGCGTTTCTATGGTTAAGAAAAATGCACTATTTAATTTTTTCGGTCGTAAGATTAATAATATAGGTCGTAATCCATCTTTAGAAGGAATAGTAGATAACTTTTTAAATAATCCTAACAAGGTAGATAGCTAATAGATCAGTAACTGATTCGTTAGCTTTATTCAATATATTTGGGATGAATCTAAAAACTTTCAATAAAGACATAAGAAAAGAGTTTCATAGAGACCTAAGAGTTTCCATGAAACATAACCTGTGGATATCTCATAATGATGTCGTTACATCACTCCCAAAAAGCATTTGCTGGTGGGATGTAAGATACTCGATGGCGGTCAATACCCGCGTCCTCACGATATGGTAATTATTGGAAATCATACGTGAATACGTAAAGCGCATAGAGAAATAATTCCAAACGAGCGATCGATAGGTTTTGTGAGAGTAGGCAGTATGGCTATAAAATCAAAGATCAATTTTACTTAAGCCCTTAAAGCGGCTGCTAATTGGGCAACAATAGGTAATTACGAGAAAAAATATTAAATCCTAGAGGAATGATAACAAATTAAAATATTAAGAAATTTTATATTTTTAGTAAGGTGTGAAATGAGATTATTGGAAAGTAAATATCTATAGTTTAGTTGATTTTGGTGCAGATATTAAGTATTTTTTTTACTTAATATTATGTTTTTTAAGTTTATGTACAAATTTTAATTTACAATCTTCAGTTTATATTAAATATCAAAATGTCTTGAAAACGTGAGCACTTCTATAAACATTTGGCATTTGACAGCTTCTGAGTTAAATGTCACGGCTCCGAAGATTCAGGAGCACTTCAGTCGCTCTTGAAATATTGCAAAATTTTATCTCAACGTGACATTCCACATAGGATATAAACAACTTGATATACAATTTCTTGCAAAATGTTTGATTTGTTAAAATAAAATATTGTTATAACTTCATTTACATTTATTTTATTGAATAATACAATTTAAAATCATTTTCCTTTTTATTAAGTATGTGATAAATTATAAAATATAATTGATACAAATTTACCACATCATAATCTGTATGTAAACTAAACTGTTAAGTTTTGAATGCGATGTTTGACTTCAAGCGAATGCTCTTCTTGATGTGCAAACTAAATTCAAGGCAAAGTTGAAAACATCATTATATTACATTTCAAGAACTGTATAGCAAGCTTGCCTATAAATTAATACATATGTATAATACATACACATACACACACAGGGTATGAAATACATACACACACACACATATATATATATATATTTCAGACTAGTAAATATCGTATACATAGCTTTCACATTTTTATTTATACGAAAATTAAGGTAAAAATAAATGAATATTAAAATTTCAGCACAATATTTTTACTTTTTCTTTATTAAATGTTTTAAATCAAGACTCACTTCATATAATTTTAATATTAATCTGAATGGAAAAAATATTTCAAAGAATGTATTTCATTATAAGCATGTGTATCTATGTATGTAAGTCGTGGTAGTCTAGAGGTTAAAGATGCGCCTCTCGTGCATGAGAGGGTTCGAAACCTGGCAAGTATCAAAATGATTTTTCAGAGTCATATGTTCTTTCTAAGAGTATTTAGACACCATTGATATGGTGAAGGAAATCATTGTGAAAAGGTTCCCTTTTTTTCTATTTCAATATTAGAAGATTTCCAACTTATATCTGGGTTTAATTTAAAGTTTACTTGCTTTAATTTTTTGTAATATACATCTGTATATTACAAATAATTAAAGCAAGCAGTTTCCATTTCTGCAGGGACACGCTTTTGACTTTCTTTGGTAAATCTATTTTCCTGTAAATATTACTCTCAAAATTTATAAAGTTAGTGAAAGTGACTTTTACGTCCCTTATTTAACACTAGCTAACTCAAAATTTGTTTTGGAGTATCTTAAAGGCTTCTTCATATTTAAATATAATATACTACATAATCTCCTTTCGTACCTTCGTCAATAATATTTTGGCAATTTTTTCGTAAAAATTGCTATGATATAATAGGTTAAAATAGATTTTAATGACTGATAAAATTAATATCAATACTATTAATTCTCAAATACCTTTACGAGCTCTTATTTATTATATGTATTAGTAGGGATACATACATAATATTCATAAAATGTACTAATTTTTATGTAAATAATTACGTTTAAATGTTTTTAATTTCAATCATTAAATGCTTATCGAGTATTTCATAAAAGTATTAAAGTGATATAAATAGATAAAAAAACCCTAATTCCATAAAAATTGTTTGTTAATTCAAAATTCAATCAAGATAAATTGTGGCCCGAATAGGATAAGAGTTTCCAGGATAACTCATTAAAACTTTTAAGTATTTTTTCCTTTTATCAAACAGTAAAAGTTGATTATTAAATTTATGAAGGAAGTTTTATTTATCTTACTGTTTATATTACACTTTTCGGAGAAGAACAAACTATATTCATGACTTTTCTCCGTTAAAAATTTTCGTATCCATTTATATTGTTTGAAAAGAGGCCTTTTTAAATTTAGTAATTAATATTTTATTAGTGAATATTTCCCATTTTGAACTAATTTCTGTTACTTTTCATTAAAAAATTGATATTCCATTTGAATGCCAAAGACTTTATAGATAAAAAGGGGTTTAATACATACCTGAACTAATTATTTTTCTGGTTCTAAATACGTTAAATGCCATTGACCCCAATAAAATGTATATTTAGAATAGGAATATCTACGAAGGGGCAGTATTTTTTACAGTTATCTAAGGCCCTATTTGCTTTTTCTCTATACATATTTGTCACCGAAAGAGTCCTGAAATTTTATTGATTTTACTTTAACGTGAAGGGAATTTACGGTTAAATATAACATTAGCTAATTGTGTCTTCTCCACTATGTAAATTTTTTTTTTGTCTAACACTTATACGGTCAAACTATGTATATATAGAACCCAAAAGTATTAGCTTTTTGTAGCTGAAGTAGAATTTTTCAACTTAACAACTAGTCTTATTTTTAAATGTTTCAAAAATACAGAAACTCTGATAGCTATAGTTAATAAAATATATTCTTAATAAAGTTGATTTTTCGAAGGACTTATGTTAGCACTAACATAATTTATTTAGACCCCTTGTTGAAAGGGTACCTTCAAGGATAGAGTCTATATTTGGGTCAAAATGATATAAATTTACTGTCGTAGCAAATCACAATCAATTGTTGTCGAAACTTCTGAAGAAATTGAAAGTCAATTTTCCATAATGACACTAAATTTATTAATCCTTTAATGTAGCGATTTAAATTCTATAATCTCGTATTTCTGGTTCGATTCCAAAGCTAAGCAATTCTATGTGATTAATGTTTATTTACCAAGACTTGTCGGTGAAAGAAAATATACAGTTTGGGTCATGCTCGTGAGAAATTCGATATAAGCCGGGTCAACCATTTGCACGATTTTATATTCTATTTATAAAAGTATTGATAGACTAAAAGAAAAATAATATTAATAAAATATTAAAAACACTTTGTTTTTATTTAAATGTAAAAGAAAGCTTAATTTATTCTGTACTTACATTAATTGTGGTATTAGTGATCAAAAGTTATTTCATTAGCTCGAAGTGACAAACTCCCTAGTTTCCGTTCACCCATTTTATTACAACAGAATTTATTTATAGTTTCTTTATTAAAAGAAAATTAAACTTGTTTTATAGTAATAATATTAATTTATTACATATATGATACAAATAAATTTGTCGTTATGTAAGCGTCCAAGACATGTTCCTTACAATTCCGTTCATAATTACAGTATTAAAGCAAATTTTATAATGTAAAGTAACCCAATAGATCTAAATGTCCTCCAATTAATTATATTATTGTATTACATGCGTAAAAGACGAGATTAATATGATCTAAGAAATTACTAAGCATATATTTTTGTAAGGAGTTAAATACGCGTAACAAATTTCAACTCTTTTTTCTAACCTTGATCCCTTGTGTACTTTATAACAATCATAACGCAATTTCAAATGAAACATACCACTGTGAGTCACATTCCACATTTCATTGTAAATGTTATGCTGACAATTAGACTAACTTTTGTTTATAAAGAATTCAATTGGTTTAGGCCGTTTATGGTTTAATATAACTTGGTAAAATAAGAAAATTTTTGTTGCGTACAAACAAATGCATTATTGTATATAATTAACTTTGTGGAGTTAGGTTATTTAACTAGTCTCTATAGACTTATACAGGCAATCGTCTAATCTTTAAAATGACTTTATACTTTTTATTTAGTTTTTTAGCCTTTAGGTCTATATACTTTCTATTTATTTCTAGAGGTAAAGCTTCTATTCTCCTATCAAATTATTTGACTGTATCTCAAGATAAACCATATTAATGCTAAATCATGAGTCAAATAATGTACACTTGTGAAACACAAAGTTTTGTAAACCCTTTTTTATGTGTATAAAAAATATATTAGAATGAATAAATGCAATTTAAAAAAAAAATCAATAACATCAAAACATCTTAGTTAACAATATTCAGTACTGATAAGACAATAATTGTGATACTTGATAATTGCGATGTTAAAAAAGAGTGCTTTGTACTTTACACATTAACAAATATAAATCATTAAATTATTACATATTTATGTTACTTACTTATTGATTTCATTTGCTTTTTAGAATTAAAGTAGCAATAGTTTTACTAATATTCGATTATTATTTGCTCTGAATTTAATCACTTACATCATAAAGACAAACCATGACAAGTGCAAGACTATAAAGAAAAGACAGGAAATTAAAATGATTTTATATAACTTTAAAGAAAACAGAAACCCAAATTGTTTTCGCAGTCACATTTAAATGTCACTTTGAGTACGATTTGCAATATTTCAAGAAGCGACTAAAGTGCTCCAGAATTTTCTGAGACGCAACATTTTACTGGCAAGCTGTCAAAGACATGTTTAGAAAACAGCTTGTATGTTTTCGGGATATTTTATAATTTATTTTTATAATCAATAATGTATGGCCGCTACTCAGCCCTTGTAGATCTTGGCACAAGTAACAGTTTTTCTCGACTAATATCCATTGGTTTTCTGTCAAATCTTTAATTTAACATAATTTTTAGTAAAGAAGCTACAGGTTTGACAGCTTAGCGACTATCGTATACATCGTCCTGACTTATATTGATGATAAATATCTGCATCTATCTACAATCTAAATCGGTAGCTGTAAGAATTTCGTTTCTTGTATTACACTTGTAAGAAGTGCTAGCTTACAATGCTATTTATGTTAGACTATATTTATAATTTAACTTTATTTCGAATACATTACACACTTTTTGTTTAAAACAATGTCCTATAAAATGTTTATTATACCAAATATAACAGATATTTGGTTATAATTCTCCTATTCAGCCATTGTATTCCTCGTTATGTTTCAATACAAACTCTTGCTTTGTTCCAAAATTCACAGATTAATTGTAAATATACTCAGTAGGATCTATCTCTTGGACCATTGTTGTTAAGTTTTGCTTTACATCGAATAATTTTAGTACAGAATGAGCAATCTAAATTATTAACACTCGACTGTTTAATACAATACTGAAAAGTGAAATGCAAAATTTTTGTTACTACTTTTGCACATTTTATATTATGTATTATTTATTAAAATTTAGTAGTTGTAAATATCTGAACAATTATAGCACTCAATTGTTTTTAGGGATAACGTACTTTTTGTTATAATATTGTGAAAATCAGCAATAAATACATATGTATCTTTGAATTTAATATAAATTTATTTTGTGTGTTACTTGGAATTGATCTTTATGTCTAATGTCATGTTCAAATCGTTTGTTACGACCTTTCAAGCATTTATTTTATGTTTGCAGATTGAAACTTTTATTTTGCTACTTGGATTTTTTTGGAATTATATTATTTTTGTGTTTTAAATTTTTATCTTAAAATTATATGTATTGTTATAAAAGTTATTCATTTATTTGATACTAGCTTTACGCCCGCGGCTTCGCCCGCGTGGAGTTCGGTTATATCATTTTTCCAAGAGAACCTTTCAAAAGTCTGAGATAAAAATAATCCTGTTTTTTCTCAAGGTGAACTCTATCTCTGTACCAAATTTCATTAAAATCAGTTCAGTGGCTTAGGCGTGAAAGCGTAACAGACAGACAGATAGACAGAGTTATTTTCGCATTTATAAAGTAGCCTATGTGTTATTCCAGGACGTCAGCTTCCTGTATACAAAATTTTATCAAAATCGGTTCAGCCGTTTGAGCGTGAAGAAGTAACAAACATACACACGTACTCACAAACTTTCGCAATAATAATATTAGTAGGATTATTATATCAATATCTTTTGTCTTTATTATTCCTTGACAGAAATATAAAACGGAATTTACTATGTCCGATGTGAGCACGTTTATCCGTCTGTCCCCGAGCGGATATACCAAGAACCGTAATGGTTGAAATGTTTACTGTTTATGTTTTTCTAATGCTGATTTATTATGAAATACTCAAAAATAGTTTGAAATCAATATTTATCTTACTTAGATAGTGCCATTAAACGAATCATATACAAATCCGAGAAGTGATTTCACACCAATTATTTATATCTTTATCTTAATAAAATTATTTAAATAGTGTATGAGTTTAGACGTCGTCATAATATTAAGTATTGATATTGTAAATATTTAATAAGTGGTGGTGGTAAAAGTCGTGGTGGCTTAATGGTTAAAGGCCCGCCTCTCGTCCATGAGGGCGCGAGTTCGAAACCTGGCAAGTACCAATATGATTTTTCTGAGTTATATGTTTTTTCTAAGAGTATTTTGACATCACTGACCATCGCCAAGCCTTCTAGAGCAGTCACGGTGGATAACTTTATCCTTGTAGGAAGAAGCCTTTGCTCTGCAGTGGGCACCAACCGTGATCGCGGTTACTGTAAAGTAGCCAAAACCGCGTCGGGAGTTTATAGTCAAAAATAAAAAAATCGCGTAGTAAAAACGAAAATATTAGTTTCATTTAAATGAATACCCTCGAAAATCTTGCATCTCATTATGTATAATAATAATATCTCGCAGGTAAACATTTAATGCCGTGTACACTGATGTAAAATTTCCGGAATAATATAATTGTGGTAACAGTATTAGCTGATTACTCTCTAATAGCGACGTCAAACTAATGAAATCTTAAAGTTTTTACTCAAGAAGGCTAAGAATCTCCTTTGAACTTCATGCACGTATAAGGATATATGTTCTATAATTATACAATGTTTATTAAATATATTATTTGTATTTAAATATATATCTTGTTATTTACAGTTTAAATAATCGAATAGTTAAGATTTGACTTACAAAAGTGTTGTCGTCAATTATTTGTCAAACGAATGTCTAATACGCTATATTATTATATAATTATATTGGAGTCAGCTTTGTTTAAAAACTGTTAAATCTTTAAAATAATATTTTATTGTATTTAGAATATTATTTCATTTATAATTAAGGAATTATTATTAAAAAGTAAGAATAAGACTTAGGTACAAAAGCGGTAACATGTCAAATATGTGTTTAATATACTGTTAAATTGGAACCCGCTTTCTAAATATTATGTACTAAAATATTTTCTATTATTTAAGAGTTATGTTTTCATTATATATAAGATTTATATTTTCAATATATATTTTGTTACAATTAAAAAGTAAATATCTTAAATATCGTGTGGTGTTCGGAGAACCTATAAAACATTGCTCTTCGCCGAGGCAAGGGACTTGACATCGGACAGCAGCCTGGGCCAGAACTTCAATTGAAACCCTGTGGTTATAGTGAAACTATTGAACGGTGACTCTTGAAGAAACAATTACCGAAAGACTATATAGACGAGATAAGTATATTATATTGTATAGCTTCCCTTTACGAAAGACGATATTTTGTAAAATTATAACATGTCCAGTAAATAAAATGTTATTAGATGTTTTAATGAATTGTTTTATTCTAAATATGTATAATATGTATATAAATCTACCTTTTCTTATATATTATTTTAATATTTTAATACGTTTTCTAACACACGCAATTGAACCATGAAATGAAAATGTTGTATTGAATGTTCGGAATTACAGAAGAAATGGTCCCTTTTATTTATAAATACGGTTTGGTGTTTTTTTTTGTTATATCAAATAAAATAAAATAAAATTATTCCCAAAGAGGGTTGATGTCAGGCAGGCGGCCGGTCGTAAAAACAATTAGCCAAAACTATTCACAACATGTAAGGCAGACCCTGGCTAAAGCTGGGATATTGCCAGGTAGAAGAAGAAGATCAAATAAAATAAAATTATATCTACGTTTTATTACTTGAATTAATGTATTCTTTAATTTGACTTTGAATTTTAGCGTCCGAATTATCAATGCTGGCTTACTTAGGTAACAAATTTAAAGTAAAAGTCCCTTTTGAAATAGCAGGCCTCTCCATTTAATTTTGGAATGGGATAAAGCTTATCTGTCTGAAACCATTGACTTATCTGTTACTTACAGTTTATTTAATAAAATAAGCTGTTTAAACTTTGTATCATAAAAAAATATCCGAAAATAATATACGGCATTGTTCAGTCTTTTTTAATAATTTATTATAATTGAATTCGCCTTGTTTTTTTTTATGGAACGTTAAATAATATTCCTAAATATTATTTTATCATTTATTATTTTTTAAATACTATTCATTCATTATATATATTGGATTTATTACACATTCGTTGTTTTTAAAGAGAGAGACGCCAGCCTCGGTGACGTCACTTATGTCACTTCTTCTAGAGCGTTACATGATATTTCAAAATGAATTTTCAATTGTTCTTAATGCTCCTGTATTTCTTAAAGGTTCTTCATAATCACATACTTCAATGATACGCACTCACTGAACTCTGAATTCTCAATTCTGCCGTAGTCCGTCCAGACGTCATATTGATACCAAGATTTAAACATAGTTCTATTCTCTCTGAAATTATTTTCATGTCGCATCCGTTATGAAGCTGATAGCGCCGATATATAAATACATTTATTTATATTTTATAATATCATACAATGAAAATACATAGAATGCTGTCGTTCTCAAATAATAAGTTCCTAACTTTTTGTTTTCAAATTAGTTTTTTTTGGTGTTCAGGCAAAACAAAAAACCTATTATAAATAGCCTGGTTAAATTTTAATTTCAGTCATTGTCTCAATGTTGCTCTGGTGTAAAAGTATGTATTATTATATGAAACACTCGTTTTATACAATACGTAAATTACAGTGAGTCATAGATTAATCCCTAAAGCGATAATGGAAACATTATCATCTTTATAAGCCGCTCATAACAAACGGAGCCACTATTTTAAGATTTAGCTCAAATCAATTTATGTTCATATATCTGCAAAATTATGACCACAAATTACTATCCAAGGCTTTCGATATCGAATTAAAAACCTTATGAGTTTTTATAAGTGAGGTCCAATGTCGTTATTACAACGTTTGATGATTCCACTTAATCTTATATATGCCACAAATTTTCAGTTGCAAATGACATTATTTTTTGGTACTTAAATGCTTACCAGTAGAAAAGAGATTCTTATTAAATTTTATTCATACTTTTGTTACAAAAATATCGCCTGTTTGTGATAAAATAAAAGCTGGATTCAATAAGGATTACACTTTTAAAAAAATATTATTTTAATTTTTACTTTTTATTAATAAAATAATGTAGAATCTGTTGTAAAAGAATCAAAATATTCAGAGGTAAGTACACAAACCATTTCTGCGTTATTATTAGCAATAATATAACATAACTAAATATTACTACCTCTTATTGGATTGGATAAAGATAATATCCTTTCTGATAGGTTTTATTAAAAACTAATAACAATATAAGAAAAATAAAATATATTGGAAGTAACGCCAAATAATAATATCAATATCCTTTCCAAAAGTATTTGTTGTAAATAATAATAAGCCGAATAAGAAAAATAAATGTCCTTTTATGATTAAATCAAAATAACATCAATCGTTGTAATACTTTCTGAGAGAGGACGAGATGAAATATATTTTGCGCGATAAAGCTTAGGTATTCACAATTCACGAGTTAAGCCTTACATCTCATTTATTAAAGTATATTTATAAATATTATTAATATCTTTCACGATATGTTCACTGAAAACAAAATGAAAACGATATGTTCACTGAAAACAAAATGAAACCAAAAAGAAAAATTTACATTCACTTAACTTTAAATATCGGTCAATATATAAAAAAATGTCTCAAGTAGAATCTTTTTCTTTTTCCATTACGTCTACTACATATATCTGTATAAATTTTCTATTATTTAACTTAACGTTCATATTATTTTACTTTAAATAGACTTGAGTTTATTTGAAAGTTGAAACAAATATAATTTACAATAAAAACAACCTAAGTTCAATTGAGAAGTGCATAATATTGCTGAGTCAAATTAATGAATTAGACAAAAATTAAGAAACCTATACTCTTATTAAATCTACCTGTGATTATTACTAAGGAAGTTTAACAAGTTTTAACATTTAATCTATTTCAATCTGATATAATTTTAATTAAACAAGTATAGTATCAAATATCTTACTTTGTAAATACAAAATTTAAGAAGACACAAGATATATATTTCTTGAAAGGAATCTATATTGAAAAGAAAAGTATGTTAAAGGGTCATAAAATATGTATCACATGCTCTTAACACTCCTGCTTTCCTTTTTTTCCACGTGTATAGATAATGGCTATAAAAAAACGATGAATTCAAGTTAAGAGTATAATAAAATATGCATATAAATTTATATAATTAAATCTGGTAGTATATAGAATACAATATTAACACACAAATTTCTTTGAGCACTTTTCTTCAAATGGATTGATAAAAACGGCTTAGTAAAAACAAACTGTTCAAATGTCTTAGCTTATTAGCTAAGATTACAATATTACAAACAAGATGCACAAAAATTATTTTGAGATCCATAAATGTATAAATGTATCATTACATATGGTATAAATTAATGTATTTTTTTAATCTTTTAAGGCTGATAATTTAAGCAACGTCTTCGGGATCCCCTTCATACTTATATTTTATTCTATATATTTTTTTACACTTAATATATGTATACAAATATGGAGTTTCGATATTATTAATTGAAATATCAATTATCTAAACCTACGTTAATCTTTATATACGAAGATTGAGTCTTAGTAATACATTATTCTATGAAAGAATTTTAATGTCATGTTTATTATAAGAGTATATTCTAGTATGGTTACGGACCGTTTAGACAATAAAGGTGGCAAACTTATTGAGACCACTGATAATAACAATAAAAATATAAATACTAAAAAAAATGCATAAAGTTATAAATTCCCAAAGAATTATTATTATTACGAATTGATGATGAAAGTACGTCTTTGAAATGAAATTTGTCATAACAGCTATAGTCTTTAAATTTTTGAAAGTTGTACTATAACATCGATAAACCTGACAAAATTATTGTAATAATCAGGTCAAAAGAAAGGTTATTGGTACGTCACACGTGTAACGAGCTTTGATAAATGGTGCTTCCAGCCACTTTTATTAGAAAACTTGGTTCTTCAACCTATATATTATAAGTAATGTGTTTCCTTACTAAGCTCTCACCAGAGAATTTTTTACATATGAATGATCCAATTCATTAATAAACCATATAAGCTTACTTCTTTTGTAAATTACAGTTTCTTGGATATGTGGTGTATTTTATACAACAGGTTAGGTTATATATATATATATATATATATATATATAAATAATACATATATAAGTATGTATATATATATATATATATATATATAGTTAAGTTTGATTTTTTATTCTCATAAAAAAATATCTCTAAATGTAAAAACCACTCAAACCTATGTTTATAAAGAGGTGCTTTTAGAAAAATAAATAAGGAACACTTCGATACAAATAATTACCTTAAGCAGCTAACCGTTTGTCATAATGATTTGATGGCAAAGATTTTCGGTCTAGCATATGAACCATATATTTACAAGTCACGTTATTGATGATAAAACTAATAAACTGAATGGAATCATAAATTTTATGGATTTAAATATTATATTACATTTGTTAAACATACACATGGAAAATAAATAGTTTTTTCACAAATAGAGTGGCAAAAATTATGGTAATTACGATAGATTTGGTAATTACGACATATATATTGCGAAGGTAAATAAAATCAAACTAAACATAAAAATATAACAAAATTCTTAAATAATATTTAATACTGTTAAAAGATTCGAAAAAAGAAAAAATATATTATTAGACAACTTTAAAGTAATACTACACTGAATTTTAGCTATTTATTTCCGATGACACATAAGATAATTTAGAATCGATACCCTTGAATTTCATACATTGATTTAAAATGTGATGTATCAAACAAATATTGAATTAATAATGTACTAAGTTCCTTTGAATAATATTCTACAGGGCCTGTCTTGCCTACATCACACATAAGATGATCTTCTGATCCCAATCAAAAACAGATGTTATCTTTAAAGTCAATTTTGAATCATGAATTGCTAAATTATTCAATACACACAAGTTCCAACGCAAGTTCGATCCTGTCCTTATTCGAGGAACAACTGAATTTTATAAGACTAAGTCATCTCTTATTAAAGGATCACTTCATAAAACTTTTCTAGTACTTAAAACGTATCTTAATAGTATTCTAAGTATTTGAGTTACATCTAAATGTACCTTCTATGATATATATACATATACAAATAATCTTTATACAGATTTAAACCTGCTTTTTATACTCCACAATATTCTTTTTTCCTCTTCATAATTTCTCCTCTTTGTATTTCATAACGCTTAACATTTCACAGATAAGAGCTGTTTTTCTATAATTATATGAATAAGTTCTGCCATAAATATATCACTTAAAATAATTTTACATGACAATAGGCTATGAAGCAAAACACAAGAATATTTTTCTAAGATACTTATTTGCAATGTTGTAAAAGCAGTTAATACCTAATTGTTTTAATTGTTAAGGTTGAAGTTTGAGAATTCCTTCTACTACATTCCGCTTAATTTGTGCTTCTATTATCTTACGTTGCAAAGGAGTAAATTTAATATTGGGCTTTTAGACTTCCTTATTCTAATTATTATGCCTTGATGGATATCCAGCTACATATAGATAAACAAGGAATTCAACAAGGTTTTCCCATTCCATATTTTGCGTACAAACCAATATATTACACCCAAAGCATTGTCAACACTGTGACATACCCAGTCGTAAACAATAAGCTATTTTATAGTAATACGGTCGATCCAAGTTCGTAAAATTTTATAGTAGTTTGTTCTTGCAGCGTATTCTCCATAAATATGTATATTATTTATATATTGACAATTTATTTAAGACAATGATGAAATGCGCCAGACTAGACATTGTTTTGTCAGCTTTTACTTAATGGGTAATATAATCACTTTAATAAATAAAATTTATAAATTGTTTCACTGTATTATTTGCGAATGTAACAGCAATATCGATACTTTATTAGGTTTAGGAGGCGTATAATATATTCTATGATAACTCTCCATTAAAATGTGGACGATCTCAAATATAATTGTAAAGTTTTAAAAAACAGTAATAACATCATTACACTTTCCTTGCGATAACTTTTTAGCAATTATATATTTAATTTACACCCGAGCATTAATAACTTAACTACTACATGTAAACTTTGACGAGTACTGTACTGAGCAACAGCTAAATTCATTATTATCCATTTATCTTTTAAAAAATATATAAATATGAATAGTGATTATATAAGAAATACATAATAAGGATTAAAAAAACACCGATAAAAAGTAAAGTGGTTCAGAAATATTTGTAATTATAGAAGTGTTTATTGGAACAAAATAATATTGGCACTTTGTAATTAGTCTACCGCAGGGTCACTCTGATGTTGTAATAATAATATGATTTTCCCCAGGCAGATAAAAATTATTATCAAAAAATATTCGTTAAACGTCACCTTTATGTAGATAAAATATCTGATATCTAAGATTTTCTCGTGTACACATTGAAATTAAACTTAGTTTTTCAGATACTTAGCTTTTTTTTTACTTTATACAAATGAATGAGTTGAAAGTACCCGTCATATTGTCTGCCAGTTGTCACGGTTGCTCTAAAGGAAGCAAAACATCGGGATTATGTAGACATAAAATAGTAACAAAATGCGTAGTGTCTAAAAAATTTAATTTCATCAGTTTTTACGTTTTTAAGGTTTCTTTCGAACTTCCACTTTCTAATTATCTTGAAATTATAATCATTGAGTATATATTATCTATTGGTAACTATGATTCAAAATATATTAAATTAAATATATTGTAAAGATTTTATTCAACTATATGTATATATGTTCCAGATATACATATATGTAAAGTATGTATACTTTTGGCATGTATTGCAAATATGCGATTCTTTAATTATCATTTAAACATACCGTAATAGTTGGTCTCAACTTGTTTATATTATATTATATCTTTATTGATGTTTTAGACTGTTTTATCAAAGCAAATAGGTTTCTATAATAATTAGTAAAATGTCCAGATATCATTCACTGCATAAGACAGAAAAGTTTTAAAGTCGTTAGGTACTGTAAATACAATAGGGAAATATTGTTCAGGACATTAATTACTATTTTTAAATCAATTTGAAACGTTTTTAATAATGTCTGTCAGACAAACTAGACTTACTGAATAGAAATGTGATACAAGATATCGGCTTTTGATAAAAATTACTCTTTCAAATTCATATCATGATATGATTAACTCAAACTTCACTAAGCAGAAATGTTTTATACGTTTTTGTTCATGAAGATGAAGACGGATAAATTGTAAATATTATAAACTTTCAAAACAGATATTCTGTTAAATAAACCTAATATCCGCCATCTCATGTCTTAAAATTCTATTCTTATTTTGTATGAAATAGAATTTGAATCAAAATTAGATTATTATTATTAATCAAAATTATACACAGACATTTAGATTATGTAGCAAATTGAAACTGCTATACGAAGAAATTTAATTTTAATGAAATTCTTTGCTAGTATTCATTGAAATAAATGTAATATTTTTCGGTTTAACTATCCGTTTTTAATCCTTTGAACTACATACACCCAATGTTTCGGTTTCCTTGCAGCAACCGTAATCACGGGTAAAAGAGATGAGAATTCTCATATTAAAATATTAGTTTTATTTCAATTTTTATTTTATAGAAAAATAAAGCAATATAAATTGATCTCAAAAATATTTAGATTGTATATAGAGACATAATAAAACATATTAAATGGTAACACAAATAATTAAAATTTTACATTGTAAACATTGTTAATATATAGGTATATTATTAACATCACCAAACAAAGAATTGTTACAAGTTGCCCTTTTACAAAAAGGGACAAAGTAGTGAATAAAATAATACTTTAAGTTTATCCACATTTGTGGAATAAAGAACAATACTTACAGGCAAAATTGTATGATAAATTTGAAAGAGAGGAAATATCAATTCCACTAATAGTTTAGAAGTGTTCATTCTATTTCAACATAATACTAAAGTTTCTAATATTTCTGGAACTATATTGGTAAATCAGAAAATAAATCTTTTGGCACTATACTATGTCAAAACATCCATAAATTTAACTTTTGAAACTAATGGCATAAATCTAACTCAAAGTTAGAATTAGTTTTATCTTTTCCATACGTGTATAGCTTAACAATCCAACAAGTTGCTAACTTGTACTTTATTTGAATCATATTAGAATGGTTTTAAAACGTAAATACATTAAATATTTGCTGTAAAAATCTTTTTTGTCTTCGTAGAGATGACATACAAAATAATCGAGATTATATTGTCTCAAAAAATAAAACATTTTCCGATATTAATGTTATTAAAAATATATATACACCTACAACTTTAATATATTTTATGATATTTTTCTTTCTTCCTTTTGTATTAACCTTATTAATGATTACAATGAAAATAGATTTTTAATCTAAGATATATCGTATTTTTAACTTTGCCTTTTGTTTCACTGCTAGGACTCCATAGTTCAATAGAAACATTTGAGCTAGTTACAAGCCTAATATTGTAAAATAAACGCAATAACTCTTTTATACAAATGTCACACAAGTTTTAAAATTAAACTGTATAGTTTTCTAAAAATACTCCTACCAAAATCCGCAAACATATAATTGACGGGTTACTATAATATTTTGAACATAAGTTTTTTGTACTTTAATATACAAATACAAGTAGAAACAGTTTCCCCAAAATAAATTTGGTCTATAGAGCCGTACATACCTTTAAAATGGTATTTAATATAGTTGGGTGTACATGACATTACATTAGATACGCCAACCACGACCTACGTCATAAGTTTTCATCTCCTGCAGAAACTTCATTTTTAATTGAAGATTAATTTTTACTAGGAATTGTAAAATAAATAAGAAAATTTCCAATATCTTTATGTTTATATTTAAAAAGTAATAGTGAGACAGTGCTATGTAAATATATTTTTGAATATAATCTTTGGGAAGTAAAATGAGATACCACAAAATTTATTTATATTATTTAAAATTGATAAGGTAAATAGCACTTAACACTTGAAGCCCCGATTTTATTTAAACTTCATTTTCTTTCAGTATTTCTTAGTTTTAGTTATTCATAATATGATCATTGTCTTTATTGTTAATGAGTTTCTAGTGTGCAACACAGGTATATACATACATATACATAGTAGTCTGTAATATGTTTTATTCAAAGCTTACTTTAAAAATGGATTTCTTATAGATTACTCAAACAAAGTGTTTAAATTATTGCTTTTAATTAGTCCAGAGACAAAACATTTCATAATTTTCCGTTTCCCAATATGTACATACGCGTCAAAATTTTAGTATAACAGAATAACATATATAAAAAATCGCGACTTTAGGAGATATATTATGTCAATTTTTAAAATTTAGGAATGTATTTTATTAGAATATATAACCTAACAAAATTTAATTGATTAGATCCTTTAAGAATATCAATGGTAGCAGCTGGAACCGTTTCAATAAACTACGATATTGTGTTGCCAATATCACTTTTAATATCCCCGTGTCATTCAATTTTCCTCAAAACTGCTGAATTTGCTTTATGTATTTTTATTGAAGCTGATGATTGAGAACATTCAGTCTGTTTGGAAACATACGAGTACAATAGTTAATCGTGCTTATAGATACTAGTAGGTATGTATATCATTGTTGTTTCAATACTTTAAGCTCTGGAATCTAATCTTATCAAACATAAAAAGTTCCCATAAAACAGGAAAATAATATCAAACACAAAAAGTGTGCTTCTACATAAAGGGAACCAAAATTAACTGGACATTTTTCAAAAACTCTAGACTTTTAAATCGGTTCAGTAATTAAGTACAACTTAAAAGACGTAAACTATACATTTATTATTAAATGATTAAGAATCCCTTCAGAAATATAATACCGTGGGTTGGTTAGACTGGCACTTACGTTCGAATTTTTTCATATATAATAGTATTTTTATCATCATAGATATACGTACTAAAGTGGTAAGTCAATTAAAAACGCAGCTGGGTATTATATGTACAGAAATAATTAAATAATATTGAATAAAATCAGCCTCGGAAACATAATGATCTTATATTCGTGAACTTTCTCCACGGTTATAAAAATTAATTTCAACATTTGGCAATCCGAGGAGGGAGGAGCAATCTCCTTCAATGAACCAGTGAATAAATTTTTAAACGGGACCTTTATTCTTTATTCAAACTCTTCATTTCTATAAATAGAAACCATATAACTCCCGGAGCTGCAGGTTCGCATATAAGCATTCCATTGTTAATAAATATGTATATGCAATAAAATTTTGTTGTTTTCATACTTCTGATCTTTCAAATACGATTATTCAATAATGACTTTAATTTTCATGATTTGTGACGGAAAACTGCTAATAGATTCGAAAATAAACATAGTGTACTTGTATATCAGGTATTCAGTAATTGATTGTATTTAATCCTTTAAAATAAATGCAAATAAAATAATAATAAAAAAAGGAATATAAAGTCTGTATAAGCTGCTGTACCATATTAAAAAAAAAATCACAATATTCACAAGTAAATTTTATTGCTTCCTCCAAAATCACATTTTGCATTAAGAATCATTGATATTTTTGATATATAACATTTTTTGTTTACATTTAAAAAAAGATAAATTACGTCTACCGGATTATTCTGTAATGAAATATACATTTTTAACAAACATTAATTTATATACCTAAATTAAAAACTGTTCAAAACATCGTTATCTACATTCCCCTAAAAGATGAATATTTTTATTAGCTAAACATATTTTGTATCTGTCTGTTTACTTTTCAACATTATTATCTACTTTTAACTTTAATAATTTTATACATAACCTTGCGTACTTAATAATTTGTAAGTCAGAACTTCAATTTCCATGTATTTTTAAACAGCCAGGGATCGCCCTCGTGATGATCTCGCTTTTTTACCTTTGGTTATTATTTAACGAGTTTGTTCACAGTAACCTTTACGCTATTTTCATTTAATTATAAGGCTATTTACCTGGGACCACAGCTCCATTAAAGGGTATTTAACTTATTAAAATATAAACACGTCGATACGGTTGCCAAATATTAACATTTTTGGTTTCAAGGAAATATAAGTTTAAAACTCAGTGTAAATACATTCGTCAATATATTCATTATTAATGAAGTTATTAAATAAATTTTTACTATGTATATTAGATACGAAGTTCGATTGATAACTCAAAACTTAATGAAACATAGATTTTTATATCAAAAGTTAACTAGATTTTCAACAAAGTCTCTTTGAGTTCAAAACACTAAGTAGAATTTTTTGTACACTCAGTCAAAAATTCTGAAGTTTTATCCCTTCCGGATAAGTGCAGTGTTGCAATTGCAATTGAGAGACGAAAAATTCAAAAAGATGCCAGCTTTGTATGTTTAGTGCTTACGAAAAAGGCAATAACAAAATTAAAATACAATGCTTTACTGAAACTTTTTATTTCATTTCCACATGTATGTAGTATGTAGTGCACTGAGTTTTTATTATAGCTCTTCTTAAGAAAATTGTTTCTATTTAAAGCAATTTGATTTGAATTTTGATATTAAATGAAATAAAATTATGAATATATCTCTTTTAATAAAAAATCTAGTGATGAAAATTTTTGTAACTAATCTCTTTAGGCCAAGTTCTGCATTACATAGAAAATATGTTAATAACCATCCCGTATAACATTACAAGCTGGTAATAATTTTTATTTGCCTACTTTCTTCTTTTTTTAATTTTATTACATAATAGCCAAAATGTTGTAGCAAACTAGCCTCTCTTGATATGTTTTTTTAGGAGAGCTATTGGACTCATTTATTTGTCAAAAACCAGATCTTAAAGATGCTTGCACATTTTTTAAATCTTTCCGATTTTTTCCTGGTTTTATACATAATTCACCCTGATCTATGTTAAAGTGGTTTTATAAAAATTTTGTTGAACTGTTTGAACTGCCATATTTTATAAAAAGATTCACCAAGATTGTTAGTGTAATCAGAGGAATGTCTGATTCAGGTAACTTATGCGTTCAAAATTTTCTTTTAAGCTTTCCTTTCTTTATATATTTTTTATTTACTGACGTTAGTCTTATAAACATTCTTACATGATTTTATTTTAACATCCTACACTCTGTAAAATTCTTAAACAAATCATAACCATCTGATAAAAGTTTATAAGGTCAGAACTCTTCAAAGCAAATATATTTCTTTTTTTAATATTTGAATTTACAATCATAACTTAATTAAAATTCACACATAAACAATGATGATATTCCTTAATGTCCTAGCTTGTGAAAAGGTGTTAAAAATGTCACTTACAATATCTTTATAGCTGTAAGATACGAGTATATCAATATTGATCCTCTACATATGTTACTTCATACCTTGTAAGGTTAGAAGTTTGGAATATATTTATTTTAAAATTAAATATTATCTAATTTTCTAAATCCGACGCTATAAATAAACTAATAAATGTATAACTTCAGAAGATAAACAATATGAAGGTCTTTCACAATTCTGAATATAAAGCTCTATTCATTACGACAGCAAAAAGTAGAACAAGTGTATGAGTTTATACTCAAATAACCTTAAATTAACATGTAGTCAGATGGTCTTTTGAGTTGTTTTTTAATTATCCAGTTATAAAGTATTTTACAAATGTACAAAATAATGCAAATATTGGCAATATACAGTATAATTTTACGAATAACTTTTTAAATGTTTATGTAGATTCAAATTACGAAATTATATTTTTTTATTACCTTTTTGAAATAGATACTTGTGGTCAAACTTTAGCCTTTAAATCATAAATTACATCTTTGTTGGTAGCTTAGTGAACTTTGGGGGAAGTCTCTTGCTCCACAAAGGCCTAGGTTGTAAGGATGCTTAAGTTAGTCGAAGTATTTGTATCGAAGGTTTGGGAATTTTCATCAGAGCGCCACGGTACAAAACGCAAGCGATCCCGTGGTGCTCCGCTATAACCTTGAGGGTAACCTTCAGGGTTTAGTACGGATTCCTCAGTAACTAAGTTAGCTTGGAGTATAAGTTAAAATTTTTATTTAATTTAAATATATATTAAATTTACGGAACATTAGAATTGAAGTTAACAACAGAGTAAAATTAAACCTAAAACCAATTTAAGACTTCATTTTTGTGACAAAACCATTCTTTTTGTTTCACAATTTGCTTTTCGTGCACAAACTGTTATATTCCTGCTTAAAATGTATGCCGTTGGTTTGGTGACCAAACCAATACTGTTTTTTGTAGTTGCGGTCAACGATTCCCGTTTTGCAGCTAGCTTCTATTTGTATGTTTCCGATTTTCCACTCAATTCCATTAATGCTCCCAATATTTGAAGACCTTCCGTAAATTTAATAAGTTTCGTTACAGAGTACGATATTATAGGTTTGAAAATGTGAATGAATGACTCGAGGGAAATAAAAAATTTATTTAAGTTATATTAAACTTAAGTAACAGTCAAATATTATTTGATAAACTAGTTTTTGCCCGCGACTTCGTCCGCGTTAATTTCATCATTAGTGATATATGTATAGCTGGTAGGACGAACTCTATTCCGTCTGAAATAACCAGGTATTGGTATTTATTAAATTTTTCCTGTTTCAATCGAACAGAATGATTGACATATTAGTTAGTTGTGAAATCATGTCAAAGTAAACGTTAGTATGAGAAATAGAAAAGGGCTGTTTTTAGGGTTTTCCCGGATATGTATCAATTTTTTCAGCTTTTAAACCTTCCCTGAACCTCCACGAACATTTCGAAACTAAGATAAGATAAATCCATTCAGCCGTTCTCAAGTTTTAGTGAGACTTACGAACAGCAATTCATTTATATATATATCTATATACATAATATTTTAAATCAAAAGTCTATTATAAATAGAAAATTTCATCGATTATATATGTATTTATTCATTTATTTTTATAAAATTTTGGGTTTAAGTTATTATGCAAAACCATAATAATGGGAAGGTAAATAAAAACTAGATTATACGGGGAGTTTATAATATCAAAAATATTTAAATAGATTCATATCAGTAGGGATGGTTCGTTTTTTTAGACAAATGTATAAGTAAATTTTCAAAAATATTTAACTTATTCATTTACTATTATATGTTTAATTCATATAAACTTTCAAAATTTGTTGTTAGTTATAAATTTAAGTAGAAGTTTATTAAAAGGTTTACTTTTGCTTAGTAATGGAAAATATTATGATTGGCTAAACATTAGCATTATGTTAAAAGTACTTAATTAAATATCAGACTATATTTGAATGTACATATATTTTGCCATTTGAAGAAATGATTATGGGAGAGAAAGAGACCGGGGTGGAGAGAGAGAAAGAGACATTTCTACTGAGTATTTTTCACCACGCTTGAACAAGACGGTTTGGTGGTTTCAAACATATAATTGTGAAATTGTAAGTCCAGGTTTCCTTACGACGTTTTCCTACACCGTCTGTCAGTGGTGTCTAAATACTCTCAGAAAGTACATATGGCTCGAAAAAATCACATTTGTACTTGCCAGGATCGAACCCGCGCCCTCGTGCACGAGAGGCGGGCCTGTAACCAATAGGCCACCACTGACTTACTTATGGTACTATGGACGTTGTCCAACTAAATTATGTTTTCATGAATGCTTTAAATAAAATTAATGAATAAAAACCAAGCACTAAACTAGTTATAAAGCTGGTACTCGCATGTTTTGTTTGTTTTTTCAAAACTAGAAACAATCGTAGAGTTTTGAATTTAAAATAGGTCATTAAAGTGTTGTGTGACTTTTTATTTTATATGTAAATATAACTCTCCGTATGTACTTTTACCTACAATAATATGAAATAGATTATTTCTGTATAAGAAATATTTGTTTCATACAAATAAATATTTGAATTCATTGTCGGTTATTTTACACAATGGTAAACTACGTATCAACGTTTACGATTATGTCAATCAACGTTAGTAGACTCTTTAATTATGTTTTATTCGTAATTTAATGAAATTCAATATATTTTACGATGCCTGTGTGCAATTTATAAGAGGACTATTTCCTTACGAGTCACCAAATTGGTCATAAACAAACAACACGCCATCGTTTCATGAAAATGTTCTTTATGACCATCGTGTTTAATGTATTTTCATTAACTTCCAATAGTCCTCTGATATTTAAATTAATAAAAGTTCTTTATTTAATCTCATATTAAATTTATTTTCGACAATTTAAAAATTATTTTCACAGTAGTTTGCAATATAAAGAAATTGAAAAATAAAGTTACAAATAAAAAGTAGTTAGTTGAAATATTGTGAAACACTTTTCATGAATGAAGAGATATTAATGATTGATGCCAAGACGAGGACATGTAGCTTACAGTATCAAAAAAATATTTATTAAAGGGTCAAGCTTCTAGCTCAAGGTTTGACACTATATCTTAGATATCATACATAGTTTATGAGGTCACCTGACTTGGCAATTTCACAATATTCGCCTAAGTGTATGAAAAGAAAATACTCTTAAATGATCCTTACTTTTTTTTTATACATTAATTATTGACGCAACAAAATCGCTCCATTATGTTGACTGTATTTAGTGTGAATAGCAAATTTTGCTAATATCCATAAGCGAACCTGTATGTTATACTATATAAATTTATACTTTACAAAGAAGAACAGCTCTTTCTTCCTATTGTATGAAGATGTCTTGTAAATGAAACTTGTGATTCTTTAAGTTATATCCTTTCAAAGGTAAAAAGTAACCCAACAGAGTTACACGTTTTATAAAATGTTCGAATATTTTCTCATTGTATTTTAATGTTTTTATTTTTTCGTTCAATATTCAAGTAAATTAATGACTATCCAAATATACATACATGCATACGGAATAAAGTATAAAATTCCGCTGTAAAGCTTTTAAATAGCTATTACAAGGCAGATTTTGAAAGCGTTGTATTTTCTTATTCTTCCTTTTCTTTTAGCCGGGGTCATTAGCTGTTTAACTTAATTTTCTCAAACTGCCGCCTTGCTGATAAAAGCGTTTTCCGTGCATTTATTTGGAAAAAATAGTGACTTCATTTCCCGATATACGCTCCAGTAGTTAGAGTTACTGAAATAATGACATTTCTTTCTCATATCTGCCATCTCGTATCGGAAACAATTTCTTAGATGGAAGTAGTATTGAATTACTGACACAGTTATGAACATATTGTTCAATCTCGAATAGTAATTTCTAAGTTATAATTAATAAACATAGAAAATAATGCCCGTGATTGTAGTTTCCGAGAACTATGTATTCAGAAGGGAGCCATTACCAATTTCTCCATTTCACTCGATTTGACACATTCACCGACCATTGACAACTTATTGACCATTAAATGTGCTTAATGTTTGAGAGTCGTGTGGGTTACCTGAGTGTATTAATAGTTGGTATACTTATAGATTGATTTAACACATTAAAAATTACGTCTTTTTCTTCAACATGCCAAAACAGGAGACATTATTTATAAAAGTTAAAAATACAGTTACTTCTATTTGAAAAATATTAACTTTATCACTAATTGTATCATGGTAGTATTAAATGTATATCAATAACAAAGAAAGAACCATTATTTATTATATTATTAATATTTTTATTAAAATTATGTATAAAATAGAAGCTATATATTAATCTTCCAAGAATGAATTAATATTATTAATTTTGTTGTTTTTCCATATTCTATTCTAAATTAAAGTGAGGTCTATGAAAAGTTATATTTAGTAAGCAAAAAATTCTATAACGGTTTTATTATATATTTTACTTGTTGATAGATTATAAAAGAATTGAGGTTATGAAAAGAGATAAAAAATATATAAAACTATCACTTTGTTTCACAATATGTGTATGATAATTGCATGGATACCAATAACAAAAACAAATAACATAAGATTTAAAACACGATTGCATGCTTCTTAATTAGAAAGTAACAATAAGTTTTATGGATTTTTCTATTTATGTGTGGTCAACACATGCTCTCTGTAAAGAATTTCAATTTTTTCTATAGCGTTAGCCAATTAAGTCCAGCAATATTAGTTGTGCAATTAAATATGTCTTTGACACTATATGTTTAACTTATTTATTCAGTTACTTTATTATTCGACTCTGTAACTATTTAAGTGCTTTTTTCATATACATAGCTTATGGAAAATCTGTTATAACAATTATTAGAAGAAGAAACTGATTTTTACATGATTGATTTTATATTCCATTAGAAATTACCAATAGTATATAAATTATTTCAAAGAAAATTCATATTAATGAAAAGTTAGACTAACAAAAACAAAAGATTAAAGCTCAAGTTATAAAAGGAACATTAAAAAAGTCGAGAAAGTAATTACCTATAATTAAAATTTTTGATGGAATAAGTGTATTATTTTTCTCGATAGCTAATGGAAAAATGATTTATGGCATATGATATTATATGGCTATCATCGGTACTCAATTTGGACTTTTTCAAAGCCTTAAACCTACATTATATGCAGAGCTTAAACATGTGCTGTCTTGTTCATGTATTAGAAAGCTGTATACTCGGTTCGAAGAGACTTTTTGTTACAATTATCATTGATAACTTTAAGAAAGACTTTTTTCGTTTATTCATAATTTGTGTCGATGCTCCTCTTCATTCGTCTTTTTATAACGGTTTCCCACGCTTATACATATAAACTGTAAACGTGCAGCGTACTCTTGAGTAAGCGAAAACATTAAGAAATCGGAAAGAAAGATAGAATGAAAGGAAGCCTAAATAATTAGTCAGAAACTATTATCACGTTTATTTGTGATAACGCGGGTTGTAAAGTAATTGCAATGTTGCATAAAGACACAAGTTACATACTAAAAATTAGATAAATTAAAAGCACACAAAATAACGTATAAAAAAATCTTTATTTTCTTTAACAAATTTATACTTAAATATAAATTTATTGTAGTCTTCTTTTAAGCATATGAAACAATAAAGCCTGTGCCAGGAAACTCCGTATGTTTAGGTTTGCCGGCTATTAAAATTAGTGGACATTATGAGGTGTCAAGTGAATATTTTCTGATTTGAATTGAACTCCTGTTCGTGGCAAGACTCAATTACCACTGGATTTCGAGAAATATTTACTTAAGCAGTTAAAACATTTTTGCTATATGTCTTTCGTATACAAAATAAACATAATTGGCCAGAACATTGAGTGTTAAGGCAAGTTAATGTATCTGAGATCCTCATGTTCTGCTGAAAAAGAGTTTTCTACTCAATTTTTTATCCATTGAGTAGTCAATATCTGCAAACTTAGATGTTTTTGGTGTAAGTGTTATAAGTTCGTCTTCAATCTCAATGTTTTCATACCTCGAGAGGTTGAAGCACTTTCAAAATTCACCAGTTCTACGAACAAAAAGAGAACCATACTTAAGTATGATAAAATCATAATTATTTGGTTTGGTTATTCTTTTCAAAATAATAATTGATGCTATGCTCCAATACTTTTGAAAGCAGCGATATTCGCGATAGGCCGGTAAATGTACAGGTCAAAGCCATCAGCTTTTTTCCATTTTTATAAGGACCATTTTTTGGTTTTGATAAATGAGTTAGCGACCCACAAGATTTGTGTAGGTGTTAGGGGATTATCTTCTATATAAATAATTTAATTATAGATTTCGTTCAATTATGTAAAAACCTAAATACTTCTTTTTTGTCTCTTTGTCATTTAATGTTAAAAATTTTGCTTTTTCCAGTAATCTAAATATTATTCTTCTAGATACGTAGTAAGTTAAAAAAAGAATTTATTGCACAATTTCTACTATCCCTTTAATGTCCCGACTTATATTAAAGATTTTTTAAGCTTCTATCAATATCTGCTGCAAAGTAAAATATCATAAATCGTTTTCTTATCAAAACCGAAACAGTATAGACTGGTTAAAAATGCGTTTATTATTAATATTATAGATATTGTTATCCATTATATGTATAACTTTCTTGTTTAAATTGCTTATTCATAAAGATTGTAAAAGTTATATTATATTTAGGATTAAAACAATTTTTTTATAGAACTATAATATTGAAATTAAGTTCAATAAGCTAAAAATTATCATAAATTACACAAAACCAATTTTTTATACATAAAAATTTATGTCTATCCATTTCTATATTACTCATACGAAACCAAAGTACGTAGTACGGTATTATTTAAGTTATACGTCCCAATTTAGTAACTTTAAATAAAACTGCTTTATAAATTGTTTGTCTGCTTTTTATTTTTCATGAAATTTTAAATAACTCGGGATCGCCCTTGTCACGATTTTCCTTTGTTACCTTCGGTCATCATTAAACGAGTTTGTTCACAGTAACCTCTGTGTTACTTTTATTAAATTATAAAGTTATTTACATACCAGGGGTCCATAACAGAGTTTTCATTTAGCTGATTGAAATACAAAAAAAATGTTTAGAGTTCTAGTTCATTGTATTGGTATATATTTAGAAAGTAATTCTACTTTTATTATAATATATGTAGAATTCTCTAAACTAGTTTATAAAATTTCAAAACTATTTAAAGAGTTTTAAGTAGAGATAGATTCACAAATTTTTAGATAATTTTAAAAATTTTTAGAAGTTTTAATTTTCATTACTGAGGGTCATAAAAAGTTCAAAATATGATTCTACAAATAAATCTCGGTATGATATACCAACTCTATTTTTATTTTCAGAATATTTTACAATACAGAAAATACAAATTCCATTGAAAACGGAGAAAAAAAAAAGGGGAAGATGATGAAATTTATACACAAATAAAATTCAATTAGGGTGTATTTGGAAATCTTTTGATGTCTTTATTTTCCATTTACACTTAAATAATGGAAAAATAAAATCCCAAGCATAATAGTCGAAGTCACAGAATTATTAGCAATTGATATACGATTTACAAAATTTAAGTATTTTTGTTTCCTTACTTATTATCTGGGAAAGTATAGCAAATTGTATAGTAAGGATAAATGATAATAAAAATACTAATGATCGTATATGCTAATATGTCAACCAAAAGGTCTATCAAATTATAGGACTGAAATTATCATATAACCAAATGATATAATTTGTGTTTTATAAATTATTTTGTCACTCAAAAACTATGTGGATTTTTTTATTATTTGGT
Organism: Danaus chrysippus; assembly: GCA_916720795.1. NCBI lineage: Eukaryota > Metazoa > Arthropoda > Insecta > Lepidoptera > Nymphalidae > Danaus > Danaus chrysippus. The sequence goes on from CAKASE010000062.1 coordinate 3,463,584, forward strand.
TTATTATATTATAATGAGTAAATAAAGTTTTGTTTTATAAGAACTTATAAAGAAGGCTTTGTACATTGTTTTTAATCATTATCTTCGTAAATAGTACCATAAAAGTTATAGACATTAAATGCGAAATAGAATAAGTAAAACGTAAAGCGATATTTTATATATTTCAAAAAAAATAAAACAAAAATATAACAGATCCTTATATCTTATGTGAAATGTCATATTAAGAAATATTTGAGACATTTTGAGACTCGTTGAAAGTGCTCCTAAATATTCCAAGTCGTGAAAAGTTAACTGGTAAGCTGACAATTGTCATGTTTATAGAAGTGCTCTTTAGTCTTCAGGACATTTTAAAATTTTATATATACAAGAAGCGTGCCACTTAATTTAAGCAAGTAAATGATTTTTCAAGGAATCGAAAATTATGTAAGTATATAAAATTTTAGTCTACTTAATTGTGAAAATTCAAATGTTACCTTGAAGCTTTAATAAGTGGTTTATATACCACTAAAAAAAAGTAGGATTGTAACATATACTTTTCTCGAATTTTAGACTCAACAATAAACAATTGTCCACTTACTGACAACGTTTAAAAAAGTCTTGCTTTTTATGAAAATAACATGTTTAACTTTTTAAAATACTGCAGTAAACAGGGTGTTTCATTAAATGTTGAGTATATTTGTTCTCTTCCTCATAAAACTTTGTAAAATACTGTGTAAACTTTTAGGTTAAAGTTTTTTATAAAACAACGGTGATTTCTTAATTATAGCAATAATTTAATGAAAAATAAGATAAAGATTATTATTAAATAAGTCCAATTATTATTGGCTACCAAATACTTTCATATAACTTTTATGCAACGTAACTTATTCTTGTTTCATTACTAGATTTAACAAATATTTCAAATCTATAGCTGTTCCTTTTACGTCTTCCTATCTTTTATTATATTCACACTTGTCTCCGAGGGAGAAACCAAGAGATCTTGATTTGGATGATAATAATATGTTTTAATTGTAAATGATGTTAGCAAATACTACTTATAATTATTTAAACAAGTCTCGCATGTTGTTAAAAAAATCCATTTCAATAACAATGTTAGTTAGGTTTAAACAAAAATATAAACAAATCCAACAAACTCCTAGGTTTAAACAAAAATATCTTGCCGGTATTTTATCCAGCTCTCTTGTGTTTATTTTTTTTAAACATTGCTTAATTACTTTTTACCACCTTCAAGAAGAAAATCCTGTAATGTTTCCATCAATCTCCTTTGTTATTTACTTAATAAATAACAACCCGCAATAATTTTATCTAGTCTCACCAATGTTGTAGCTCGAATTTTCTAATAGATATTATTTAAAATACATAAAAATATTACAAATTGTATGATAAAGAATGTAAACATTAAATTTGGCTTTAAAAGCAAAAATATCCCATTCCCGTTATAGGTCCGAATGTAGGCTAAAATAAATTTAACATAAAGTTATTATTTTAATAAATATGTAATAGTATGTAAAGAGATGTCAGTTCATCTGCAGGTGTAAAGTAAATGGTTTCCGTATTTTTTACGGACTTGTCGAAATGTAACTCAAATACTTTTATTTGAAGATATAGCCTAATTCATGAAAGTCTGAATTAAATATAATACTTCTTTAGAATTAATTTAAATTGATCGTTTGATAAAGGGTTTTAATTATTTTGCTTTAAACATTAGGGATTTTTTTTAAATAAATGGATTTGAATCGTTTTACAAAACACCAATACACTGGTTATGGATACTCATAGTAGCAGGTGCGGTGAAAGGAAAGTGTGAAAGGAAGGCCTGATACAATCAGCGTATTTCATTTAATTTTCATTTCATTCAATAAATAAAATTTGTCAGGTATTGTGTTGTAATCCAATTTCCCTGTGTAAACATCCTCTTTTTTTACTTTCATAGTCTTAAAATGAGCTAAGCTTGCTAAGCCCTTTGTTCAAATATTCAATAGTAATTTATTTCTTTATATAATTTATTTGTATCTTCTTTATCTTTGATTTTGGATGAGTTTTAAGATTTTTTTACGGAAATAAATTATTTTAACTATGAGTACATGTGTTGTTATTTAGGTGCATTTAGAATTTGATTTTATTTTAATTATAAATCTTTTTTTTTCGGTAATATGTAAGGAAGTATTGCTTAGTCTTTGTAAGAAGAGTGCTTTATTTCTGAAAAAATAGTAGCTTAGCTAAAATTAAAGTGACAAATTTAAGCCACGTTTTGTTTGTCATAAAGATTAGTTTGTCGGTAATCTGAGAGTGGTAAAGATAGATTGTATGTTAATATCTGAAGCTGACCCCGTGTAAACAATTTAATGTCACGGTTATGAATGGGACAAAAGGTAAATTGAGAGAAATCTGTCCGCCAATAGAAATGTAAATAGAATTAATTATATTTATATACATAGGTATAGAGAGTAGATTAGATTAACACTGGCGTATTTAAGTATGAGTATTTTATTGAATTCACTTATTTTAAATGTTGATAACAATGTATGTATTACTAATATGCATCAAGTAAATGCAGTTAAAGTTTTTATCATCTCCAATAAAATTTAGAAACTGAATACTTTTTCACTACTCACTTACTAGTCCACTTATTGTAAAAATTACAGTCCTATACTTACAAAATACTTTTATTCTAGCGTAAATATAATAATTCCATAGAAATAATACTTTATCGAAGTTGTTTTTAAAAAATACAGGGGTATCCTTTATACACACCGTAAATGTAAGCACCGCAATAAATAAATCTGAAAGTTTTTCCCATATACATGGATTCCTATAATAAATTGAAATTCCATTCCAACTTTTCGGGTTTATCCACAGTCTTAAGACCCTTTTTATAATCTTTATAAATAGGGAGTCGTTATTAAAAGAAATTGAAGAGGTTTATCCTCGGCATCTTAGCTACCTGAGTGTGTTCATACATCGTTATACATATTTGCTTTGACTTTTAAAAGGTTTTGCTACGATTTTCCGTATCGAATTTTAGATATTTGAAAAACATTGATGTGATAAAATATAAACAAATATGAAAACATAACTTTCGGATTATGTTCATATATCAGAAATAAACATTTATTCATATCTTTAGGTTTTTTCTTACACGTCACTTTATTTTATACTTAAGGATGGATGAATTTTTCCGCACAAAAAATAGAAGATGACTCATTTTCCAATACCCTTTGAGAATTTATAGGATTAATAAAAATTTTAACAGCATTTTATTTTACAATATATAGTTAATACCCACATTAGTGTATAATCACCCAATAAACCCCACGAAACGGTAAGTGGAAATGTCGTTAAAGATAATGAAAACTTTTTTCTAAATGACAAACCGTGTTTTCGTAAAATAAAATTTTATTGAAGTATCTGAATAGGTTATAATTTTTGGTTAGACTATATTATTAAAGTGTTTAATAATTAATACATATTACAATATATTCCCGGAATATTTTGTTAACTACATATGTATATTTAAAGGTGACATTTTATCAAATCAATTGTTTATTCATATATAGGAAACAAGAAGAATTAAACGGTTTTCTGAACGAAAAAGATAAATAAAATTGGATGAGATCTTCCGATGTTTGGATTAATGGAAAAAGCTTTTAAAAAATACAACTATATAAAGCAAAATCATGTTCCGAAACAAAAGAAAAAAAGGAATGTATATTTGTGTTTTTTCCTTTTGTTTGGTTCGAGAGAGGAGTTTTGTACGATGGAGATGAATGTTACCCGCACGATAGATAGGACCCCTCAGTCCTGGGTCGCAAAAGTCCCAGGTGATAATAAAGCTTCTCTCTCTGCAATGCAATGGACTCAGCACTCGCACGATAAATTCATGGAATGCTGAGAAGTTTTGTCTTATCAAAACTCTTAAAATTGCGATTAAAAATTATACTGTTTATTATATTTTTTCTCAATTCAATATGAATTATAGAAGATTGTATAAGTGTCATTACTTCCGAAAAGTGTATTATACAAACTTATAACAATGAGATAACAACCAAGACTATGTATTTCAGAGATATTTGCAAGATTAAAGAGTTTTAAAGTTCATAATATCTTCGTCTGCTCTTTAGCAGGATTAAGAAATTTCTTGAGCTATGTTAAAACGTTTCCTCCTTTTCTTAGCTGTTTAACCTAAATAACAGGCTATAAAAACTTGGTATCTTTAGCGATTCACCTTATCTGATCATATTTAATACTCTTTAAGCCACTGGCTATAACTCAGTTTTAATTTTTAAATTTTATTTTTATCTCCACTTATACGGCGCTACCAGCGGCGCTACCAGCTTTAATAACGGATGCGACATGAAAATAATTTGAGGCGGTCATCAATTCTTATTAAAGCTCATTAGTATTTATGATTATTATAAAAAGTAAAACGCAATCAAAAGTTGCTTAAAAGGAGAATAGAACTATGTTTAAATCTTGGTATAAATATGACGTCTAGACGCACGACGGCAGAATTCAGAGTTGAGAATTCACAGTTCAGTGAGTGCGTATCATTGAAATATGTGATTATGAAGAACCTTCGAGAAATACAGGAGCATTAAGAACAATTGAAGTTTCATTTTAAAATATCATTGAACGTTCTATGTACAAGAAGTGACATTAGTAACGTCAGCGAGGCTGGCGTCCTTCTCTTTTAAAACAATGAATTTGTAATAAATCCGATATATACTATGTATATTTTTCTAATATTTTTATTTCCGAAATATTTATCTTCAAGTCATTGATTTCTTTTATACATTATCCGGAAGGCACGCTAGGGAATAGGTTTTAGTAATGGGATTAACACATCACATTGATTGATGTGATGTCGCTTGAAATCGAAATGGCTTCGTTTCAATTATTTGTCTTTCATACAAAAAAGATTCACATCTATAGGTTTTATAAGACAATAAATGCTTATAAAGTAATAATTTCATTGAGATGATGTTAAAAAATGCCATTCTTTCAAGCTATTAGTGTTTTTCAGTATTTTTTTTTGCTATATAATTTACATCATTATAGAAAACAAATAAACAAAATTCGTAAGTTCAATGACTAATAAATTGCCTATTTTCATACTTTTATTAAACAATATATTGACATTGAGTGTTAATACTTATAAAACGAAGGATTAAAAAATAAGTTAAAACTTGACTTTATTGTATACTCAATATGCTTATTTACAGATAAAATTTAAATTAAAATATAGTTTAACCTATATGGTTAAACCTATATGGTTTTTAAAACATAAAACATATGTAGATGTCATCGTATTGGTGCAGCTACTTATCTTAAATAAGAATTGGCATAACATATTGTTATGAGAATTGTAAAAACGTTCTTTGTAAAAAGTAAAATTTTAATTATCTGGTGTTATTAAAATACCATCATCGTTAAATAATTTAAGCATTTTTCATTAATGGTGTATCAAATATAATGGCCAATCAGAACTTTCTAACACTGTTCCGTACTCCATGTACTGGTTTATTGGAATGCTATATAGCTTCGTTTCATGAAATAAACTAATTACACATAGTGGTAGTCTATTTTTCTGGTAATACATAAATTTTCACTAAGGAAAAGATTTCTTTCAATTTATCGCTTGAAATTGTGATATTCCACTGGTTTTGAAAGCGATATTTAGTTATGAAATTGATATTTACAGTATATATTCTGTTGGGCACACTGTACAACATTATTGATAGTGAAGGTGTGGGTTATAGGGTGAAAATTAAACTGAAAAAGTACTAAAATAAACAAAATGTAAATAACGCTTCTTCATTGTTTAAACGAATTGATATAAGTGATCATAAAAGTTGTATCGAAGTGTCGAATGGAGAGTGAAAATAATTTATTCACTTTTACTTGTACATAAATAATAAAAAGAGTTAAAGCATTATTAAAATATTAAATCATAATATTCCTTAATTAAAACTTTCATGGCATGATTTTTATTTATTCTATTAAGTCATTATTCGAAATAAAATAACTAAATTTGACATTAGTGTTATTTTTTTCGAATCTTACTTAAATTTTAAATTAAAAGGCTTTATAGTTTTTTATTTTGATTTTAAATTCTTAATTCAATTTAAACCTATTTGTAGACAAGGCAAACAAAAATTTTAATTATTTAAAAGGATGAATTATTATGTACTTACTACGTCAATATTACATTTTAAATAAAAAAATTGAAGCGAGTTTTATTTACGTATTTTTATTTCATAGTACTTATTGATATTCAAAAGGAATTTGAAAAAAACTGCGAACGTCATTAATTCAGATTCAAATATTTATCTCGACAACCCAGCCAATGCCATTCAATGCACTTTATCGGACAAAAAATTAAAATTCCACAAAAAGAAAGGATTATTGTTGGATTGCTATGTAAGAAATATCTTCCCATAATTAAATAAGGATTTTGATTCTAAAAGTATATTTTACAAGGATATAAATAGGTCTAAGGAAAATTACTGAAGAAACATTCTATTTTTTTTTCTCAGCCATTGTTTGTGAATTGATTACAATGATGTTTTTATAGGTATTTAAAGTTCGATTCATGAAATATTTGATGGTTAAAAGAAGTTGAACTTGAAGAAGTTAAAATAAAACTATGATAAAATTGATTTCTATATGAAGTATATAATTAAAATTTATTAATATAAAACTCATTTTTAGAGAATTGGTTAAAATTGAAATTGTTATTGATTAATTTGCTTTTTTCTACGAGGTATTCATGAAATGTCACACTATTATTTATTCAGCAATTCTTGATTTTGAAAGCTTTTGATATTTCGTTCGAAGATCGAACAGTCTTTTTGATATCTCTTTTTCTTGTATGACACTTTTGAATCTTTATTTTATTTCTATTATAAATTTTATAAACCGACGACTAAGGACTTTACAAAGTGTTATATATAATAAAGGCACATTCGTAAGTGTGGTAATACTAACTTTTTTAACAATTTTCTATTGTACATATATTCTATGTTGTTACAGTATCTATAAGTTAAGTTTTTAAAATATGCATCGATAATTGTAAGTCTATTTAACAAAAAAAAAATAGTGCAACTAACGTAAAGCCTCCCTCAAAATTTGCAGTGTTGCTATTTTAAAATTCCAACACACCTTCTATGTTCTAAGTTATCAAAATATTTAATTATATATAAAGTTTTTATCATATTTCCATTACTATGTATTCTTAAAGCTACATAATTCGAAATATTTTAAAAGAGTTTCTAATTTTTATACTATGTGCCATGTGTTAAACACACAATTGTTACACAGAATCCATATTATACATAATTCCTAATGGATGTAACAAGGCCATCATTACTTACATACATCAAGAGTGTACAATCTACTATAATTAATATTAATGATGCTTCAGACTTCGTATAGTTTAAGAGCTATCTGAAAGATTAAAGAGATTTATAGTTTACAGTTTCTCCGTGTGCCTTGTACATAGAAGGATAACGAATCTCTTGAACGATAATGGAACGATTGCTCCTTTTGTGAGTTGCAGATAACGGATTATAGAACCTTTGTATCTCCAGTGATTCAACTTATCCGATCGTATTTAACACTCTATATAGCTGGCTTACCTATATGGTACGTATTTGTACACATTATTGTACTTGTATATTTTGTAGTCCAATATACTTTGCAATAAAATGAATAAGGCTCGTGTAACACTATTCCTTTTTCAATAAATTGCAGAAACATTTGATATAAAATATTATTTCCTGAATTGTTCAGAAAGACCGCTCGGGGCGGTAATTGTAATGATATTAATACATTACATTGACTGATGGCTTCGCCGGATATTGTAATGACTTCATCTAGATCGTTTACCTTTTCTGTAAAACTATAATATAAAAAATCTGTATGAAAGGAAACTTAATTGATATGTTGCTGTGTTAAACGTAATAACTTCAATTTGGTCGTCTTATAACAAAAACGAATAATTTGATATTCGGTCATTTAACGTGACATTTAATAACGAGTTGATAATTTTTCAGCTTCGAAAGCAAATATATTGACAGAAAATTATATTTTTAAAGGTGTATTAGTAAATTTTCCGTTTAGGTTTTACGAACATAGTTTGGTGATATGGGGCCTTAATGATTTAAATGTTTTATCTGATCAATATAGTAAGAAAATATATAGTTTTATAGAAAATATTTTAAAGTTATGAATGTAAGGTAATTAAGTAAGATAAATAAACTTGGACTCGTTTATTACATCTGGTTTTAGATGGATTTAGGATTATCTTTTGTATCCATAAAATTAAATATATCTTCAATAGTTACAGAGGTAAGAACTATGTGTATATAATATGAAGAACATTACTGTTTCGGTTAAATTGTAATGTATGAATGTGTTGAAAAATGTGTTGAATTGATATGATTCATATAATTGTCTTTTAATACCTATATTGAAAACATCAATATTATCTTCTTGGAATAACTTTTTAACCGGAAAACATTGCGATAAATAACTAGAGATAACAATAGTTTTGAGCAAAATTTTATTTAAAACAATTAATTTAATTAAAGTTTAATACTATGGATTTATATGGATAAAATTTTAATCAAACTTGAAATCATTCTTTGGGTAATTAAAAATTAATGAAATTGACATGTAAATAAATTTAACATCTTTTAATGTTCAGTTATTGTAAGAAAAATTTCAAGTAAATAACATATTGTAGGTACGTTCTAATGCAAAGATATAATTTTCTTTAAAATTATAAAACAAATTAATAACATTTTTGAAAGTAGAGCACAATAAAAAGAAAATGCTTATTTGAGAAATACGAGTCATCAAATACTTTCAAACCTTTTGGATAAATTTTAAAACTGATACATTATTTTGAATTCTCTTTGTATATGTAATTTTGTAAGTATGGTAACTCAAGTACGAAATACTTATTATGTGTGAGAAAAATAATCAAAATGATGGAGTCGTGTCCTTTCAACCCTAGCGTCCCGATCCCATCGATCAATGTTATGAATTAGTTCTATAACTTGAGACTCTCCCCGTTATAATATGTAATATCTTAAAGACAAGGAACATCCTGTTTTAACAAACAAAACAAAACAAACTAAGTTCAAAATGTTTGTTATATATATTCATTCATTTCATAGCGTTTGCCAGTGATGCTGCAATTTAACTTTAACTTCGCGTTAAATGTAAAATAATTATATACTAGCGATTAGTATATCGAAATCGAGTATATCGATAGAAAAAAAAAGTAGCTTAATTGAAATCTGTTAACGCGATAAGCTTGGAAATTTTAATCTTAAACCAACAACTATACAACAATCCATATATTTAGTAATATATAGTTTTTTTGTAATACTCCGTTGTTATTTAAAAATGAAAAAGATTTTTAAATAGGAAATAATGAAATAACAAAACAAACAATTGATTTGCAAAGATTAAGACTTCAGGGAATTCCGAGTTCAACTAAATATGTTATTAATGTGAAAACTTTCTTTTATCATGGCAAAATCATTATACTAAAATTTGATTGAATCAGACTTGTCGACTTGTCTCGAAAGAGTTGTTTTATGTTTTTTATAGTTAATATTATTTAAAATATGTATTTATAAGATCAGTTGCAGCATTTATTACTTGAGGTTAACTTAGCTTAAAAGGCAATCAAATGAATTTATAAAACATTATGTTTCTAAAATGTGCTACCTTTAGCAAAAGAAATGTAAAATTATACAAATTAAATATTAAAAGTTATATAAAAGTATACAAAGACCGTTTGTGAGATTCGAAGAAATAAAAATTATAAAAGTCATGCATTATTAGTCAAATATATTACAAAGCTATCGATTTTCTTTAATTAATTTTCTTAAAGCGATGTTTTGAGTTGTTTCAAATTTAATGTTATGAATTTTAGAATCGATGACGTGCGGTTACGTATTAATCTATTTTTGTTGTTAGAACAATAAAAAAATAATTCGTTTTTTTTTATACTGAAAATTGTTACAAAAATAGTTCATTTCATAAGTTCGCGGACCTTTTTATATTACTGTATTTTTTCAACAGTGTCATGGACAGAGTAAACATGGAAAATTTCTTGCTTTCCATTACACTCCTTATAACTGCCACATGCGCAATTTTTCCATATAAAAAGCTTATTATAAGCTCACATGTATATTAAAAATTAGGCAAATTTCTTAATGCAGTTAAAATAAAAAAAGAAAAAGATTCACTTAATATTTAAAATTTGATAATGATCTTTATAATTTCAAATGATTATAAATTCCTACCACTTTTGATATTCTCGTTATTTGTCATAGATATTCAAGTTGTTTAATTATTCTGGTTGGTCAAAGTGAGAACCCTTTTGGTAAAAGAATTATAATAATACAAAAAGAAATCTGTTTTATTGTGTTATCTCAATAACGATATTTCATTTTAATATAATGATTTATGAGGAAACGATATTTTATTTGGAGGGAATAACATTTCAAGAACAGAAATTCGTGATTGAAGATTAATTTTTTTGTTAAAAATAAAAATAAAACGGTTATTAAAAACATTGTTTGTACTATTCAATCTTTAACAAAGAAAATTGTTTTAAGATGATTTCTTCGCGTTTTATAGAGTAAACATGTGATACATTTAAGTTTTAATGAGCAAAGTATAAGTTGTATTACGCCTACATAACAATTATATATTGTTTACATTAAAGGTAAAGTAAAAATGTTATAGTTGTGTTTTAAAATCACACAATTGAAAACATTTTCTTTAGTAACTCACATAATGACGTATTTAAGTACAAATATACACACAATAAATTTGAGCATTTCAGAAACAATAAATAAAAACAATTTGAAACGAATAATAACATAATTAGAAGCTTTACTTCAAAACGTCAGAATCAAGACAAAATTAATTAAATTTGATTTCTATTGGAAACATAATTTCGTGACATGAAATACTTTATAATCTCTCGCTCCTGCCAGTACTTTCAACGGAGTTGGAAATGAAATTCGGAAATCTCCGTGGCCTGGGAATATGTATATTATATAAGCTTCAGTAATAAGATGAGATCAGAATTTAATATTGCAAATACCACTGCATTTTTTTTTCCATTTACATTTAAAGCAACTTTCGAGCTTAAGACGAAATATTGTTTCAGTTTATAACATTTAAATTGCAGTAGTTACATTTAAACTTATTCTGGCAAATAAAGAAATAGCTTGTTGTTGTAGGCGATAAATAAAAAATTAATTACAATTTCTACGTAAAAGTCAATAGCGTTCAGTGCTCGCCCATTGTATCGCGACTTATTTTTAAGGCGGGAGAATGAATGAAAGAAATATAACTAACTCAGTAAAAATGTAGTTACAAACAAAAACCAATTTAATTAAAAAATAAATTTTCCTAATATATGACTTATTATGTGCAGAACCATGCATTTATAATAATAAAATTTTTATTGCACTAACTGAAAATAAAACACAGTCATAAAGAAAAATTGTCTGTAACGGACGGTCTTATCGCTAAAAAACGATCTCTGTCAGACAATTATGATACATACTATAAAAACAATACATTTTACAACGAAACAAAGTTTGTAAATGTTTTAAAGTTTAAACAACAATGTTATATGAACGATATAATCTTGTTCCAATGATCTTTCATCGTAGCTATAATCATTGCAACGTTGTCTGCATTGCAGGTCATTATAAACCACCGCGTCCGTTACCATATCACAAACAATCTTGAAAGCTAAACCTTCGACATCCTATTATTTTATTTCTTCAAATTATTACGTTGTACAATGTTTTACGTTATTATGTTTTGCTTCAGTTTAGTAATTGGAATTTTACCTCATTTAAGTCTACTGATTGGTCTGATTCATAAATTATAGTAAACTCCTTAGTATAAAACTAATTCAGTATCATTGAAATGCAAAATGGCTGCCGCGAGAAAATGGCGGACTACAGGTATTTTCTAATCCCTCTCAGCACAGGTATTAAATAGTCATTCTTGACAGTTGGAATACAATATATTATAAAAAAAAAACTGTTGAGCACGTGAAATTCCTATAAACGAACAAATATTCACATTATCATAATCAGTCGTACAATTTTTACTCAGGTGACGTTAAGTAATTTTTCCATAACAAACAGCTATCATCTAAAAACAGTATACTTTCAAGAATAATTTCTCAAAACAAATTCATTCCAAGCAAACAAAGTTTATATCATATATTAGAATAAATCAAATAAGCAGTAAAGTGTCACATATCAATATAAGGAATTGGAAAAGCTTCTATTACTTCTTTCGTTGAAAATATGAATTTAATCAATGCCGTTTACGTTCGAGTTCAAATAGATCCCATTTCAGCGTTTGGTTCTTAATTCAACTGCTCATGTATTTTCAATACCGTAATAATTTATTTGATTTGGTATAGAATTTGATCGCCTTTTTGGATTTATTTACATTGAGGATGATTGTACTCGTTATACTAGGCTAAATGATTAAACAGCTAAAGTTAAGGTTTTACATTATTAATACTATTAATAAAAATAAAATGTTATAAAGAAATCCCTTACTTAGGATATATATATCAAAGTACTTAATGAATATATGAATATATATAAGATATCTCCAATTGATTTTATGATGAGACACATTTCTAAAGCATTCTGATGCACTCCCTAATTTCAATGCATTAAAAATATGAGCAGACTTTGAACAATGTGTATGGCAAATAATTAATTGATATACAAATTTAATAGTATCGTAAGTTGGGTTTTACATCGGCTGTCGTAAAAGAAATCAAGAAAAAAAAAAACTATAATTTTGTATATTACAATTATAATTACATTTTACAATCTTAGCTGGACATGAAAATTGTCAAATTGTAAACGGAATTGCAGCTTAAATAAACGTTAGATGAATATTATTTAGGTTGTCATCTAGAAAACGAGATTAGTCCCAGATTCAGAATTAATGGCTTCGGCTGCAGGCTGTGCATTACTCTGCATATCAAGTGGAAGTGCTTTACTAACAACCAAAAATATGGCACCACTGGTTCTTCATATAATTGCAAAAAATAAACTATTTATTCATATTGTATTAAAAATCTGTTAAGTATAATTAATTAATTTTGATATAAAAAAATACTTACAAATACCTGTCAGAGGTATTGAAAGTCGGCAATTTTTTAAAGTTGTACCATATTCTGTCAACTCACGTATGAGTTATTGGGATGTGCAACTACTTAAAAATAACCAAGCAAAGGTTAGTTCCAAGCAACTCGAACTTAATGACTGCACGGGATTGCTTAGTCTCTTAATCTTAATAATCAGATACGGCGTAATACGTCTGAAATGCGACTAACATACAGTCATATCCAATTTTCTGCATTACAGCGATATCATTACTTAATCCCGTTAAAGAACTTGGTACATTTGTTTTCTTCTTTTTATCATACTTTTTAGAATCTTTTATATTTAATATTGATTGATCTATAAATGTATATATTTAAGATAAGAAAAGGCTATGAACAATATCTCAAAAAAAACCACTTAAAATGGTATTAACAGGGTTTCACTATTAAAACATAAGGGTCTAAAAACACAGCAGAGCAAATAGTACAGAAAATAGGAATTATTATAGTTACCGTCTTTGCCACAACATTATTATTGAAATAGAAATCTCACCAAAAACATGTCTGTTAAAAATGGGGACCAAGTTCCAACAGGCTAATTGTTTGCCTAAAAAAGGGTTGAAATCCAATCTAATGCCAAGTTTAGATGCACTTTGAAATCGATCATAATCATCTTCATCATGAAATTTGGCATACTGCTTTAGTACTAGTATATGATTACGTAGGTAAAATTTTATCTCTGTACTTGCAATAGGCACTGAGCTACAGGGGGGTCAAAAGTGGGTCGAAACGGTTCGTGTAAATATAGTGCACGGCATGCGCCGGCCTGTGGAACTTGGCCGGCGCACTACCGTGCGCTTAGATATATAGATTCAATACTATAAATATAGAAAACTTGAAATATTTTTATTGAATATATTTTTAAATTAACTTTTAGTGTACAGTTAAAATAATTTAATATTGTACAGAATAATTTAAAAAGAAATGAGAAGCGTATTTAAATATGTAATTTACAAGCCAATATTAGTCTAGATTGAAATTAATACCGTCCGCCGCAAACTCTAAATTCACTTTGCATGTTAAGAGGAAGCATTTTATAGTGCATGATACTTTTAAAAAATAATTTTTAGCCATATTTTAGTGCAAGAATTTAAACATATAAATTATGATTAAATATCCATTACTAAATAGAAATCAATTTATTTTCATTACTTTTTGTTTCATAAATTGGTAATCGTTAAGTAAAAAAATATTGATACGAGACCAAAAATTTATAAATAAACATATAATGAATACTTTAAGGGTTTCAAAAATTTCCAGGTTATTCAAATAAATATCGTTACGCCATTACTTTGTCTAGTAGAAAAAATTGCTAGTTTATTTATAGCATAGAGTCAACTTAGATACAATGGCGGGGACGACCGGTAGTAGATTTATGCAATCAATCATACACCATTTAATTTTAAGGCCTTGGTTTTGTTATATTCAGTTACATAGGTACTTTAACTTCTATAACACGACCTGTGGAAATGAAGATTTCTTGGAATTGATTTGCTTCTTTGATTGGAATTACCTTGCCCTTATGTATCAAAAACTAGTGTTTTTTTGGCGAACGCTGTCCACTTTTGTACTTTACTAGATTTTCATGAATTTTTTTTCAAATAATGTGGGAGCTATTGAAAGAGTCAAATGCAGTAGCAACTTCTAGTTGAGTTTTGCCCCAAGTAACCGACTGCTAGAACCTCAACCCCCCCCCCCCACTCGTTTACCGTACGATAATCTTTGCCCAATTTCTACTTTTGCTGGTCAATACGCGTTGCTTGAGGTATTTGCCTGGACTGGTAGGCATCCTTTACTACTAAACTTTCATTCGTACTGTAGAGGTTTCAGCTTTGGTTTTCCGAGAAGCCGCCAGTTTGACTTCATTCCTTGAGAATGTTGTTGTTGACTAGTTATCCCATCAGTTATTAGCCTGAATTAGTTTGTTAGTTCCTATGGTTTTTTACGTGCAAACATTTCGCTCTTGTGTCTTAATGTGTTTTTAATCTTTTCATAATAGCACTAGGTTTGCTGGAGTGATTGCCATTGCGTTCAGTTATTGAGTTTTAAAAGGATATCTAAGACTGTTGCGAGTTTTATTCATTTAAATAAAACTAACATTTTTCGGATATCTAACGAGTGCTTTATTTTTGGCAAAAACTATATGATTGTCTGTCCGTTGGTCCTGTTATTTATCATCTACCGCCATCTTTCTCTTAATTTTCTGGCGTACCGCTCTGGATACCAGCAGAATGTGCTTAAGGTGTTTGATAGATTACAGCCATCTTCTCTATTGAAATTGGGGTGTTTTTTTAAATTCAATAGCCTCACCGATTAACACGGTATATACTTGTCTTCACGAGCTAGGATATGAAGTTTATCAAAACCAAAGTTAGTGGTCGGGTTTGTCCATTGTGTGTTCACACACTTTTATTTTTGATGTCTGAGATATGTTCCTTAACCCTCGTACCGATACTTTTCTTTGAAATCTGTCTGATCTGTCCAATGCATGACAAGTAAACCTCAATCAGATTTTTACACATTTTCACAGAGTTATTTTTCTTTGTCTATTTTATTGAAAATGATTAACAGATACGAATTTACGGAAACGGATACTCTAGCAATTCAGTGCAGTTAAACAAATTTACTTATGAGAGGAAACTTCTTAGCATTAACTGAATTCACGGTGGGGGTGTCGGGTCCATCACGTTAAATGGAGAGGAGCTTCAACAGTGCCTGGGACTTGCGGCCCAAGTGAAAGTAAAATAAATAAATAAATAAAATTTTATTTTAATTATTTTATTAATTGAGGAGTTCCTCTTCCACTCGAACTCTTTTTATAACTACAAACAAACAAGAAAACTTAAAAAATATTTTACACTTCTGGCTACCATCAAAATATTAAATTCATAGCTCATTTATACGACAACATACCGCATGATGAAATGTACACCCAAATTCAAATCTTAAAAGAAAAGATGCAAAGTTCATTTTACAGTATTCACATGTGAAATAATGTGCCTCAGACGAGCTGACCGCAGTTCATCCACTTGATAGATGACGCCTCTCAAAGCTTCAAGCAAGCGGCTGCTAGTAGGGCATATACTCTATATATCTTTTAATAAGTAAATGATACTTATAGATGATAGAGTGTAACAACTAAATCGAGTTTAAAATGTTATTTTGAATCAATACAGTTCACCAGATTCAAAAAAGAAGATTACAATTATAATATAATATTAATGACATTAATATCAATTAAATTATTCATTTAAACTATCAAAAATATATCTTAAACTGAAATAGAGAAAACTCAATATATTAATGTAATATTTTGTAAGCAAACCACGAAAGTAAATCAATAATGCACCAAAACTTCGAAAATATCTTTTAATTTTAGAGTGACTTGTCTTCAATTATGTTTTCTTATTAAACACTGTAAAAATATAAAACTAACTACATTTCAATGATTATAAAAGTATTTTTAAAATGTAATAATTAATATCTTTTACTGTCCAACAGTAAATAACATTATAACAGAAGGAAATAATGAACAACAAAATGCAACCATATGCCATATGAAGTATTTTTTTCAGATGAAATATTAAAATGAATCTGGTTTGAGGTGTATTGAATATATTTAAACACAAATAAACATACACCTAAATATTACTATGTATAAATTAAAGTTATATGTGTTCACAAAAATTTGTAGGGTGTCCAGTATATTCAAAAGCTCTTTACTCCACTCAAGGTAGAATGTATCAGCGTTAACAAGAATTAGAACGAAATAGCACAGCGACGCAACTTCTTAAAAATCTCTTTTATTCACCCCAGTTATATGATACTAAATTTTTTCTCGGAGCTACATCAAGATCCTGACATTCTAAAAAGTTATCCCTAGTAATGTACGGTTATCACTTTAAGTTGTCTGAACGCAGCAATAATTAAGGCTTGTACGGAAATTACTTAATAGATGGTGGACAAGACGCTTCAGTATTTTTGACAAGAAAGGAAATATTGATATGAATCGTTTCTTTTTTCATTAATGAAAAAATCCCAAGGACTTAAAAATTTCTGTAATTATTATAAATACGGTTTAATAAGAAAACAAACTGATTGAAAGTATAGTAATCGCCCTACAACTATGTAATGCAGTATAGTATTTTATTATTCTTTTGTTTCTCTTAACATCACATTGGAAAAAATTACTTAGAAGTAAGAAGAAACGAAGATTCTTAGCACGATGACAAATATAAATATGAATGAAACTGAACAGATACAATATCGTCTGCTGATAATCACGGTTTCTGAAGAGTAACTAAAAAGGTCGTTAGTATGTAGTCTAAATAATAAAATACGAGTAGTAATTCGAATAGTATTATATATTCATTTAAATGAATACTCGCGAAAGTATAAGATATCATTAAATGAAAATATGAGAAGATAAAAGACCTTTAAATATGTAATTAAATGGCGAATCGGTTATCGTTACACATTTAATTAATGTAATTCCGTTTTACAGTGTATGCCTTTCAAGTAGTCACTAGGGTATGAACTATGTATGTTAAGTATACATACATAGTTCCTTCATAAACAAATTTGCTCAGTTTTGTTTATAAATTTTTACTAAATATTAATAAATACAGATATATGATTGTTGAAACGACTTTATTAACAGTATATTAATAATTTAAATAATTTATAACCTTTAGATATCTGCAAACAAAAATATAATTTTTTTGGTTATAAAAATTGCTACGTTTTCAATTAAAGTGGAATGAATATATGGTAAAATTATGTAATTATAAAAATGAATAAAACACATTGTATTAAATGATTGATGTTGTTTTTGTGTTTATTAAAGTAAACATAACCTCCAATCGATAAATCCTATAAAAACTATTGGAAATTATTTTCATAATATATTCATTTTTAGATGAATAATTAATAGGTTTTACTTTGTAATCCAAAAGTAAGTTTTGCTTTCGTAATTTCAAAAGGATGAAAAATTCAATTTTGTTCAAGGATTGATGGGCACACATAAATTCTTTGAATGAAAAAATGTTCTTTTAAAATATTAGTCTTGGAGTTACGTTTTCCTCAAATTGCAGATATGTTATTCCGAAAGTAGCATTTACGGTAATACTTCTGTACTCACCTGAGCCGCCATTTTTCAACTCAATTACGTTGACGTAGGATAAGAGCAATCCGTAGATATATGTACGTTATTCATGAAATAGCTTTTATTTAAACAGAAATTACGTTTTTCATGTTATATACTGAAAATATTTTAACAGGGTTAATTTAATTACTATCACCATTGGTAATCTAATAATGAAGGATAATAATCTAATAATTAATAAATATTGAACATTTAAGCAACTTTGAACTAGTTCAATTAATATTCATGACGGAACTTAGATTATAAACTAGGAGCTGTTCTTTATTTATGTAATAATACTTCTGTGTGATTTATATTTCAATGTAATAAATAGGCATAATAAATTATATTAATGTTGATGTTGCAAAATGCGAACATACATTGACAACTATCCAAATTCTTGTAGCGTGTACTAGAACTTTTATTATAAAATGAATAATAAAGGTCCTAAATATTATTTTGTTGCCCACATTTACTGCATTCCAGTGACGTCAGATGTCATACTATCAGAAATTGAAGAGACTTTGATGATAATTTATTTTTGAAATTCTAGACTTGTCTTACGTAGCACCGTAACATATGAAATTTATTATCAAAACTGCACGTCTTTCATTATTTGAACTCTAATCCTGACATATATTTATATGTTATTTTTTGCCTGATTATAGCTTATATAACAATATAACCATATTTTATGTACCTCAGGATTTGAAACTAAAAAATGTAAGCGAGCACTCACAGGCGATATATTTTTGCAAGAATTATTTTCTATTTTGGTATAATCATGATTTTATATTAGATAAATTCAAATATAATATGAAAAATTCCTCCATCACATTGATTTCATATTTTCTTTTCAATGTTAATGAATCTTTCAAATTATTTTGTTTTCATAAATTATATGAGCTATTTGACCTAACTAGAGACAGAATTTTAAAAGTGTTATTAAAAATATACGAAAATATTATATTATAATATAAAATAGAATAATTATTATCATATTGCTATAATATTAGACTCTATTATATTAAAAATAACAACCCACTCAAACCTTTTACTCGTACGATGATTTTTCAAACTACTAAATCTATGAATGAAATCCAAATTCAAAATAAATCGAATCTGATTGATCACAATTCTTCAGAAGATAACTTTAAATTTAGTTGGATCAATTGCCGTGATGAAATTCTAACATTAATGCTCGCACACTATAAATAATCCACTGAGATCAATTCAAGGCACGCTCGAACTTCATCCAAGATATCGTCATATAAATTAAGTTGTCCATGGGAACATCTGAGAACTTCCAAATGTAGATTATTATACAAATTCTATAACTTGTAATTGTATTGTAAATCTAAGGCATACTAATTTTGTACACAAAGTGTAAATATAGTGATTGTCTTTATTCCTTCACACTTTCAAACAATTCTATTAACAAATATCTAAGTTTGTGAAAATTTTAATAAAAAAATCAATAATGAAGCTTCATATATTTATTAATAGAAAATTTCACCTGGTTTCCTTCATATATTTAGATTAGTAGAATTTCGTATATTTGCTTCTCGTCCGGAGATTACTATAACAATCATTATATTTATAATAATATACAATAATTATTAACATCTGCATTAAAAATGTATGGCAGATAGTTTTATACTGACTTCTTCAAATCTATGACTTATAGAAATATGTATATGTTACGACAAAAAATACACATATTACTTATTCAATCACAGAATAAGTAAGAAATAATTAATTAGTATTTTTGTTAATCTTATCTATGATAAATATGTTAGACGCAGGTGAACCTGAAATAATAGGTTTGGCTGAAATAAATGGCTTTATTTATTGCCTAAGAATACAAAATCTTAGTAACCATCGTTAAAATATTTATACGTATATAAGGTAGAAAATACACGGGAATTATATTGTTTATGACAGATTTGAAGATATTTCTATTTAATAAAATAGCCTCCCCACGATAAAGAAAAAAGCCTTGATGTTTAAGACTTATTTGTATAGTTGTTTTGAGACCCTGTAGTTGCATATAAGGCCTATAGTTGCCATAAAACTTTAAAATGTATTTCACTACACAAAATTTTCATTACGTATGTGTTTCTAATATTGATCTAAGACGACTTTATCGTTTAACACCCGATAATAATAACAAGATCATGTGTAAAGAGCGGTCTTAAAAAGCGATCTCTATCAGAAAAAAAAAATTGCTAATTTAGTGGAGCAGAAGAGACGTAAGTTGAAATACGATATATATTTATATGCTAAATAGATAAGACACATATACATATATATTCATTGATATTCAATCCTACAGATATCATGGTGGAATATAATCTATCAATCACTGTGAATTGTGGCATATAATAGGTTAGTTGAAATAGATCTTCCCAGAAGTATCGTACGGTTGTATGTAATTTTGTAAACCACTAACTTTATTGGGTTTTCTCCACAAAACTCAATTGCTTTGTTCAAGACCCTACAAATAAACCTAAAATTGTTCATCCTTCAATTTAATTTATCTTATAACAGATAATTATATTTTTAATGTAGTTTTAATGACAAAAGTATTAGCCTTAAAAAAGTTGTTATTACTGACGTATATATGACTGAGGATTACGTAAAAAAAAGTATCCACTTATACTATGTAGTAAAATTTATACACGAAAATGAAGTATCTAAACTGGCAACTTCTTGAGCATTGAACAGTTTTTAATTCTATTTACGTTGAAATTTTCTCAACTTTGTTAAGGCACTTCATATATTACAACTAGGTATATGTATATGAAATCCAGAGGGACTCACGTCAATTCGCCGTTAATGACGTTGTGTCTAACTTCGAAGTATAGTTTGGGAGAAAGGGCTGTATCACAGAAATTGACAAAGGTACTTTTTGAGCCGAATCAGAAAGAAGAAGTTGTCACAATGCCACCACATTGTTTTCAAATACGGCTCCGTCCAGAACTTTTTGAACAACTGAACGTTGTGGCTGTCTGAGGGTAGAGGTTTGGTTGCAGATTGGGACAGATCTGATGTCGTCAGCATTACTCACAGCATTCGACGTTAATGAGGCCAACAAGCAAATTTTTGTGTATAACGCTGAGAGTAGTTTTAAATTATTTTTAGCATTACCAGAATTTCTCTGTACTGTCGAGGAAAGCTACATACTCCGATAAAGTCTGTCTCAACTCCACGAAGGGTGGTATCCACGTAATGCACTTCCTCACATAAAATAATAATTCTTCGGCTCTTTGTCCTACGAGCACATATGTATATTTAGAATTACAAATATTTATTTAAATAACGTCTGATTACATTGACTCAAAAATCGATTTTATTAAATGACTGTATAAAATACGTTTGCGATTACTGACAATAATCTATTAGTACTTCTAAAAAGTTTGCTTGAAACCACACATTACTAATTTTGTTGAATATTACCACTTCTTGCTAAAGTACTGGAAAACTCTAATGCTTAACTAAGAACAGACACATTCTAGCAATCCGATTATATTAGCACTAATCTCATTAATCAATATAGCAATGACAAACATGTCTCTAATGACAATATGTAATACGATATTGCTACTGATAATATCATTAAATATTCGTGAATTATACACGTTAATGTGAGATTTTCATCAGACATTTATAAAATAACATTTTAAGTGATCGGTAAAAACACAAGTTGAAATAAACTAAAGCTAGTACGATGATAATATTTCTCTTTAATACTCGTAAATCAAACAATTTAATGCAAACTTATATTAATAAATTGTAATAAATAATTATCGTTTGAAATATAACAGTCCTACAGGATTTGGGTTGGTTCAATTAACCGATAGTGTGATACAAGTTAAACTTGGTGAAAGACATTTTATATGTTTGTCAAAAATAAGTTTTAGTTACAAAATTTAAAGCTATTACTTTAGATAGAATACATCTTAATATTGATTAGTGAAACTACTAACTGTAAGCTTAGACAAATTATACAAAACCTATTACGACAATATTGTGTCTAAGTTTAAATTTATAATAACAAAATGTGAGAAGATTTTTTTATTTATATATCAACTTATTCACACGTACTTATCTATACACAATAAAATTTTATTGAATGAATGAAGGAAAGGAAAACAAGTTGCAAACAAATATGTACATATTGCTTAAACGCTAGTAGAATTGACTACTAAAAAAAATTACAAATTATCTCCGGAAACTAGTCATCCATAAGGCCACATCAAAGAATAGGGTTATTTGAGGTATCGAACCGTCCATCATGAACAACAGACAAAAGGGTAATTCTATGTACATTTAAAGTATTTTACTACTGTGCTGGGAGTGAATGATAAAGTTACAAAAGTTCTTTTGTAAGGTTACTGAGATCGCTTATAATAGGAATTGAGTTTTTACATAGTGCTTATATAAATCTAAAACAGGTATTTAAATATAAATCAAATATATTGAGGCTTATTTCTTTAAGATTTTAACAAGAAATATCTTTTTAACCAAATATGAGGAGTAATAAAAAATATGTTACGTTAAGTGTTATTTTTGTTTATCATTTAGTAATTTTTTTATTCGTATTTGTTTTGTACAATTTATGGAATACTTGGCTCATTTAGAAGTCAAAGAAGAGACAACTGTATAAAAAAAACCATTAATTCTTAACCAATAGAAATTTTTATATGTATAGAATACTATTACTGAAACTGAATAGATGGAAATCAGTCTGTTTGTATAAGAAGTTGAAAGTACACACAGTATGATCACATGAATCACTCAAATATTGATAGTTTCAGAAATCACTCATCTTTAATAGTCTGAACTTTGATGTTAATGCCAAATGCAACTGCTAAATTGAGTTCCATTAACAGATACAGTATCTTTTAACGCAACTACGTGTTATGCGATAATAAGCATGGATATGGATCTGTGTTATGACTATTAATATACTCGTTCCATAATAGTTTTACAAAATATATATATATATAATAAATAATAGATTGAAATACAAAAGGAAAAACTTATTTCTAAACGTTTTATATTTGTCAATGTTACTACAATAAAAACCTATTACACATATCCTTGACATGTTATTAGATTGTATAAGATAATTGTATTGAATTGTAATGAGAAGCTGCTGAATATTGTAGAAGACGTACATATTCAGATGATGGGACCGAATTTTGTTCCTGAATTTAACACATTCATTCTGAATCTGAATTTTGCTAACACTTTCACACGTACAATAAGCATGTTAAATAAAAAAACTATATATAGTGGAAAAATTCAGCTATTCATTCACTTTGAACCTATTTCTGCGTAAATAAAAGTAATTAAAAAATTTAATTCTCCTTAAATCTTTTAAAAGAACATGTTAAAGAAGATACTAAAAATAAGGAATTTTAGTTGGATATAAATATCGGTGAAAGAAATTTGCTAATAACATTTTAAGTTTTCACTGGAGTGCACTTACTAAATTGTTGAAAATAGTAATAGAAATGTAGTAGAGGCTTTAATAACATTTTATTTGAATTTGTTTTGTACTTGACAAAAAGTTGTGTCTTAAGAAAAAATGATTGTGGGTTCATATAAAAATTAAATAACTTAATTTAAAAATAACTTTTATAAGAAGAATATTATGAAATAAAATTTCAATTATACTAAAGATACGATAATCACTTAACCGTTTCATATACAAGGGATACATTTTTTCCTTTCTTTTAAAAGCGTGTCAAGAACAAGGTCTGTTCCTAAATTGGGTGACCCGGATATGACCCAAGAGTGTAAGAACGCCACGGGAGTTAAGGCGTTGGTTTCCATTTAAGTTAACATAATCACATCTGTAGTAACCCATGACGCACAAAAACTTAACATACTATTATGTAGATAAAGATTTATTGTACATCAAAAATGTAATTTTAAAATATACAGTATGTTCAGTTAGAGAGGTGTGTAGAACGTATAAAAAAACATTGTAAGGATTTGAAACAGTGAATTTTAAAAAGTTATGCCATTCTTGTAACGCTGAAACGAAAAAGTACTGAAAGAAATATAAAGTAGAATGTTTAAACTTCAAGAATTCTAAACTTTATGGTTCACTTTATTTTACCTTCGACTCTGCGCGGTTGTGTGACATTTACTTTTACTTTTGGTTTGTTTTACTATAAAGAGTTATAAGATGATAAGTAATTCAAGTCGATGAAATAAAATAACAGATAAACATGCATGAAAGATGCATACACGCAAAAACATACATAAACTGAGGCAAATATTTTTCACAGGTACAAACAAACTTTCATGTTTAAAATGTTTCAAGTGTAGGATAAATTTTTGACAACTAAGTATACAACCATAAAATCGTAGATCATATTGAGAGTTTTTTATGGCGTCGTAGCATGCAACTCTTCGTCGAAATTAGGTTTTACAACTACGGCAACATAACATTTAAGTATGTTGTAATAGTTTACAATGTATTTTTAATTTTCATTCTTTCCAAATAAATTAAATATCTCCTTTTATCATACCTGTAACGATGTATTGTTAATAATAATTTCAAATACAATAAATAATAACTATTCCATAATTTATCTCGTCGATATTATTACCCCACATTATTCAAAAATAATCTTTATTACAGAAATGTAATTAATTCTGTAATATATTGCAGATATAGTCAAGATATGGTTTAAACGGGTGCTACAAATGACGTCATATCCGGCACGCCAAGCTTCGCTTCCGGACAACGTTGTTTCCCGCACCTGTGAAACAGCCTTAGTTATTCAAGCCGTAGTAAAAACATATTTTACAAAACATTGTTACAGTCTATCGGGAAATGAATTATTTTAGAGCGAGTTTCCAACGGCGTTGCTTGTCCGGTTGAAATTAACTAACGAGCGAATTTAAGCATTTTGACCATTAAAAATATTAATTAGATTATTAATTATCTCTCCATGAATACAATACTTATAAAAGATTTCTTAAGAAATTAATTCTTCAGTATTCAAAGAATTAAAAAATTCACAAACCAAGACGAAATTATTTGTAGAATCTAACATGTACCATCGGTTGTTATGTATTTATTTTCCTTAATTTATTTCATTTATCCCGTTATCATTTTCACCTTTTATTTATTCCTTCAAACTTTTGCAATTAATTCTTAATTTACGTTGGTGTATGATGAAATTGACAGAAATGAGGACTTCCTTGTGCAAAATAATTAATCAAAGACGACACTTTTAAGAGCAGAAGTAAGTTAAATAAGTCAAGACCAATTTAATAAGTAACAAATCATCAACAGACATAAAATGTCGTTTTCAATCTTTGCTAATGAAATTAATATTTTTGAATGTGGCACTAATGCAGCCACTACCAAAAGTGTTTAATTTTTCATGTACTAATTGATTCGTTTAATTTAATGACAGTAGTTAATTAGTTGTTTCAAACTTAATTTAAAGAATACATTTTTGATCTTTCTTTAAACTTTAAATAAGATATGTTTGAAGTCTTGCGTTATGGAGATGTGATCTTCAAGTGCATTTCCTTTTGTACCCTTCCAAGTATTCATTCAAATTCACAAAATGTTTGACCTAACTTTAGTCTTGTTGAAGTTCTTTAAGAATTATATACAATTTTTCTGAGCTTCTATACAATTTAAAGAGAAATGTATGCAATGAGAGCAATACTTGTATATTGTTTTGTTCTTTCTTTGTTACTAATCATAATAATTTAAAGTTTTAACAAAACAAAAATCCAGACTGTTTTTAAAGGTCCTTTATTTCAAGAAAACTCTTTATTGAAATATTTATTTGCTTTTTTATTTCGTAAGTATGCTGAAACTCAGTTTCAGATATTTATCCAGTTTAAATTATTATTATCAGATCGAACATATCCATAGTAGGAAATAAGGAAACATATACTTATTTCTCTTTTGATTTTATTCCGTTTGAATTGTATGTGGCATAAGTCTCAGTATATTTTCAGAAGAATGAACAGTATTGTACTTGTACTGAGAAAGTTGTAGAACGTACACTGCCTATTTGTTTTTAAAATTCCAATACTAGTAATTAACTGGTACTCACAAATGTTTTTCCTATATTAAAGGCTTACTTTTAATCTTACTTCTTAACTTTCAAATAGTGATAGCTTCTAATTTGCAAATTACACATTGTACTTTGATTAGAAAGTTAACATAACAACGATTTAAATCATAGCAAAAAACATAGTTTTTGATGTCAAACTGAATGTCAAGATATATAATATTCATATTTCATATGTGTGTCAAAGTAATTAATGCCTGACACATGTTTTACTAATATTTCCTGAATTATTTCGAGTGAAATAAATGATACAACTCACTTAGTCATTTAGTGGATGGACATATTTAAAATGTATTCCACCGTTTCTGAATACGTATAAGAATAATTCTGCCCTTTAAAATTATTTACCTAATTATCAAAATTTATCAAAAAAAAAATTCTTATAATTTAATTATCAAAAGTATTTCGTAAATGGGTTATTTAAGTTCTTTAAATTATTAGTAACTAGTTTTTGCCCGCGACTTCGTCCGCGTTAATTTCGTCATTAGTAATATACATATGTATAGCTGAGCGGGCGAAATCTATTCCGTCTTAAATAACCAGGTCTTGGTATTTATTAAAATTTTCCTGTTTCAATCGAACAGAATGATTGACATATTAGTTAGTTGTCAAATCTAATGTCAAAAAAACATTTGTACGGGAAATAGAAAAGGGCTGTTTTTAGGGTTTTCCCGGAAATGAATCAATTTTTTTCAGCTTTTAAACCTTCCCTGTACCTCCACGAACTTTTCAAGACTAAGATAAGATAAATCCGTTCAGCTGTTCTCGAGTTTTAGCGAGACTAAGGAATAGCAATCCATTTTTATATATATAGAAGATTAAATTACATACCATGCATGAATTTTTGCTCTTTAGATCGAACGAATTATATGAATTTTTGTTTTTTAGAACATGACAGTTTCAGATGACAGATAATTTTATACTTTTGGTCAGCAAATGAATAATATTTTTACATCTTAAGTAAAACAAAATAAAAAAAATATCGAAGCTTGCATTTTTATTCAGAACTAGTGTTTTTATTGGGGGTTACAAACATAAGCACCATTAACGTGGTCAACGTTAGAATTCGTTATATATTCTATGCATTACGTACCGATAACCATAACGTAAAAACCAAATATTGTTTCAATGACGACATATGGCTTGGCAAATATTTATGAGCGAACTATTTGTTTACATATCGCCTACATGTTATCTTAACGGTAAATATAATTTAGGGTTATTTTGGCGACGCTTGATGATTGTACATACTAACATTAAAATATGCGTCGTTTATGAATGAATGAAGAATTTAACAATAATATATAGAATAAACTGTTTCTATTAATTAAAAAGAACATCTTCTACTTAAAACAAAACGCGCAGTTGTTCTTAGACTACTGCTTATTAAATCTAATAGGGATTATCTACTTTTCAGCTTCATAAAAATATAATGAAATAAATAAATATTGTATTATAAAATTTACAAATGTGCGTAAGCATTTTTTGTTCTAGATTTCGTCAAACCACACTATTATGGTTCCGCTCGGCATTTAATTTAAAACATTTCATAAGACTTTAAGTAGGTGTTCAATATTTTACCAAAACATACATAATATTATTTTCCTTTATTGACCTAAAATTTTTAAATTTTTAATCTTAAAATAAAAATGTAGAATTTTTGCTATAAATGAAGTAAAAGTGGTCAATGAACAAATCGTGCAATTGGTTTTGAAAATTAAGACTACACTTTATTGAATAAAAGAGTTTATCGAAAAAAGCGGCTAAAAATTTGTGACACTTTAAAACATATTATTGGATTATATATTTTTAGCAACAATATATACATCAGAATATTTTTGACTAAAAAAAATCTTATTATATTTTTAGATATTATAATCTAATTCATCACTTTACATGAACAAAAATAGCTTATGCTAGGAAGTAATAAATAAACATTTTCAATCTTATGAAAGAGTCTTGAATGACAATCTAAAAAAATATTGAGTGGGGACTTTAGCAACAAACTTTAGAATGTGGGCAGATGTGGTTATGTATTTTTTTAAATGTTACTTTTAAATAGAAAGTAGATGTATTTTAAAAGAATATAAAAAACATTTGCTGAATTGAACTACAAGAATTGTAAAGATATTTATTTTTATTAATTTTCTTTATTAAACTTGTATTAACAAAAATGTGCTTAACCAATTCAGGACACAGTTTACTTAAGAACCTAATTTTGGATGTCGGTAAGAAATATGTATAAGCAATTATTAATCTATACGAATAGTTCATAAATATTACAAAAAAGGAGAAAGGAAAATGTCAATTCCGTACACAATTATATTAATTTATTTTTTAACGCTTATGAATTGTACAAAAAGAAGATAAAGAGATGACTTCTTTTAACAGAAAAAAGATGGCATAATTTCTTAACCTTAAAACTTTGAGGTAATTACTATTAAATGTTATCTTAATTAACTTGTCTGTTAATACAATTAACCACTTAGCTAACTTAGCGCAAAGTTTTAACATATCTTAGTCTCAGCAATTCATCACCGGCAAAATTTTGTTTAAACTCAATGTTAAAATTTGTTTCAATTTCGTTTGACAAAACGTCGTATATTTTTTTTAAATCTTTATTATATCAAAGATATGAATGTGCAAAAACAGTACTAGACAACTAATAAGTTAACAATCATAATAATACTTTAAGAACTGGAATAAACCCTACATTAATGTACATTTTATAAATGCCTTTTGTAATATTAGATAAGTGACTGCATCGTGGATGGGAAATAACATGGACGGGAAGTGAAAGACCACTGCTCATTGGATAACATAAATATATTTTCTTATGATTTTCAAATGACAAAATTTTATATTTATAATTATATATACTGATGACACTCACAGATTTTTTATTCTCAATATGATCGTTTTAATTCTTGATTAGTAATTAACAAGTGCATAAATTTATGTTTTGTTTCATTTCTCAAGTGAAATATTTTTATAAAACAATATGAAGTAGTACGATATGAATATAACTTATTATGGTTGAGAAATATTATATTCACTGGAGTATGTAAACTGTCCTTAAGTACCGGATACATGTACGCTTTTGATTTCTTTGTGGGAAATGGGAACGATTTTGCACTATTCTAGTAACATGCAATAGAGTTGCAAAATTTATTACAGCCTGCTTGAGTTTTTATCGTTACTTTATTTCATAGAAAAGTTTTGTTATTTGGAACCAATCGTTTTAGTAATGTAGCAATTTATTTTTCTTCCTTTTAATTGTTGATAATAATCATGGTTTTTTAAGAAACAAAAATAATTCTTATGAAAACAATCTGTTTTTCGACTAAGCTTTTCTCAGAAAGGCTTTAAATTGTAAATAAATTTGAATTGAAGTATATGTAATAAAAACTTTCTATATTATTATGAAATAAAACAGATAATAAAATAATAGACACATCCCGTATCGTTCAGTATTGAAATGCAATTTTATATGAATGGTTGAATGTGATCTCTTGAATTAAAGAAGGTTAAATATTTTATAAGATGAAATAATACAATGATTATTTTCAAAATTACCGAAATAATTATGCATGTGTACATAGATATCTATCACATATGTCTAAACCTAATTATTATAAAAGTCCTAAATGTAGATATAATCTAATACATAACATTTTATTCATATGTAGTTTCAAAATAGATTGTTTCTAACACGCACTATCCGAAAATATTTCATTCATGATTTAAATCAAAAATAGACGATAAAAGCCACGTGGACATCATCCGTTAACGATGGTATTTTAAAATAAAGTCAATATATCACATCTATTTTTCACCTATCCTAAAATGTTCACTGGCTGGACGCCATAAAATTTAGTTAATTTTAAACAAAGATAAACATCATGTATAGATTCTACGTTTATTTATAATAATGTTAATATTGTGTTTCTATAATTCCATTATGATTTATATAGTCGTGATTATTTTGTCTCATTGTTTTAACACTATTCAAATAAATATCTTTTGAATACTAATTATTTTTTGTTTACCTATCACACAATTCTATTATTTCATAAAGTCAATGGAAAAATTCATTTTAACTGTTAAAGTTATGATGGGCATGGAATGAAAAAAAAATATTTTAAGCAGAAATTAAGCATAAGATTTTTTGTAATTTATGCTAGCGGTATTATCCATATGGACTTATTACAACGGTATTGGGTTCAGAAAGAAATTTGAAATGTATTCTTAAATAAAATAGATATGGAAAACATCGGGCAACTCCATGTATAGTTTGTACAAAGTTATTTCACACCCGTTTCATACTTTTCCATAAGGAGATTTTGAGTGAATTGTAACCTATACTTTATTCTAACGTGTAAGTTTTATTACTAGAAAATTTCAACAAAATTCGTTCTTAAACTTTTGACTGAAAGAGTATAAAATATCCATTCATCTATATATCCACCCAAACTTCAAACTTCGTAATATTAGTAGGATGTGTTGAAAGGCACTTATACTTAGTAAAGGGTATTCCAATAGGGACCTCCTAACTTTAACAGCTCCTTACATTAAATATATTAATAGATACTCATATAATATATAAAATACTAACATTATAGATACTCACCAATTTATATACATAATGCATTAAGTGCTTGTTAATAGTTAAGACGTAATTTCTATGGTAATTTTCTTGTTCGTGCCAACGCATCTAAGACTACATTTCATCAGAACAGCTACTGTTGTATACAGCTTGTTTAGAATTAATTTACTTAAGATAGCGTCCCAAGCGACTCAAAGACTCTTCACTGTCAATTATCTAACAACATTTTCACTTAAAATACCATAAGTTTTACATAACAAATTTAAGATATTCTAACACAGGGAGTATAATATATAATTTAGATCATATTGCTGAAAAATGAGGACCCAAAAAATATTTTTATATATTATGGTCATTTTATTATTTTAAAAAACAAAATCAATATATATATACTCTTTATTGCACAGTAAAATTACATAGTTATTTCACATCATGAACAAGTTGACAAAGGCGGGCTTATTTCTATGAGAAATATACATAGTAGTAACATAGTTTTTATACATTAAATAATAAATTAAAATTTATCACGCCTTACTAACATTGTAAATATACTAATTGTACATATTTCCATCGAACGATATAAACTACTGAATATAAAATTTGCACCACCTCTAGAGAAAAAAATAATATCAAAAAGTGATTGAAGTATTTTATTTAACAATTGAAACAAAATTTTTACAATAATGATGTGTGTTCGTAACATATCATAAATGGAAGTGTACCAACAATAGGAAATAGATCTGTTATCGGTTACAGTAACAAAGGTTTGATAACAGCTATTCAATTTATAAGTTTATATCAAAAATGTCAAGCTATAAATAAACTGTTCTCGCAACTACAAAAATTTTAAAATATATTAAATTTATAAGTATACTTAATACCAAAAAGATCTAAACTTATATAAAACTTTCCGTTGCTGTTGGCTTGCGTACGTCAAAGATCTTGATAATGGAACTTCCGAATATGAAGAGATGACAATCTCCAACTCGCTGAAGCTGCATCTAC
The DNA here is from genome assembly GCA_916720795.1 of Danaus chrysippus. Taxonomy (NCBI): domain Eukaryota; kingdom Metazoa; phylum Arthropoda; class Insecta; order Lepidoptera; family Nymphalidae; genus Danaus; species Danaus chrysippus. The sequence goes on from CAKASE010000062.1 coordinate 3,495,698, forward strand.
CGTTTTATTTGTTCTTTGTTCAGTTTGTTTGGCAAATTAATAAGGTCGGAGACAATTTTCAGCAACAAGTACAAATATAATAATTTCTCCTAGATGCAATGTGAACTGGCCACGGATATCGTAAGACTAGTTATGTTTTTTCTCGTGAGATTTCCTAAAGTCGCAAATATATAAGAATGACATACAAAACATGCAAAAAACAAAAAAAAATACGTTAAAACATTTCTACAATACCTCCATATTCATTTTGTTTTATTTATATTTACATATAGGAAAATTATAATAAACATGTTAGTAGTAATCCGAAAAATATTGGTTTCATTTAAAGTAATACTCACAAAAGTCTTAAATTCCATTTGTAATAAACACCCGTGACTTACATTTTGATTTTTATCACTCGTTATAACAGTAAGACGAGTAGGTATTATTAATTAGTAGGTCTTGTTATGTCCAACGACTTCACTTTTCCTTGCGCATTAACATATACATAGAATGCTCTGTGTCTTTCAGTATACTTGAAGGTGAATTAGTTTTGTTTTAATTAACAATGATCTTTTGAAAAACCGGATATGTTTTATAAACTATGTAATCCAGTTAAAGATACAGATCAAAAAGTTTGGAATGTTATCCTTCATGTACTGATATATATAGAGTTTTCACTATCAGGTACAATAGTATTGGAGACATGAAGCGTAGTGGTCGAATACTGCGGAAAGTTAGACAGAAGATGATGTTGAAGATGAACATTTAAAAGTACTGTATATTGGAAGTTTAAGAAATAAACTGGCACATGTACTATGAAATGTATTATTTGCATGACACAATAGCTTAAGGATTTGTAATATATTGCGTGTTTTGAACCACAATTTTTTTATAATATCTCGTAATTCCTAAGTTTGACTGTCATAAAGAAGAGATTTGTCAGTTCCATCTTTTATAATATTCTGAATTATTACTGAAACAAACATAATCTTCAGAACAAAAATGTTCACAACTTGAATTATGATAAACTTACATATACAACCGACCATTTTCTAGCCAAAATATATATAAAAAACTGTCAAAATAATTAAGTGTGTATTAAGATGTCAATAAGCAATTTTTATTCGTAGTTATATTCCATCTTGTTTGAACTTACAATTACACCCCTTTTCAAATTAAGCCTCCTTCGCTGCTCTTTTAAAACTTTTTGTTCCTAATATTTTTTAAATGAGGTATTAATATTATGCATGTACGCGTAATATTAACTTTAAGGATGGACTTTCAAAAGCTGGAGATATTAAATTGTGATTTAATAATTTTAAAATATTACTTTACAGTTATATTCTTTTATTTTTATTATCACAGTAAAAGAAAATTACAGAAAAGAAGTACCTATTTTAAAAATAATAAAAATAGTAACGTTCTAAATATTTTTCATAATGAGTTATATTTAAGTATTAAAACAATTTACAGCTTTCACCACACACCGTAGCTTTTAACACAAAAGGCGCTAATTGACCCCAATTCACGCCAACCCTTTAGTTTGAGAATAAATGGCTAGTCATGGAGATTCTAACAATCAACTATCTACACGGTTAATTCAATTTAAATTCATTATTTTTTTTTTTTTATCCCAGTAAAATGCTGTGAATTCTTCTTACAATACAAAAATGAGGTTTGAAAAAATATCCAGGTGTATTTTAAGATATAAATATTGTTAAAGGTAAACGTACTTATTCTTAAACTATGTCCTTTAATAAATTAAATAGTATTTGATACCAAAATATTCAGTAGAAAGAAAAAATTACAATCCACTCATTTAGGCGCTTTCCGATTTCTCTGTGCGATTAATCAAGAATCGCGAATCAAGATTGGTATTTGTTGTTCAACAATTCAGTTTTACACTCTTGTAAAATAAAATTATTCGCCATATCAGGTGATTTTTTTATAAAAGCAGTCAATCGCCATCTTGACTGTCTTCTACAGAAAGGGTTAATTTTATACATATGCTTAGTTGCACATAACAATCAAAATGTGGTGAACGGAATCGGGAAAAAATATTGAAATGAGAGTTTTATTCCTTCCGGGGGCTGTAAGGGGGCAGGAGAAAGTTACTTTTATTATTTGTCTAATAAAAAGTCTCATTTAGGGTTACGATTTTCAGAGGTATACATTTTGTATGTGTAGGTTGGGGGAGAATGGTTAGTATGTATAATGTTAAATTCAATTTTGTAGACCCGCTAACCCTGTCCTTCTTTTGAGAAGTAGGATGAAAAAGATTTTCGCATTATATCTCTGGTACTGGTATCTAATTGTACTTAAAATTTAATAACACATTTGTAATAATTGTTTTTCTTGAAAAAAAAATGTTTTTGACGTTATTGATTAATTTACAAAGAAATGCCTTTAGCGATATTCTGTTACCGGATTTTTATCAAATAATTCATACCAATTCAACCTTTTTTGTATTTCGTTAATTTATCAAGGTTTTACAGCAGTCTGAAATTAACGTGTTTTTCAACACACGAAAGGTTTACTACAAAACATATAACATTCAAATAGAATATACAAGTGTTTTTTATTAACGCTGCGAGAGATAAAACTATAAAGACTACTTACTCGGAATCCAATTTTCGTGATTCTGTTTGTTAGAAAAGTTACAAATTTGTTTGGAGGCTTGTGTATGGTTGAAGTAATTCTTAACTTGCAACTCATCGAAATCACTTCATCTATTTGAAAAAATATATTCTATGGACAAATACAGTAGCAATACCTATACAACCACAATATACCTATACAATATTTTAAATTGAATAGCTCGTTCATGCACAGCTTCTAATCAATATTATATTTTATATCGCTTTCTAATATTGTACTGCGTAATATTATGTTAAATGTTAAAATTTTGTGTACCCAGTTAAAACAGGAAACAAATGTCAAAACATATTATTTCAGCATGTTTACATTACGAAAATATTTCTATATTCATTATACCGTCAATCAGAAATGTAAATTGTGATTCACTTGGGTGTTAACTACGTTGTAAAATAAATATTAGAAATATAAACCAATATTTCCAGCTTCCTTCATGTTATAAATATATTCGAAATTAACATTATAAATTAACATATATTTTATCTTTGAAATATTATTCACTGTAATTCTTTTTTATAACCAAGTAATGTAGACGTCAAAAGTTTAATATTCTTCCCTTTTGAAAATCCATTATAATTTTTTATATACCTCATGAGCTAGGACTGAAGATTTAAAATATATTTGAAAGATTTTTTTTTATTATACACTAACATAATATACACTTACTGATTAAATATACATGATATAAAAAACACGGTTTATCCTCTAATGAACTGTTACTTGTGTTATATTTGTATGTATGTATAATGGCCTGTACCATTCATGTCTTGATAGCCGCTTATCTAGTGAGTTAAACTTAATTTTTTACAGAGTTTATCATTCTCTTATTAATTAAATTTGGGATGCTTTGTCGAGAAAGACTAGTCTCTAAGATTTTTGAAACAAAATTAAAATGTCGTATAACAAAACAAAACAAGCGTAAAATCGAATTGTATTGCTCCCGACAGTACACCAATAAAAACAACAAAATGAAATTAAAAAATGATAAGATTAAAACAATTGACATAAACGGATTCATACAACAGCGCTTTGTTTTTATTTAGAAATTTTATGAACTTATGATTTATATTAATACCACGTAACTAGTTAAGTTCAATAGTTATTTATTTATTCCCAATTCAAATTCAGACGGAAAACCATTATTTTGAAAACAGAATCATCGTGAAATAACAGAAAATAGGGAGAGTATTTAACAAAACTTTTACTATCAAAGTAATCAAAATATAATTGCATTGACTTAATAATAGCATTAATTTGCAATTGCAATTTTAAGACTGCAGACAAAATAATAGGATATGATTTTTCACGTTAATATTTGACCAAAGATCCCGTATAGAAATGTCTTTAATCAGAACAAATTTTTGAACAAAATTAATATTGAGTTATATATTGGGTAGAATTGCAACTGTCATCACATTTCATGACCTACTAAAGATAAATGTAACACTATACGACATGACAACGCTGAGAATCTAATAATATCCAGTAGCATTGTGTTGTTACTTTCACACCAGTTCATTTCACTGATTACTATTTTCTTTGTTAAATAACGAATATCGTATTAAGAATATTATTTATAAAAGAATAATAAATATTTGGCAGTTAAAAAAATTTAGCATGTAAATGAAACTATGTTTTCGGGATTAATTTCCGTTTATGGAGTTCTCAAATTGATTTTTAATCTGACGTTTCGATTAGTTTTCAGTAACGGTACTATCAGAAAAATAATTTGAACCCTTTATTTTTTAACTTAATAGGAATAAATTTCAAAACAAAAAAAAATTGTTAGTATCATAGAATATCAGATATTAACATGATTAAATTATATATTTCTTTGACAAGTTCATCCTATAATATAGTGCACTTATATGTTAAGTTCTCATTTATTTTTATTTTAATTCCAGTCTTAAATTTGTAATATTCAAATTTGTATTTAAATTCAAAAATAGCACAAAACCAAAATTCATCAAAACAAGCGGGAAAATAAACTTTGAGGATATCAAATATCCCGAAAACAATAAAAAAATAAAAAATAAAATATCTCTTAAAAGAAGTATAAGTATTTTTATTGTTTTGGTGTTATCCCCACGTGTTAAATCTAGGTCACCCAAATCAGTAACCTGAACCTTGGGGTTGACATGTCCTTCAAGTAAGATTTGTGACACTTAACAGCGTTGTAACAGTCACTTAAAATGACATATAATATTATCTAAACATACAAAAACATATCAGTTTTATTTTTGTCTTCATATTTTATATAATATTTGGTTAAACATTTTATTGACGATATGTTTTACGATACCTACCTATAAAAGTTAAAGACGTTTGGATGCACATTATTGTTCAGTCTGTAGATAACAATATTTCTGTTTTCTATGAAATATGTTAAATAACAAAACTTGAATGATAATCTTGTAAATAAAAATGATCTCATTTTATATATGAATTTGATTCCTTATATTGAATGTGAAATCTTCTGAACTAATGTCGTATAAACAGAACACGGTTACATCGAACAGTTGTTTCTTATATATTAAAATTAACTTTTTGCTAAGAATATTAACAAAAGAATTAATGAAATAAAAATTTTAGAAAATATTTATAAAATTTTAAATAATCTTTGAGCTTGTCATGGTAATAGTAGTTATGTGTATGCTAAATAAGTAAGTATTGTGTCAAAGAAAAATTTTAAACGAGAAATTTCCGTGAAAAACTACTCATCATTAGTTATTATTCAGTGGCATGGAACCCTCGGAATACAAATGAGACTCTCGTTTTAAATAAATCCTACCAGTTTGGTCAGCTAGAATAAAATACAGTAAAAAATGTATTTTATTACTATTACTTTAAAAATTTGTAGTAAATATACACATACATATACAATATATTATATGGTAATATATTTATTTTCTAATCTTATTATTATAACAGAACTCGAAAAGAAAGATTTGACAGATGCCTCTTGAGACAAAAAGATCCATTATATCTTTTTCCCTTAACTAATTTTTTTCTTATTTGTAAACTAGTTTTTATTTAGAATAATGTTGTAAGTAGCCCCAACCCCTTGTCAAGCTGTCCATACTATTTGGACATATTTTTTGTATTTTTGTTTCTTGAGATTAAGTATTACAAACTTTCACAGATATTATTCTCTCTTATTTTATATTAGTATTCTATTTATTTAATTAGCTCTAAAATACTTTTATATATATAACCTTAGAACAATAATCCTAAGTTTCATATTTATTTTTTAATATGTACACATGTACGTATATCGGTGTTTATGTTCATAATGAAACACACTACGAGAACAAACTTTTAATATTGGTTAGGGCACAATATTTAAACCGGTCTCAGAATAATTTTAAATTAGAATAATAAAGTCAATCAGAGTTTATGAATACATTATACATGATAAATTTTCAAATGTAAATTCACTGCTATAGCTAAATATTATAATTTTTAATCTAACTAAATAAAAAGGTCGATTTGCGTTTTCACCATCCTTCGTCGTTTCATTAATATAAAGGGATCTTTATTTATATGAAAGGGAAACCAGGTCATTGGGCTACTTGACGATCATTAATCAATTCAAAGAAAATATGATTTTAACTGAGGATGTTTTGAACGAAATATGATTTATTAATACTTTCAAAACGGTAATCTAAAAACGCTAACTATGCTATTGCTTGTATAATCTTTAGGAATAATGAGTATTCATTAAAGAATAAAATTCATAGGAATTCAATTGAAACGATTCCTAAGGTAAGAGCATTTCCATGATTAGAGAGTTGTTGACCAAAAAGAATTTGTCTCTTCCTTTTGAATGGACATTAAATAAATATAAATATTATGTTGAATTGAACTTTTTGAATTGAAATTTAACAGCCTTAATATGATTTCCAATTGAAAAGTATTGATTTGCTGAGAAGAATCAATATATCTCTTGTTAGCCAGATTATTAACTTTTGTACTTATTGTTTAAGTAAATAATACATATGTTTTATATTATATATATAAGTACATAGAAATATCAAAGTTATATCATAAAACTTCAGTGGAACTAATAGTTCTTAACGAGTTTTAGATCGAGTTTTATTTGTTTTCCATTTTAATAGGGATACACTCCGGGTCCTAACTGTAAAATTATGGGTAAACAAATTTGACTTCATGTAAATATATTTGCTGTTTCAATGTTTAGTTTTAATTTAAGACTACCGATATTCAAAATCTGATTGATTAAGTTTCAGAGTAATTATAAATACAATTTAAAAGCACGCTCTTATTTTTCCCTTCATAGATTATTTCGTAAACATAAAGCATAGGTATGTTTGATAGGAAATATTCAAAATTGTGTCGAATTGCTTCACAGCTGAATGATTAAATCAAGATCCATTTAACATCATCTTGAAATTAGTAATTCCACTTGAAATGAATTGTTCTTAATAGCTTTTGGGATATTTTCGGATGTTTACTATACTGTGTTATATCAAACGTGGCACAGATAGCATTTTATGTGTGTCAAATGCCTAAATTCTTATAAAATTAATCTTTTAGCGGCACGGAGTGAAACGATTACAATTCATTTTATTACATAATTTGTTTTTATATTATTAAAAACCATGTATTATTCTCATAATAATAATTATGCTAATTTTACGGATGATTTACTTATAAGAGTTTTGATCAAAAATGTAATTGAAAAGTCGAATTTTAAATGCTTTAATTCAGTATTTAATTTTTTAATTTAATATAGTATAGTAGATTTTGTTAGTTAATTACTAAGAAAAATCTTTTCAAATTCCTGTAAATGACTACGTTAGCATAACCCCGGCCTTATATCAGGATAAGTGATTTTTTGAGAAAGTTTCTTAGGCAGATGGATGAGTGTAATCTTCACTCTCCCCGGTATTATTGAGGTCTTAAAGGAGGGTGTACTCATATTACCGTTACATACCCGTGGATGGGGAAGCTGCGACATTTTATAGAATTTCAGATAAAAAGGGTGCGCGAAATCAACCATACATCACCATAAAGGAGACTATTATTCATTTTATAAAGTCACTTTACCAAAATAACGAGTTTCATCAAAATCCTTGAAGCATTGTATATATATAGGTTACTTGTACTTATAAAATTAAAATCATGTAGCACATTTTTGCACCATATTTTGGATTAAAAGAAATAAGAAAATTTATTTTATGAGGCTATCAAATTGTATTTTTTGGTAATTTCAGAAATAGCACCATACTAATAAAACTATAACCTGGGGCAATAAAGGGTCTAGGTCTTGGGCAATAAAATTTGTTGTTTCTATTAGATAATTTTCTCTATCGACCTTATTTTGGTTCTTACCTAGCGGGGCGTATTCATACTTCATTAAATCTCAAAAAGAATCATAATTGTTTGTAATCATTGAATATAATAAAAAATATATCAATCAAGCAAAAGCACTAGGAACACAATAAATGTACAAGTGTATGTTATGTACAAAAAAGAGTGATTCATTAATAATAAATCATTATGAGGTTTATATTTTAATTATACAATAAAATACGACGTACGTAGATATTCATTTGAAAATAACAAAATATAAAATTATAATTATAATCATTTTCATTTATAAAGCGAAAACATCAATTTCACAAATTAATAGGTATTACTTTAAGTGATTAATTTATATTTATTAATTGATCACAGTTATTTTTGCAACAAATATAAAACATTAATTTGAGTACATGAATTCACCGCTGTCAAAACTCAGTTTGTAAACACAATCAATCACAAAATTTAATATTTATTTTAGGTAACAGCTGTAACCAACATATTTTTTAACAAAAACAAAAAAAAATGGATAAACATCGGATAAATCATAAAAATGGCAAAGACTAAAGTAGATTTTTTTTTAAATGTAATTTTTTAGAAATCGATAAGGATAGCCAATAGAATTAAAGAGAACGTGAGAATTAAATTTAAGCATTTATCTGCTTGACTATACGATTAAATTTAAAACATCATTAACATTTCTGCACAACTCTTACAAAAGAAATTAATTAAATAAACTTGTACAAATAAGTGATTTTAAAAAATTCAGAACAGTAATTCATCAGAACAGTCAATTTATTTTGTTTTACATTCTCCAATGTCAATTCATTAACACGATGTTTAACATATGCAAATAAAGAGTGCGAATTTTTATTGAACTTGATTGCCTTAGAAAAAAGGCGAAAAGTCTGTGTATTTCAACACCGTATATTTCAATAATGTTGAATGAAGTTCAAACATTGAAACTATATTTAAATTGTCACCTTTCAGAGACAGTTAATCGTCTTAACTAAATTGCAAGTTATAGTGAGATGAAGAGTATTTGTCAGATAATTACGGATGAAACACAAAACTTTTGCCCCAAATTTCGTTTACCACAAATGAATGCATCATGTTTTGACTTTGTACACCCCAAATTCTTTTTTCTTTAATTTTAACATTCTTTATCTTTTACTTGCTTACTGGTATCTGTATCTATAGTCTTAATTATGTTGTGTTTTCTACTGAAATTGAAAAATGAATGTTTTAATTGTTACAAAACAATTTATTTCTTAACTCCACATAGTATGTCTACAGATATTAATTCAAGCATAACAAACTTGTATATTGAATTAAGTTCTCTTGAAGTTTTCTTATCTATTTATTATTGCAGCCAATGCACCTGAGACTAACTTTGCCTCTAAAGATAAAATAAATATCTGCTTAAACAACTTTAATAATAATTATTATAAATTTTAACATTTATTTCACCGAAAAATATGTATTAAATAAATATAAATTTAACGCTTACTGAAAACGTATAAATGTTCTGCCAAAAATCGTCTCTCGGCATCGTAAATCACACGTTCGCAGCCCTAGCTAATGTCGAACGTAAGACGACGTAAAATCAATCTTATATAATTTGTAACTTATACCACGATATTTACTTTATGTGTTATTTTCAGAAAAATAAAATTACTGCTCTTATATTTTTAGCAATGTTTTATGAATATTTTTGTAATTTGTACATTAAATGTGTCATCATGGCTTTCAAATAGCTTAAATGCTGTACCACTACCGTTAGGTGTGGACGTTGTACAAAATTGGAGCCGAGATAGAATTTGAATAGTACTCGTAGTACGTTTTTTGTGACGAATATTCCTTCTTCTTGATATTTTCGTTTAATTACAGTTGTAATATTTTTTCATTTCATTTTATTTTAAGATAATATACCTTCATATTTGTGACACGTATGTACAAAATGCATACTATATACTAACAATAACTAACTGCATACTATTAACAATAAAAAAAAATATTACTGTCAGATAAATGTCGTCGTGATGGTAATTGACATTTGTTAAAAAGTTGACACAAATTATCGATAGGTAATGGATACTTTTCAAATAATTAGTATAAAATTATTGTGTAAGAAAAGGTAGTGATTACTGGATTATATGTAGTAGATAGTTCTCACGGGGGGTCGGACGGAATACATATACATATTTAGCAGTGTAAACTAGAATTGCATCAAAGAACTCAATTAATCTGTGCCTATTAAGTGATATAGAGAAAATTATTGACAAAAGTTATAAAACAATAAAACGATTAAGGGCTTTTATATGACCGTTCCAACAATATGATTTTAGTTTATGACTAACTTAAATAGGTCAATTGGTGTAGTACCTGTAAAAAAGTATGAATAAACACGAAGGGATTAATTAGGTATGATAATTGTAAATATTAATTTATTCTAGTTTTGAGTGTACGATAGTGAAACCAAAAACGTATGAAGATGTCTAATTTTCACCGTGACAAAATTTTATTATTTTTAAACTCCCTCTACGTATGGTCATACAAAATTTCATTTAATGATTACACTGACAATTGATATGCGATAAACATTTCAATAAAAAAATCAGACTCACATCATTGTGATAAAGAGCTGATAGTTTCACATTGCTGCACGAATATCATACTAAATATAGCTAAGTAACAGCGCTAAGGAATTGCTATTAAATTAAAAATAAATAGATTGTCATTGATTGATCCGTTTTGACCGCTATAATGCTAATGACAGACAGACACACTCAAACACACACACGCAAATTGTAATCGAATTCACCAAAAGAAGTTTGATTCAAACCCGTGATTTCTGGAAGATGGAGTTCAAAGCCATTTATTATTAAATAAATATTTAGAAAAAGTATTCTATCTTTTTTTATCAATGAAATAATGAACAACAAAATCAACTTATCTTAAAAATTTAGGAAGAACAAAATCAAACAATTTTATTCTTTTAATATTTTTTAAAATTTTTGCAGACATTATCTGAGGAACTAAATATTTGATCCCCACAAATTGCCTGGAGTAGTGATATGTGTATACTTATTCTTGATTTTTGTTAGACGAAGTTCTTAAATTATTCATTTATTTGATTCTCCTGGAGGCGTACTAGAAGAAACAACTGGTTATTAGAACTTATTGTATGTTCGTTTTTACATTATCTTTCATTCCTTGAACAATTTTTTTTTTGACCCAACTTCATCATAAAATAAAACTATTTCAAACCTGTATTTTGCTGAACAATCGAACAGTATAAAGTATAGCTTGGGGCCATCTATTCTATGGATAAGCACTATTTCTTGAGAAGTTTTGTTCAACTGTGTTGACGTTGACTTTGGTTCTGATATAGATATATAATATTTAAATTCATTATTTTAAAATATTTGTATTGAATGTGATTCAAACATATTAACGTATTAACGATGTGTCTGCTTATTAATCCGCTCAGTTTAAACATCCGAAGTAACACAAATTCCCACCACGCGAAGCGTCAGTAAGATTGTATAAAGAATGATTAGAAATAAAATGTTAAAGTTACGAGTACCTATCTTTCCCCTGAATGTAAAAAAACTCAAGGTATAAATAATCATAGGTTATAAAATTGCCTATTGAGTGAAGATAGTAGTACAAGCCTTTCTAAATGAATAACACTCGTTGAGTCGAAAATTGAAATAAAGTTAAGGTTAACCTAGTTTTCACAAAAACCTTAAATCGATTCTGGTATAGCACACTTCTATCAAAGCTTATGGTAAAGGATTACCCTAAAGGATTATGCAGTTGGGTAGCCAGGTTCCATTTTAGATGGAGCATAAAAGTTTCTATTAACGGTTCAACCTAAAATTCAACAAAGCTCAGTGATATCAACAGTAATATTTATTGTTCGTATAAAGAATACAAGCTATGAAAATATTATTCTTGAGAAATGAATTCTTTGAATACTTAAAGTGAAATTTGTAAATAAATATTATTTGCAAATAAGATAAAAGCAGAAATAAAAACTAAAATAAAGGAGGAACCAAAAATATTTGTGTCTGATAACGGGACATCGTTAATGGAGTAGGGTCAGTTAAGACTTGGATAAGGCCCAGTTTTACAAATTTACCATTAAAAAGAGTATTTCTACATACTATTTTAACTTCAACATTCGCTATAGTATTTATAAGAATCATTAATTTAGAAGCTTCTAATTCGGATTCAAATTCTAAGATACCTACAAGTTAAATCAACCTGTAAGTCTTTTATGAAATTATAAGATCTTTTACTTCAACAGCCAAGCTCATAGTTAGTATATCGTTCTCTTCATACACATGCAGATTTTAGATTGTTCACTTCTACTTATTTTTCAGGGTTCAAAAACATGGTACTTTTGAAAGTCAAACCCAGTTTCTGCATACAAAATAAGGTCAGCAGCATACTCTATAACCCTAAAAGAACGTAATTTGTTACGATGAAAGCCACGTATCATCAGGTAGGTCGCTTATTTATTTATTTGAAAAAATATATATTTTACACTTATTAAAGACATTGCTTTATTCTAATATATTATCGAGCCATATCATATGATGCTGTTTTTTAACGATTAATTAACTTTCATTCAAAAGTCTGCATGTATAAATAATTTTATTTAAATAGAATTCTTCAAATATTATTTCATAATGTTTTTATAACGAAATTTATTACTATATTCTTATTAGATAACCTGAAGTAAAGAGTACTAATCCATTTGTTTGGTCTTTGAACGAGTTTTTTTTTTTGTTAAAATGAAGATGAGCTATAATACATTTTCATTATATTCTTGGTGGTATTAAGAATATTACTTTTTTTAAACAACAAAAAATAATAACATTTTAAAGGGTTTGAATTTAGTTTGACACTCTAAAGTAATGTAAAAAGACGTGTAAAAATATCTTCCTTAAATTTGGAAGAATCTTATAGGACTTGGTTAGTGTGGTTATTGTTATTTTTCAATTAGAATGTAAAAGTTTACGAAATACTGAAACACCGTGCCATAGATAGATAAGGGCTCGGGCAGCCGCAGAGATGATTTAACTTTTAAATTCCCATCCAAATACACACAACTGTTCATCTCTCACTTGTTTATTTAGGACCATGCCTTTGATTGCTTCTGTTGTTCCATTATAAGAAATTCATAACATATGTTGTATAAACTATATTTTGTGTTATATTCAGAAATCAATATAGCGATTTGAAATTACTTTCAGTACTTTTTGTTAGTGGATATATTACCATTATAGTATTTATATGCCATATTTTGTTCTCGGAAATATATAGAAATACATTTATAGAATATTATACTTATATTTGTGCTATAAACTTGTAATTCAAAGTCAAATTGCAAGCACTTAAGATTTAAGAACCCACTCATAAAGTTTTGTAAGCCAACTTAACTGCCGAGAGAGGTGAGCGCAAATAATACCCAACTTTGGTTATAAATTATTATTTATCTGTGCCGACATGAAAATACGAAGAAACATTAAAGCGGATTTCATGTATGGCTAAGCAATATAAATGCAAATTGTGATAGAATCTTAATCTTATTTTTGTGTTTATACTTAATAATAATATATAATCCCGCTAACAAATCCAAAAATAATGAAAATTTTAAAGGTGACTATAGAGAACTAGCGAAACCACGAGAAAAAATATTCTTAGGTAAAAAAGAACAGATATTAAAATAACAAATGACACTTAAAAACTATGTAATGTAGATAAATATTTAATACTATTTCCATTTATTTACCAACAGTCTAATTTAAAACCTAACTGAATACATACTGAATGTATACGAATTCCTAATATCTTACTTAATATTTATATACTATTCCTAATGCTCTAAGAATTTTATGCTTTTCTCATAGTCGTTATGCCAGAACTGGACCAAATTGAAATGGGACTAAACCGGTAGCACTAGCTGTGAAATGAAAAAAAAACATTAAAATTGCTTCACCCAGTCAAAAGTTATTAGGTAATAAACATTAAAAAATACAGACCAATTGACAATAACCTCCTTTTTTGAGGTAGATTGAAAATTGAAAATTTGAGTTAATTATAAAGTCATAATTTTAATCATAACATGAAAAAATCTCGTTCCCTTAGCTTCCATTAATTATTAAATAACACTTAAAATGTCTGATTATGTGCAAGCCATGAGTAATTAAAAATATTTTAATTGACAGTTGAGATACAAAGAAATGAACCTATTAATGGTTACAACTTTTAAAATAATACGTCATTAAAAATATATATTAATGAAGATATTAACCCATTTTTCCATTCGTCCTAAGACGTCATAGAAATTTGATTACGAAGTAACTTTTGATAATAAAATCTTAATTTGCAGTTACAACTGACTGTGGATATAGAATTTTATTGTTTGTTGAAGAATATTAAGAAAGTTATTACGATTTTACTATCATATTTAATACATTATCAAGTTTACAAAACTTTTATTAAAGTCCTGGCAAACAGTTCATAATTATAAAATGACTTCTAGATTTCCATAATTAAAACTACATGCTATTATGTAACACATTAAAAGAGTCTCGTTTGCACTCTAAGAGCTCCTTGAAAAATCAAGAGAATGTTTTATACTCCATGCATAAAATAAAAGAACATTAAAAATGGACGAATTAATTCACCGCAAAGATTTTTTTAAGGTTTATTTAAAAGTCCTCTGTCATTATTAAAAGGACAGTAATCAATTAATATATAGATAACATTATATCCACATTAAACATCCTCAAAAATGCTATAAAAACAACAAGGTGTAAATTAGGCCTTTAAACTGTAACCAAAGAAAGCACACCCTTAAAATTAGAAGAGCGACATTAATAAATGAATTGTTCCCAAGGTAACTGAACTTAAATTATCTACACCACGATGGGCCGACGCTGGGAGGACGAAGGTACTTAATATTGTAATAGCTTTCTAAACCAGAACAATCCCAGGAGAAAATCCTGGTATAACTGGTTTTAGTTGAGATAATTTCATTCCTCTTTTGTTTTTCATAGTTTTAAAATTTTCTCTTGATTTTTGTTATTTGTGTTCCGGATTTCATCGAAACCGGATTCCTGCTGACAACACGTTTATCAATGGATGAAAAAATAACTGTATCTCGTTTTAAAAACAGAATGTTATTTGTTTATTGAAAAATTATTTATTCATTCGATCATCCGTTCGTTCGTGCGTTCACTCACTCACTGATTTAGTCTTTCATTCATTCATCGTGATGATTTAATTATATATTTTTATGTTACGTACTATTCCAGAAATATATTACTCAACTAACTGTTCATACATTTGAACTCTAGATACTAGATGGAATTAGGATTCAAAAAAAACATTTTAACCCAATACGATTTATAAATGGAAAATCTGTATAGAATTTTATTAAAATTCATGGAGATATATTTTCGTAACTTACTTAGGTAATTGCATAAGACTTCTTTGCTGGTATACTGTTTGTCTTTATTACAATTAAATATAATAATTAATTTATCGCCACATAGTCTAACCACGCATTAAAGTTCAATAAGCAAGACACTTTGACATTCATCAATGACATCGTTTATATTTTCTTGTTTTGTGTTATCATATTTTTATAGTCTGATGAACATTTATAACTGAACAGATTTTTTTATTTATTTAATTATAGCAAACATAGCCACACTACTAATATGAAATCGGTATGTCATAAATTGTATAGTAACGAAATATTTTCTCGATAAACCTGTAAGGAGGTTGTTTCCGAAGTTTTCTTGAGATAAGCTAAGTGCAATACCCTGTTAAGCATAATTTTCATCACTCTACTAGGAGTATGCACATCTGAGTCAGATGCACAGGATGTATGCACATCTGAAATGCATTTTCAGAATCTCCGTTACTGTAGAAACTTCAGATTTTACACACTCTGATCGACAGGGATCTGAATAAAACAGTTTATGCTGAGGTATACTGATCGCATATACGTTACAAAGAGATGATTCAACTATTTGAACGTACATAGTTTAAGCGTTTTAGATTGAATTAAAAATGTTTTTTATTTTAAAATGGAATAGAATTGTAAATTTACACTAAAGAGTTAAACGCATTATGTTCGATGAAATAAAATTCAACTCTACAAAAATTATATTTTTCCACCTAACATTAACCGTATAATAATAAAACTGTGAAAGGAAAGTAAAAGAAACTTAATGACGGCCATGAAAATATACTTATACGAGATATTTTATGGAAAAAAATATTAAAATAGAAATATTAAAGAGGGAGATATTAATATGTGAGCTAATTTATGATTCGAGTGCTTGTATTACCCTGTTTGAAGTCGTTTTCTTCATATATGGAATCGATATGAAATAAAGCATATCAGATGTGATTAATATAAAATGGTTATATGTATTAATCACATCTGATATGCTTTATTTAATTAAACTCTATTCTGATTTAAAAACTCTGTAGTCTTAAAAATGTTAAGAGGTAATTGAACAAGTTCCTTTATCATAACCAAGATACTTTTTATAAATCTTAAATCTCATCTTCATCGCGTGTAAGAAAGGATGATTGATAAGACAAACTTTAAGAAACTAGAAGTGTGCATTATTAAAGTCTGAATATTTTTGTCTACAAACAAGGATTTACCAGAGACTTCGTCCGCGGTAATTTCGTAATTAGTAAAACATGTATAGTTGACCCGATGTACTCTATTCCTCCCTTGAGGCCATAAATAACCAATTATTGGAATTTATGAGGTTTTGTATTTGGATCAAACAGAATTAAATATCCTATGTTCATCTCCTGGTTCTTAGTTATCTCCCTGCCAGTTTTCAACCATATCTCTACTGCAGTTCTTGATTTATAAATGGTGTAACTAACACAACTTTCATTTATATACATAGATTTCTTTTCGCGTAGAGAAAAATTCTTACAACTTTTAGGCGCCGTTGATTTACTTGTGTCAGGAACTGTCATAATAACAGTTACAAAACAAGGTCAACAATCGTATAATCACAAAAGGATTAAATAAAACTTTTTTTTATAATGAAAATAGATACAACACAAAAATAGACGTGAAAATACAGATTAAATCACGGGCAGCAAATGTGATTTTCTTGCAATTTTACTTTTAGCCAAGGAAGTGACAAATACGAAAAAACTTTAACGTTATTAAAGAACTTAAAATCCAGATATAATCTGTACTTTTGAAGAGATGGTCGTATTGAAAATTTATCCCTTTAGTAATTATAGACAATCTTACAAATATTTATAAGTTTTACTTTAATTTACTTATAGTTACATGATTATTATTTCACAACAAATAAGTCTATTAAGTAATTCTAGAATCCCCAGACGTTTCGACTCGCACGTTTCTCGCACCGACGTTGATGTACGTTTATTGGCTTTAACACTTCGCTCCAATCTATATCAAACGGAATCACATTGGTTTCTTGTGATGCATTTAAGATTGGTTTGTAAAATGTTTTTATTATTATACGAAAGTATACTGCACGTAATTAAATTTAGTTTCATAATTTAATAATTATTGTTTATTATATGAACGTACATCAGAGGAAAAGGAATAGAAGTTGTAAAATATTGTTTAATTGATGTGAGAATATTTAATGCGGGAACAATCTTTAATAAAGCACAATAAATTTCCATTCTATTTTTCTAAGTTTATTAAGATATTATTTATATAAATTCAATTTGCCATTTCTTTATATTCCAGCTAAGTAGAAATAAATATGCGTACTGATGTAAAACAATAATTATTACAAAGAATACCCATACTTCTTTTAAAAATATCCCATAAGACATATAAGTAACGACTATACTGAAATCGGTATCATAAATATTACTATTGAAAATACAAATTAAAATTCAGCTGTGGAATTTAAGAATAGCTATGTATATTTAGATGTATTACGATAAAATAAAGTTTACATTATCTAAGGACCTTCAAGACTGATTATGTTTATATATCTTAGTATCGTTACATGCTTGTTTTATTTTATTTTTAATCGTTTACTTCTGATTGATTTTCAAGTAACCTATATTCCATGTATTGAAGTAAGTATACATACAATAAATTCTAAAGTGTACATACAATAAAGTCTAAAGAAATATTTTTATGACATCAAAAGGATAAGCATTCCTTTTTGACTTAATTTCACGGGTTGATTTCTCGGGCTATCTACATCGGACTATATTTGTATACAAAGTATAACGAAATATTAAGCTATAAAATTATAATAACAGTTACCATTACCAATTAGGTCAAAGATTAATCGTTAAGTGATAACAAATGCATGTATTTTTGTTATATGATTTGTATTGCATAATATCAGTTCTGTTTTGTATAGAACAAAAGTTTAACAAATTTGTACTAAATACTAATGTAATGTAGAATCTTTGTTTTTATTTGCTAAATCAAAATGTGTTTTTGTTTATTTTTTTAGACACTTATATTGATTTATATATACTTGTGAGAAATTATCGCCGTGCTTATATATATTTAAATAATTAATTAATCATTAATGAAATCCCAAAATGAAATTTTAATTCACTGCACTTCATTATAAAACCAAACGAAAACAGAACATGGGTAAGATCGAATAAAATATAAAAACAAAAGGAAAGTAATTGTTTGTTTTACCAATGAAATGTAATAATTTTAGTCAACCGTCTTAAATTACAATAGTAAACATATTTATTAGAAATAAAAATACATGAATATCAAACAAAATCTGTCTAGATTTTTAAGATATGTGACGCAACATAACGTTGCAAACAGTCTGTTCGTAAACAAAAACTTTATTAGCTAACTAACGTAAAGATAGAAAACATTCTAGTTTAGTAGTAAAATTTTATAATTTGTTCGGACAATAAAAAAATCGATGTACATGCATAGTCTTTAGTTGTTCTTGTCTATATTTGCCGTGCATGGTTAGAAACGTGATTACCATTTAAACAAAGTCATTTATAGTATTAGTGCATATATTTACTTGCATATTTTATTCATATTTGTCGTACTATATATTACGTTTGTTGGTATTTCAGAAGAAAATGTACTTTATCACATTTTCATACGTTCGATTCTAATATATGTATATTGATTTCCTAAATCACTATTACTTTTGTCCAAAAACTTTAGGCATGTACAATATAGTCATTCATCAATAAAATACGAGTTAAAGAAAAATTATATGTTACATTTTATAGTCTTAACTCAATATGAAAACATAAGACCCCACTTAAAAGTTCATACATTATGTCTATTATTACATATTATAGACCTCACATACCAAATACCTTAATTCAAGGAAGCTAATTAATTCTCCAAACGACTCCATATTTTAGTTACAAACGACCATTTTTGTCGAAAATTGATCTGTATGATAAACTCACTAATATCTATATCGCATGTTGACTTTTATTGTGTTCAATCACATATTTACGACTACAATTTATTATTTGTCAATAAATAAATTGAAGTGTGATTTTAATTCCGATTCCTTGTGGTTAGTTTTATCAGATTCGTGGGCTTTTTTCGTTTGTATTTTTGTATTCAAATTAATTTATGATGTCAAATTTCTAGGTTGAAGGTTAAGAATTTCATGTTCACCTAGGTTTTGAGTGGCGTGGCTGGAGAAGTAATTACACTTTTTCATTTTGTACTGAGTTATACACAACAGAAAAACGAAAGTGTATATTTTTTCATTTCATTTGTTTGGTTACAACGCAAAATAAATATCCTGACAATGTTCAAAAATGAAAACACAAGTGTTTTCTCCACACGAAGTTTGTCTATACCGAAATCACATTATTAGTAACGAAATGATTCATATAAAATATATATCTTGCAATCACTATTGTACATAGACTATGTAGTATATATCAATAATAAATGGAATTTTTATGCACTTCTAGTATACACAGATTTGTAAAGTCGTGTGTATTCTTATCTTATCTTTAAATTCGATTTATCGTTCTACAAGATTGTATAAAAATTATAATTCATTGTCTATTTTATTCGTTTTATCAAAATTTTAAACTTCTAAAGAAATTATTTTCGTTCTCAAGTTTTTAGTTAACTTAAACATAATTTCATATAAAACGATGTACATTTGATTTAAATTTTCAGTTATAGAAATACATAAAAAAGTTCATTAATTGTCATATAAAAATTACTTACAAAAATTCGTCTTCGTATACAAAAGCAAAAACAATTACTAGATTAATGTATTATACATATAATTATACATATGTGATATATAATAATATATACATATAATTTCGGAAATAGCTGTTAGAGCTACAGGTGCGCATTGACCTAACTGTGGAATCGGCAGTTGGTTCGAGATCTTCACGACGGCTGGACGTCCGCGTTCATAGAAATGTTCGATATGCCAACGAAATCACGTTTCAAATAGAAATGGCCGTTACAAATAATATAGACGAACATGTGCAGTGTTATGGTGTTTGTAATATATACTGTGTAATATAATATTTTGTAACTTATCACGAAAACATCAAGAGATAAAACTTTTAAGGGCCTGTTTGTTTATTTATTCTGGTGAAATTGTTTGGAATGTTTGAAAACAATTTGTAGTGGAATCGAATTAATAATCCTTGCTAGGAATCTTTACTTCAATTAGGTAAGAACCAAATTTATTTGTTTTTTTTTTATATTATTATAAAATTAATAATCTTTTATAATTTAATAATTAAGAATATATTATTCTAGTTTATATTTTGATTTATTATAAGTTAATTATTTTAATGTTAATTAACGAAATGAGTGTATCAAATTTAACCCGAATTATTCTAAAGAGCGTAATTTCAAATTCAAATCAAATAGGTTAATTAATATTGTAATGAAAAATTAAGCAAGTCATTCATACATAATGCTTATATCAATATTGTGAATGGATTAAATATAAAATTATAAAATCGAGCGCAAAAACTACTTTAAAATAAACGCTACAAAAACACTATGACGTTATAAATGATAGATAGAGAAGGTCAGAAAATGTGTTGCTTAGCCAAAATCAACGTCCTCTTATTAGAAAATTAATTATGAGATTTCGTCTGCTGATCGGTTGAGGAAGTATACCATAAATTTGGACCGTTCCATGATATATTCGAAGGTTAAATTCAATAATTCACTTAAATTACCCAAAGCATAGTTTGACCCAGGAAGCTGTTATTATTTATTAGTTATAAATACCATTTAATAAATTAAAATAAACCGACAAGTGTCAATGTAAACCCTTAATATATAAAAAAACATACTTGTAATGTATCGAAATACATTTTTTGTTAGACAGTTACTTATTTAAAAACAATTTTGATTTCCTTGTTGGTTTTTTCGTCCAAGTAAAAATAATGTTGTAAAATTATATTGTCTTTGTCATCCTCGGTAGAATTCATATAAAAAATTCCGAGAGTTATATTAAAGTTTGTATTACATTTTAACTGTAAACTTATGAAATTCTTACTTAAAGCTTATAAAAATTTCTTTTTGGATGAAATTTCTGTATACATAACTTTTACGAAAGTTCGATTCATAATTATGATATATTATACTTTTTTCTAAATGCATTTCTTTCTCAAGCCATATACATTCTTTCTATATATGTAGTTCACATAGCTTTGATTCCAGACTGGAATTTTATGACGAAATCAAATAAAGTGCCTATAAATTTCAGAGTCGAGTTCACTGTTAATTTAAACAGCAATTAAGCAAACGCTTGTCAATTATTAAAACATGGATTAAAAACGAGAAGACGTCTCGTCTTTCCCTTTTCACCACGGGCATTCTGACTCGATTTAGTTAATTAGGCAACTGTGATCAGTTGAGGGATTAAAGATAAATAATGTTACTTGGCAAAGTTTTAGGTATAAGGTATGCTGTTGTGTTTTCACTTTGTTAGGTATTAACTATGGCGACTTATTATTATATATACAAAACAAAAAAAACACAACGATAGTAAACGAAAGTCTGCGGATCATTTCAGTTGGTTCTTGTGTGTAGAAATAAAATATGACATATTTGTTATTACAAGCAATTCAAATATCTGTAAGTATGTACATACTAACACAAAAAAGAAACTGACGTAAATATATTGTTGTTAAGCTGTAGTTGGGACGTCACTTCCGAATAATTCTAACTTTTTGTCAAATCACTGGTAATTTTAATAATTGATTTTTTTATGGTTACCATAATTTGTAGTCTGTGTATTACTATAATGGATTGGTAATTGACCATAAATTTGATGTAAAATATCTATATTGTAATTGTGTCTTCATTATAGAGCTAATATGTAAAATAGGTTTTCAAATAATTATAAATCTATTCCTAAGTTTTGTGACGCATTTGACCTTTGTATAAGTCATGATAAGTCAAAATATTTTTGTTTAGTTCTATTTCAATTAATTTCAAGGGTATGGTAATATGGTAATTTTTTTTAAAGTATAAAACTCTGCAAGTAACATCTTAAGTATAACTCATTATATATTAAATAATGTACATCATTTTATATCATAATTTATATTTAATTGCGTTTTTATTTAAGATATTAAACTGTATAATATATGGAAATTAAAGAAAATAACTGACTTCTATATAAAAAGTATTATCGCGCAAATCCTTTTTTTCAATATTTAATTCCAAAACTAGTTTCACTATATAGCATATAACTAATTTTCCTTGCGTCCAAATTCCCGATGGTATATTATACATAGATTTGATGTTTTATAAAAAATAGGTATTCCGTACGACATTGTTAAATTTTAATGGAATTATAAAACTTAAAAATTTCATTTTATGAATTCGTTAGCAACAAACAGATTGGGTCATTGCAGAAAACAATTATTTTGTAGTATATCGTAAATTTAATTATCTATCTAAGAACGATGTTGTGCTTTAAAATAAATTACATATATTGTAATTAATATATATTGTAATTTTCCACCAGGTAGTCTAATCGTTTGTTCGTTTATCATGAAAAAATTGTTAATTTCGAATTCTAATATATAAATAGATTTGATTTGACTCTTATTGAAAGTATAATTGACTAGTGTAAATAATTGATTTGTTAAGCAAGCCTATCTAAATTTATTTTCATAAATTTTGTCCTAACAGCTCTTTAATCTAGTTCACATTGTCTTATAATTTATAATTAATTCTATTGCTCTAAAAATTGAAGGCAGTTTTCAATTCTACATATATATGTTGCTTCTTGTATTCTTCTGTTTTGGTGTACAATAAAGTATTTCATTCATTCATTCATTCATTCATAAACTAATGCATATATACCGACTGTGTTGGTATAAAAATAAATATATTTTGGTATTTGTAATGACATTAACAAAGTACATATATAGATAGTAACGCTTCACTAAAAAATAATTTGGAGCTTCGAAAACTTTACACATGTAAAACCTTCAAATAACCATAATTTTATACTAACCAACTTATTACATTCTACAATTTATCGATTCAGAATGCACACGGTAAATAAAATACTTCAAGAAGAAAAATGAGTAATTAACCTAAAATTGTACACAAAAGAACCCTTTCTAGTACTATAGTAGAAAGAAGCGGTAATTGCTCACACAAGTATACACTCTAGCTGAGATATAAAATAAAATTTGAATATATTTTTAGCTCAATTTAAATCCATTGTGTGGAATAGAAAAAAAAATTGTTTTATTTATAGAAAATATGTTTATTTATTTTTAAAGTTATTCGACTTACTTGTGTTTATATAACAGGCTTGTTCCGTTATTTCATGAAAATAATGTATTCAAAACAGTATTTCTGCGGAATAATTAAAATAATATCTTTATTATGATGACTGTATTAAAATAATATCTTTATTGTTATATGACTGTTTCAAGTTTATTTTTATATTAAAACGAACTTAATAACACGTGTGAAGTATGTAGCTCTACAACTGAGCATTAGATGTTTTTATTGCTTACTTTTTTCACAGTATTGATTCTTCTTTTTATTATTTATATAATTTAACATATGAAAATCAAATTTATTTTCTGTATAACCATATCTTTTTATTACATTTAAGAACATACATCAATAATATGACGTTAAAGGTAAAGAATATATTACTACGGACAATAAGGTATTACTAACACATGAGAATTGTTTAAATAAATTATCCTAAACAAATGTATGTACAATCTTATCATACATTAATTATTACATCTATATATATTTCGTTTGGTATATATAATTAAATACTATCATTCCATATCTTGGATTCAATTTCATATTTCACTAATACTGCTCGTAGTTTGAGGATTATTAATTAATATTTTTCAAGTAAAATAAATTGATCGGTTCTTTTTTTATAAAGCACTTAAAATTATTTTTTACTTTTGTCTTTTTTATTAGTAACTTATAAAAAGGTGAGGTTAAATCCTCTAAGTTTCTTTAAATACAATGGTTATTTGAATGCTGATTAATTTTTTGCTTTATTGACGTAAGCATTACAATTTATAATACCCCGTACACATACGTATCAGTAAATGTGTTCATTTAAGACTTTGTTAAAAAACTACCACTTGGTATAATTATGAAAATACATCGTTTCTTCACGACTTTGTCCACCTGGAGGTGTTTTAAAAGAATTATGTTCGTAAACTTAAATATTTAGATTTTAGAACGTTTTTGTTTTAAATAAAATTTAAGAATTTTTTTTGTAAAATTTATTTCATTCACAAGGTATATAATTATATTATTAAATATAATTATCTAGTGAAAATTGATGTTAAGCGGTAATCTCATGTATTCACTTTGCCAATTCAATCACATACTGCTTCTTTTAAAATTGAACTAAAGGATTATATTTAGTTCCTTTATCTAATGAAAATTTGTTATTCTTATGTATCTGTTGCTAAAATTTCATGATTGATGTTCTATTGTCGAAAAAATCAATTATGGCATCATAAAAGTACGCTTAAAAATCTTATTTATAATAGTCTGTTGTATCTGATTTAATTTTTTCTTCTATAACCTATTTCGGATATCAAAAAGCGAGATAAAAATTTAGATATAATGAAATAAATCTCAAAATTAAACTTTACTTTTTACATACTTAAAAAATACCACATGTTACTGTGTCATATTTAAGTAAATATGCTAAGAGCGATGATGCCAATATTGATTTATATTTTTTATTTGATCAGACTTTACATACCGTATTTGTTCATCCACGCTTATTGGTATTGGTTTTATGTGAAAATCTTACAAGTGTTTAACATTTTATTATGATTTTTTACTTAAGTATAAGTATATTACTATTTAAGGATGTTTTTTAAATTATTCTTTTGTATTGGTTTTCGTGTTTTTAATATGAATTACTTAAATTTTTGTGCGTAATATCTAAGTAAAGCGGTATTTATAAAAGATTTTTTTTTTAAATATAATTATTGTTGGCATACTTATTTGTAAATCTATGTCGTTTTTCTTGTTGATTTCAATCCAAAACTGAATTACAATTTTTGAGAGTAGTTTAATTTCTGAAAGCTAAAAATTTTAAGTAAAAACTAATATCCGTGGAATATAAAGTAACACAACTTGAATTATTTAAGCAAGAAAATGTCTAATATAAAAAAAACGATTTTAAAATGTCCTGCAAGATATCGATAACGGCTTAAAAATCTTAAAATATGGGCTTTCAAAAGATATTCATTAATGGTAATAAATATTTGATAACACTTTCTCAACTTCCCCTTGGCGAGACTCGTTTCCCTAATGGCATCAACGCGATCTTTAAGGACGCCTTACAAAGATATCGCATTCGTCATAGAAATACGTAATAGGATAATTTAATCATGTTAGTGTAAATTTTACCTGACAATGTTTAAATAAGTATTAGCAAATACGTCAGTGTAAAATATCCATCAATGAAATATGTTGTCGTTTGTTAAACAGTCTTTATATGTATATTAAATCTTTAACAATTACCATTTACACTAATAATAATACAATTTATAAATCACTAAATCATTGATTGTAATTTAAGTAACAAGTAAACTAATATAACAGTTATGAAAACAGCGAGTTACTTCTATTTTCTTCCATGATTAATAATTGTTTTAATTCCTTCCAGTTGATACCAAAGCTGTTAAAAAACATATTCAAGTAATATTTTGTTATGTTAATAACTTTAGTAGTGTACATAATATGATAATTCACAATTTATTATTCATTAAACACCGTCTGGACATATGCGTCTAGTTTGTTTTACATAATAAAATAAAAGGTGAAGGACGTCTAACATAAAAATGAAAATTTATTTATTTAATTAATTTTTTAAACACTAATTACTTATTATACGAAAAGATATTCTGCATTAATTAGAATATTCTTAGTGTCGCATTTGATAAGTTTGTTTCTTCTTTTTCAATTAAAAACCACTGAGACATTAAATAGTATGTACATACATATATGTAATTTTAGCATCTAACACAAAAAAAACATATCCAGAGGGTTTTGATTAATAAAGTAACAATTGTATATTTTTTAGATATTTTTCTGATAACACGCTTTATTTTAATATATTTTAAATTCTTACAAAGTCGGCTTTATAATGTAGACTAAGAATAATTTAAGTTATACGTATGCAATAGTTTGTGAAACAAATAAGACAATCTTGCATGTTATGGGGACATCTAAGTTTTGAAAATTTATAAGCGTTACTTAAAAAAGAAAAAGTATTTGATTAAAAAAACATTTGAGCTTTCATATTTGAAATGGATGATAAAGCAAATGTCTAATAACTATAATCTTGATGTATAGATCAAAATTCTTAGCACATGATTGTAAAGTAACACGTGATGTTGTATATGATATAATTGATGTCTGTATATAAAGGAAAAACTGAAAACATATGTAGTTATCGATGTATATGAAATTCTAAATTATCAGAGTTCTTCTGAAATTGATTCTGTAGTATAGTTTTCATATAATTTAATGTAAAATGACCTCTATATATAAGAGAAGATTTTTTATATATGTAGTATGCACGATGTCATTATTGTTTTGTAAATACTAACTTATTAACAATATCCGTTTGTGTTGCAAATAAATTAAACAAAGTGCCTTTTAAAAACGTTTTACTGCAAAAGAATTTTCTCCTAACTTGTTCTTCAGCATTATAAACGTATTTTCAAAATAACCTTTTTAAAATTTAAGTCTATTTTTACATATCTACACTGTCTTCAATTATTTTAAAATTCAAACACACAACACTACGGTTACAGTACCACATCTTGGTAGATACTTTAATAAAAATTACAATTTTAACCACTTTTATGAATTGTATGTCCATAAATCAAGATATAAGCAATGTAAATTATGTACTTTCAGTACAAGTTCTGAGTTAAGTGAAACTAACGATTACATACAAAAATTGTCCGTCAAAGATAACGGTTACTATGATTCATTCCACTAAACTTGTACTCCTTAAGGATTTGCCCTAAAACACTCTCACTATCAATTTCAACTGCAATGTCTCAAGTTTATGCCCGTTTAAAAGAATTATGTACAAGTATTTCAAAAACACCTGAGTTGAATTGCTATATCAAATAAAATAACGGTGAATACCCGTATACACTTAACTTAAAACACGTGCCATATATTTTTATAACTTACAACTATAATATACTTTATATTGTATGGAAATTGATACATTAATGTATATTTTTGTAAAATTTGCTGTTAATACAAAATCCACTATATACTGTTTGTTTTTGTTTATAAGAGAAACTTAATATTCGTTATAAAGGACCCATTTTAATGTACACTGAAGAGATCCTTAGGGTGAGGTTTAAATTACGTTTGACCTTTGTTTTGTTTATCGATAAGTATTATTTGAACATTAATTTGTTTTTTGGACCAGTTTGTTTTTATTGTTCCCTGGAGTTTCAAAGTTTGTTATTTATACATATGTTTAACTTTGTATTAAATATAGATATCGGAAATAAAAATAAAGGAATATACTTTGATTATTTTATGTTTATAGTTCTCTTGTTAAAGTGGCCTCCAAAATAAAACTATCCCCTGAATTTTCGCAAACTGTCTCAAAAAGCTTTACAATCTATCCATTCATTTTGCTGACGAGGGTCCACTGGATAATTTTGATCTCAGCTGAACAAATTGAGCTTGAATTATAATTGATAAATGTTTAAATTCTTGACTTAATACTTCTTCGGAAAACAATGAAGGTTATATAATTTAGTCCAGTAGCAAGAGGGATTTTTTTTTGTTTAGGTTATTTTGCAATATTTAATTAAGCGTATTAATTTGAATATATTACTATTATAAAATATATTTTTTGCGACTTTCAACGTGTTTACGTAAAACAACTGCAATGTATAAACAGCAATCAAACGTGCATTAAATTCTAATCAACAATTTCCAGGTAGTTGTTTATTTGTTCACAAAGTACTTTTCTGAGAACACTTCCTAGGTAAAAAACGTGTACGTAGACTTTGTACAAAATAATTTTATTAATACAATATGTATGTTAAATTAATAGATTTTTGTTGTTAGAGGAATGTTAAGTTTTAAACAAAAAGGGATATGTGGTTAATAATTACATTAAACATCCACGAAATATTAAGAAAAATAAAATTATTCTCTATTAAATACATAATTATACCTTGAAACTAGTTACAAGTCACACATAATTTTTCTTAAAAAGACATACCATTTTAATAAGAAACCACTTTAAAGTAAATACTCTAAAAGTTTTTTGTATTGTCTATATACTTAAAACATATATATAACGGTTTGAAATTTAAAAGTAATTCAATTCAAAATTATCACAATAACTAAACAAGCGTCACGGTCACCCAGAGGAAGTATCAATTGATCAGTTAGTGAGTTAGTATCGTAAGTGTGATGAGAACAAATGCGTCATTTTATCCTGCACTTATTGCTTATCGTGGAATATTGGTTCCGCAATGGAGTAATAAGCCTTACTAGTAATTGGTTCCGTCTAGTGTACACTTGAAGTAAGATGAAAGCTTTGAGCGGTGTTCTTAAAGGGAACCTTCTATTTCAAATATATAACCCCCCCCCCCCTCATTCTCATATGAAAAGCGAAATGTCATTTTATTCCTGTCATATCCGTTATTCTGTTTTAGCGATGGCATCAATTCTGCTTATAGAAATCAATTTTAGTTTTAGAATATTTCTTAGTCACTCTGACGTCATAATAAACACCAAAAACATTTTTACTGTGGAAAAATTTCCAGGGAAGGTGAACCTCGTTCACAATTTGGTTTTAATACGATAAAATATAATGAGTTTAAAAATTTAAAGCGGTGTCGGAAAACATCGTGAGTAAACCTTGACTTATAAATTCAAATAATAAGTTTTAATTCGCCAATCAGCCAGAATCAAGCGGTTTGATTAATCTAACATTTTCCGTGTGAGGAAAATCCTTTGCTCAGGAGTGTGCATCAATAGACTGATGAGTATAAAGTTTGGATAATTAAATAATAAAATCGATTGTATTTAAATATGTTAACGTCAGTGCTATTTTTAGTGTCTGTTAATAGCCAGACATGTACATACATATGTTTATACTAATATACGTGTATTGATTATATACTTCTTAAACAACTTTACCAACGTTTTTTAATCCAACTGAGTTCTTGAACAAGTAAGAATATGTTTACATATATTACAGTATTTTATTATTATTAAAGATCTCTTAGCAACAATGGAACGTCAACATTTTATTTGTCTAATTAAATGTCATCACATGCGAATAGTTATCTCAAGTTATAATGTATTGTTCTGTATGAATAAAAAACAATTTACTTTGATGGACAAAGAAATAAAATACAATATTATTAGTCTGTATTCTATATACATAACAATATGGTAGTATAAAAATTTTGACCTTAAAACTTTAATTACTCCACCATTGTCATTTCATCTGGGTAGAAGAAACGACTTTTCTAACTCATTTACTAATGTGTGTACTTCAAACTTAGTTAAGACAACGGTTATTTCTTATTGTTATACATGAACACAAAGCTAACCAAGCGTGAGATCAAAGTGTAAATCTTTTTTATACTTTCACAATCATCAATATTAACTTACTATGATTATAAATTTGTAATTTTCATTCTATGTCCGCATAATAATAAACGTGAAGAATAAAAATATATATTTTTTAAAAGTATTTATGACGTTTGATGTGTTGATATATGTAATTATGTATATTAATTAAAACAGTCATTTTATATAAAAGCAATGGATATTACTTATAACATATTTGGCTGAAAAATTTAAATATACAATCAATATTATAATTATTATATGCATTACAAACATTTAATGAAAAAAAGTTATGCAGTTACCGTAGCTTATGGACGCCTGCAATATCAACAATACCAGGTTTGTCAAATGTGTTCTCGTCTTCTCTGAAGACCCTTATAATATCCCTTGGGGAAACCTGCGAAGGCAGTTATAGACGTGAAATATCACTGAAACAACTATATCCTTGACCATTGACGAGCCAAGGCACGAGGATGGACTCCCTACCGATGGCTAACGATGTACAGATAAAGGGTTCCTCTGAACATATTATCCCATTATATATTCAGCAGAGCACATAAATGGTAGCAAAAATCTCTCCTTAAACTTAATGGTTCAATACTACCTGTGAGCATATAATCGTCGGCATTCTGCACAGTCACGTCGTTTCTTAACAGTGTTAAAATTCCACGCTATTATGTTCTAGCTATTACATTTTGAAACATGAGCGCACTTTATTGCCATTCATAACATCTTGATAAAAATATGTTTATTGTGACACGTAAATTGGAAAATATTATGTTTATATACTCATTTTATCGAACAATTTCAAAGTAAATTACAGTTCTCAGCGAATTTTATAAAATATTATTTATTTTGACAAATAAACGTCACTACAAATCGTCGTTTATTAATAAGGTAATCGTAAAAAATATACAATAAATTTTTTGGTGTTCTGTATAATAGGATTACTTATGTTATGTTTTGTAATCTTCACAAAAAACAACAAACATAGAAGTACAACATATAATATGTTTTAAGACTTAACACCGCAAGATGTTCTTGAGTGTTAAGAGCCACCCAGCTTTGTTTATTGTCATTGCTTCCGTGTATAGGATTTATGTTACTTGTCTTTGTGAATAATTTACTACATAAACGTTTGATATTTGTACCAAATTGTAAGACAGAGTGTTTGTTATAATGAAATATTTCAAATGAAAACACAACATTTATATATTAAAAACAGCATAATAACGGTTTTTCAAGTTAATCTGTCGGCTTTTGTTTGCTTCCGGATAGAATTATTTTTGTTCAAAAAAAATATTCAGCTGGAAAAAAGGAAAACTCTTATAGCTGATAGTATTTTTTTGTAAATCTGGTTTTTAGATTATATTCAATCACCAGTTTTAGAGATCTGCAGAACAATATACAAACCAAAAATATCTTGAAATTCATATTGTATCTAATTAAATTGCGATGATTGCATTACAGTGAAAAATTAACTTTTCTACTGAACAATTAATTGTTTTAATCAAATGAACATCCGAAATGGTGTTGTTAAAAATACTCTAGAGATTTTACTGACAACTCTTTAATTGGTGCGTTTTATTATAAATTATTTAATCCGTAGTGTATATTTAAAACAAACAACTTTGTTGTAATTAAGAAAATAACGTACAATGTAAAGATCCTTTACAACCTCACCCATAAAGCCTGCACGTCTTCTATACTCACGAACTCATTTGAATTTCAAGTTACATTATGTATTTCCGCGTGTCTACATGAAATTTGACAAAGAAGTTCTAGAATATTCTCTTTTATATTTTAATTCCATATCTGCGCAGTTTCCTGAATACGTGTGTCACGTTTATAGAACATATATTATGAAAAGATATCTAAATTTACTTCATCTTAACGCTTGTTATTCGAAACTGAAAGAAAATATTTACAATTTTTATCTTAAATAGAAAGTAATGTAGTATCGTCCTCTAATACTCTTTTTTTTGTTTAATATAACCTATTTGTCATATGTTTTTTTAAAGTTGATATTAAATATGTCGTCGATGTTTTTTTTTATGTTCATATATAAAATAAATTTAGAATATCTGTTGACACAAACAAAAAAGGGATTTAAAACTATACATTATCTAAATTAAAATATGAAATATTGAGTATAGTTATTGTAATGACAAAGAGCTTCGTAACCTCTTATACATAAGATGAACATATTTTGATAGAAGTTCGTAAGAAAAAATATTTGAATTTTTAACGTACCGAATCTTGGAGTTATGTTTATAGTTCAAAAATGGTTTATACTTGTCTTAAGTAACTTAGAGAATTTACACTTAAATGAAATATGTTTTAAACACCAGTTTTAGAAGTATTATGGTATTAAACGAGTATAAAAATGAGCAAGCATTTTTATTTTAAAGTTTTTAACGTTTAAACAATGTTAAGCCACATACTTGCCAATTAAGCTACTGTGAGCTTGGTCGGTGAAATTGTAATATAAAATTATATAACTTCTTTCCATTTTGAAATGCATTAAGTTTTGAATAAATAGGAATATACGATAAATATATTATTCAGTTATTATTTTATTTACTTACATGAAATAACGGGAACATTCTTAATATTAATATGTGATTAATGTTATCTGCGCCAGCTATATAGAAGAATATAAAAATAATTATTACTGGACTTTAGATAAACACAAAAATTGTTCTTAAAATAATAAATTTATATAGTTTTACTCAAAAAATATTTAAATCTTATCATAATATGTAGAGTATTATATTAAATATATTTAATATTAATTCAACTTAATATTTATTACAGTTTTTTTACAAATACGCTTCGATGTTTCATTTCACTTAATATTAGATCAAGCATCTTCGTTTTATATGTTATTTTCTTAGTGATAAATTTATGCGTAATAAATAGATTGAGATAATTGGATTTATAGAATTTTTGAGAATATTTTTCAAATGTTTTTAATATGAGATAAAAATGATAAGTTATCCGTAGAAAGTACAAATTTTATATAAAAAATAAGAATGATCATCTTTATCATTTGACGTTTTATAACTTGATTTTAAAATAGATGCAGGTAATATTATGATATGAATGTTTTTAAACATATGTCGAATATCTAATTGGTTGCCATTTGAAGCCTCAATGTGATAGTATGTGATAAAGGTGATAGTGTGTGATTCCGGGGTCATAAATTACCTTGACTTGACTTTTATTACGTTTTGTACTACATGCCTTATAGAGTAAGCGAACAAAATTTATGTATCGTTGTAACGCACGGGGAATAAGTAAAGATTTTACTATTTCTGTTGTTTTGATTTTTTGTAGTTTTTTGAAATATCTTGACAGGAATTAATTTATTAAATTTAATTTAACGTCAATCTATCACACACCATGAGCCCTTCAACTTTCCTTTTCGTGGAATAATTAAAAAATTATTTAATTGTCCAACCCCACGAATATTATGATCGTTAACAATGTCTTAAAAGTTTTTTAATTGAATATAGAAGAAAGATATACTTTTATTTATAAATATTTCATATTATGAAATCTATCTGATATATTTGGCAATATTTTATTGTTTTTTCCGGAGGCTAATTTTATTGTTTTTTTCGGAATATATATTTCTTTAAACAGCCAGTGCCCATGACATTATGGCAGCGAGATTTTAGGAACTCATACTAAATATATCGAGCGTTAAAGGGTAAGAAACGAAAACATTTTCGCATCTTTACCTTATTGTAGCATCTAAATAGAACTGAAGTTTAAGAAATAATATAACTCGGTAAAATTATAACTGGATACCAGTTACGTGGCGTGGAAAACTATATATCATAAGAGAATTAATGGATGCAATTACGACGCGTCAATTAATAATAGTCGTACACATTGCGCCATTTGCTATACATGTTTATTAGACAGGATCTAAATTTTAATTTAAACATTCTAGTTACTAATTGGATGTAACAAAGTATAGTCCGGATTAAATCCACCTCTTCAAGCTTACAGTTTTGTACACTTTTTAAAATGCATATAATTATAATAATTCAAATAGTTTTTTAATATTTTTACTATACA
Source organism: Danaus chrysippus (assembly GCA_916720795.1). NCBI lineage: Eukaryota > Metazoa > Arthropoda > Insecta > Lepidoptera > Nymphalidae > Danaus > Danaus chrysippus. The sequence goes on from CAKASE010000062.1 coordinate 3,529,914, forward strand.
GTTTTTCAGAATCTCTCACATTAAAATGTATTGTAATGAACAATTTAGCATATAAAGTACATATATACTTTATTTTTAGCTTAGAATTAATTTGAATATTTTGTTTTATGTTAATATTTATGAGAAGCAATGGTAAATATAATTTTCTGGGAAGTATTTATTAAATCTAAGATTTTAACGTGTATTCATTTAAATAAAACAATTTTCGGATATATCGATTAAAAATTATTTGCCTTTAATTCTATAGTGAACTTTATCTTTGTATTGATAGAATTAAGATAATTAAGAAAAGGAGATGTTTTATTTTTATTTAATAATGTGAAGATGGCATCTAAATATCGTTCATGTATTAAAGGTTTTATTGGAATAGAGCTAACAGCTAGCGCCTCGAAGTCCTCCATGAAAATGTGAAATCGGAACCGTTGTAATGCAATGGGTTTACCGGTGTGAACACCAAACGGACCAACTATTCCAGTACATTCGGTTTGACAAACCACAGATCTTCGCTCTGGAGACAGGTACATACTCAGACAAATTCTCGAGACTATTGAAATAATAAAAAAATATCCCAATTTCAATGGGGAAGGTGGCTTAAATTTATTCGACATCTGGGATATCTTATAAAACATATAAAATCCCATGTCCGTGACCACACCGCAACACCTCAAGACACTATGAGCATTGAGCGTATTCGACATGCATCCAGAGCTGTAAAGCTACGAAATTATGAGACCGTTTGCGATAGGTGAAAAATAACAAGTTTAATTGATACATTTTCATTTCTTCTGCCCGCGATAACAGTTGCTATAAAGTAACCGAAACGTCAGGAGTGTGTAGTATATCAGAAAAAAATATTTTGGATAAATATTAACGAACGATATTTTTCTATTAAAGTTCATAGGACATATTTTTAGTAAGGTTGTATAGTAATTTAAAAAGTACCTACAGCTATTTTTGTAGGAGTTCAAGGCTGAATACGAAAGTTATTCAAATACAAATCATTTCTATTTCTATCGCCTGTTTCGATGCTCTTGATCATAAATGATGTATTGTCAGTACTTTTCTCTGATCGTCGGCTATCAAATATTCATCCTTGAATCGATTTTGCGGTGCATTGACTATGAACGTCTTAAAATAGCCTAATCTTTTTTCTTCGTTATATAATTTTGTACTATCCACCTGTTTTATACTAAATATTTCTTTATGTCATATATGCTGTTATCTTGTGCAACAATCTAGAGATGTTAATGATTGACGCATCATCGATAGTACATATTTTAAGATATAAAACATACGATACATATCATCGATACACAATCGAACATTTATCAACAGATTATTAGATTGATAATGTCTCGACTGAATCAAGTCATCTACACGACTTTTTTCGTATATAAATATAATATTTTTTTATTCAATATAAAATCACAAATTTTTCTAAAAATATCAAAAGTCTTAAAAATAAGCATTGCACTATACGATCTGGTCTATAGACAAAGAGTCGTATCAGTCTAAGCTTTGTTACACGAAACGACAGTTAGTAAGATTTTTCACTTAAACAAAATCTTTTCATTACATCTAGATTTCGAATAACAATGCCGCAATTTTTCCTATAAAAAGTTCCCTTCCTTAAAAATATAAATAAAATATTAAGATAACTTTTTTTTATTTGCGATCGATTGAATTTTGGAATAAATTCTTAATGAATTAAGAAATGGTTTCTCGTGGTTTCTTCATATTTCAAAATAATAGCTATTTTATTCGAAAATGATATATTTATCCTACTTGAAAAATAATGGGCAATCAGCAAGTATTTTTATGTATATGTACTTCTTTTTCGGTTTAAACAAATTAAAAACTGATTTACAACAAGTCTGAACACTTGACAGGCAATTTTATTGGTAATTTTTTTGGTTCATTACACTATTACCTAGATTCGTTTCACCTAGATTTGTTTCCCTATTCAAACCTAATACTTTGCTTTTTATTGAAACGGTTCTAACAATGAAAATTCAGTAAGCTATATAAAAATACTACCACAATTTATTATTTACTTCCAAATAGAAAAGGTTAATGCTGAAATTCAATAAAGTATTTTATTTTTATTCACTAGGTATGCGTTTTTTTAAAAATATTTGCCTGCAATTCCGAGAATTTTTGGTCATCCGAAATATAAAATATACTATGGTAGGTAAATAATGAATTAAAATTGGGTCTAAATTTAAAATTTTTATGCTAAATCGTAATAGCAATTTATAAACTCTAAAAATAGAAAGGTTTCAATTCATTAACATCTTATAGAGGTCTCTGGAAAAACGCATATGGTTATTGGTAGAAAATATTCTTAACAATTATTAAGTACCTGATTCTTTTATATTCAAGAGAATAGATAGAAAAATCCTCGGTTAGAGCTGGATTTGTATCGCAATTTAAAATATAACACTCAGTAAAACATCACTAAAGATAAGTTGTCCAACGAATTTCGTGCTTTATGCTGAATTGATTTTGTACTATATTTGGCGTCCCTTGAATGCTATATTTCATAATTTATCTTTATCAGAGGATATCAATGTTTGTATTCTTAAATATAATTATTATAAAATGCAATCGATAGCACTAGGTAAAGTTTCTTATAACGCTTGTATCAAAAAAAGTAATAATATTTGAAATGAGATATCTGACGTTATTGGTTTTCCCTATTATTGGGAACAGATTTATCAGATTACTTTGTTTGAGCATTTCATTGATTTATTATTATAAGAGCATGTAGATCATGTTCAACATTGTTCAGCATACAAATTTTATATATATGAAGACAAAACAGTATACCTGTCAATTTTAATAATATATTATTTTTTATTTTTAACTTTCTGAATTTATTTTAAGAGACTTAGTAATTTATTTCATATGGCTGTTTCGTATACTTCATGAAGAAGGTATCTTCTTCAGTATTTAAACATTCACAAAGTGTTACCTTAAATATTCTTTAACTTTATTAAAAAACTGGATATACTAATTAATTTTTTGATATAATCTGTCCCATTTCATTGTAATACGAATAAATAGTGCAAGTGTCACTGGCGGTATTAGTGGAATTGGTTTAAGATGTTAAATATCGGACAATATATCTTGTTTTATCCCAAAGGTTATCTAAAATAAGAATTTTGACTTTCCGTCTTTGGTTTGTTGGCATACGCCACCAGCTATTTGCAGAACCACTATTTAAGATTTATTTTTAGTTTCTTTGAAGTGTAATCATATTTAGTTTATGAGATAGCTTACAACACCATATCATTTTCCCACTAACACTATTGATTGGAAAGTAGCTAAAATTTTTATACAAATTTTCCAAATTAATTCTCTTTCCAATAATTTTATATATACTGCGAAATATTTAAAGAATTAATTAAATAAAAAATAGAGCGAATGCACAAACAATCTGTCACATCAATCAAATGAAACATATAGTATAGTTTGTTAAAACGTATGAGCGAAATAAAATATTTAATTAACTTAATATTATGATATTCAATTTTAATTATGGTATTCATTAAAACGTTTTGCACATGACACTATTTTCATACGGAGGCCTGATCTCTGATACATATGTACCAATCATACAGTCTGATGCTTTCTCAAATTTTATTTATTTAATTGAAGGATTAAAGATTATTGAGCAGTAAAACATTAATACAGCCTTATGTATGTGATCTATATCAAACGGAAAACAATTCATTTCATGATTGAATGAACTCGTGATATCTCGAAATTGAATATTGATGATTGCCGCTGGACTTTCATTACTTTCGCGTATGTTGCTTTAGATCATTTTTGAATTAAAGGATTGCTTTGATTAAATTATTTTTATTATGAATTCTTCTTTCTTAGTTTTTTCACTTGTTTTGTCTTCATCTCCTTTCTTTTAATGTTTTGTTTTAGTATATTCATCTCCAAAGCTGTAAGTTTAAATTTAGTTGTGGTTATTGTTTAAATTATATTTCTCTCCTTGTGTCTGGAATGTCAGGAACACTATAAAAACTTGGTATAGTATAAAGCCAATTTCTATTAAAAGTATTTGAAAAATATTTCAAAGATTGTTAAGGACTCCCCGTAATGCTTACTTTGTGTTCACTGTCAATTTATTTGTTTCTAGTGGAAAATAAGAATTTACGTTCGGTTCTCGGAAACCGTTTACTCTAACGTGACACTGTCAAAGCCACTGCGGCTAACAGCATAAGTCCTCACAAAACAAACAAGAGAAAAATTTACTTCATAAAAACCTCAATAGCAGAGCCTTATTCCAAATAAAACTTCTAACCCCTTTTTCTTATGAAATAAAACGGTCTAAAATAAAAGTAATTTCAATACAAAACTACGTAAAACTTATTTGATAGAGGTGGTATGGATCATTAAAAGTTTGGTCGTAAAATTGAGCCTATTATTGAATTCAAATTGTCCTGATTTCTTGATAAAGACAGATTTAAATATTTACACAAAAGCGGAAGCCGTTTCCTTGATTTACTTTTTATTTTAGGTTTAGCAACTTTACCAGAATGATACTAACTTATAAAATCTGTTTGTATCAAATAGAATATATAAAAATCCTCGCTTAAATTATAAAAAATAAACCTCAAGTTTCTCATCTGCAAGAAAACTAAAAGATAAATTATTTCGAATTTAAAATGAAATCAACTGTCTAGAGCAAAGCGAACTGGTTTATTTCATTTACTTCACTCTACAAGTCGTTTACAACCGTACTTTACAGTTTAAGACTCGACAACCCACAGAAGAGTATCATTTAAATTCGCTTCTTACTTTACGGAATGAAATTATATTCTGTAATAAAAATATAAACACCATTATTAAATTTCAGGAGTGATGATACGCGTATTGACCTTATTTAAAAAAAAGAAATATTCTGATTCCCAAGATTATATATTTATTTCTAAATATACCTATATGAAAGTAATCTATTGCAAAGTGAAATTTGAGTTGGGTATTAAATACATACATATAAATTATGCTTATAAAAGTAAGGTGCCTGCTTCTATGAAATATTTGAATAAAAAAAATTGTATTGAATTGTACTTTGCATAAATTTTTGGAGTCTAAATTTTTATTCACAGCATGTCTATATGTGCAACGTACCAAAGAATCCCATACCAAAAAATATCCAGAGAGATAAAAATAACTGAGTATTTTATAGATATATCATTTTTACTATATACATATATGAAATAATTAAAGAGCCCAGCAAGCAATTTCCGATAAAATTTGAGTATTCGACGGTAATCAAAGGCTTACTGGAATCCGGAACACGTGAATTGCAGTAATCAAAGTTGCAGTTTACTGTAGAGTACTAGCTGTATTGTAAGGGCTTTAACTGTATTCTTTTGATCAGGTCCTCAAAAGACTGTAATATTTATTGCCATACTACTAGTACAAATTTTTCGCAATGTAATACATATAATGTAAACAAAATCCATGCATACATACATTTTTACATAACATTAACTCCTTTGACGTCATATATTGAAAATATGTCTTATAGTTTATGCGTTGGAAACCCTTTGTTTACTTAGGATTTATTTTTTAAGCAACAACCTTTGGATCCTTTAAAAAAAAACCGATATTCTCCTATGCGCTTTATAAAAATTGTATTCCATTAACTACTCTTTGTTGCAATCTATTACTTGTACTTCCTTTTGAAAATATAAATTTCAAGAGTAAAGAGAAAAGTAAAGAGAGCTTTAAGTAAAATAAAAAAAAACGTATATTAGACCTTTTTTCTTTAAATATAGGAAAAATATTTTACACAATAAGTAGATTACTCACAAAACATATTCATACTTGGCTTTATTATGAAATTTTATACTTATCGAGAAAGTCTGTTTCACTACTTAGTAGTAAACAGGTCTAGATAAAAAATTTTACAAAAGAAAAAAGTTTATTTACATTTAGTTATGTTAAAAACAACCGGAGGGCCTTAAAAGCCAGTTTTTTTTATAATATATTTAAAACTAAAAGTTACGCCTATAACCCATACTAATAAACAATAGTGATATAGTCTAGAATTCCCAAAGAGGGTTGATGTCAGGCAGGCGGCTAGTTTTAAAAACAATTAGTCAAAACTATTCACAACATGTAAGGCAAACCCTGGCTAAACCTGGGAAATTGCCAAGTAGAAGAAGAAGTAGTATATATATATATATATATATATATATATATATATATATATATATATATATATATATATATATATATGTAGTCTAGAGAGCTCAAATTAAATATTAATTTTGATTGCTCGTGCACCGATGACCTGGTGTCTTATCAAAGTCAGCGATTCCCCAATAAGTATTGCATGTAATGTGCTAAGTATAACTGGATCGTAATGTCAGCAGTTGCCCAATAGTTAGAGATATAGCAATTTTGTAAATATTTATAAAAGCGTAACGATCTATCAATCTTACGATTAAACACTTTTTGCTTTTATAAGTGTGGCTACAATTCGTCATTTACATTGCTGACAGAATATAGCTGATGTTTGGATATCAGAATAACTATGTATATTTAAAATAAAATTTATTAAATAAGAAAATTTTGAAGTCGATTACTCTTTTTACTTTATGCTTAAATAAAAAATGATGATAAAATTATATGGATACGTAAACTTAGATATACAAAATAACGATATTATGTGGTTTGAACAAAACTTTTTTTTTTGTATCTTAGCATGCAAGTTATCTTTCTTCTCTAAAAGTGTGCATAACACAAACGTCTTAAGTCATTCTTCACTTTATAGCCCTTACCCGTCTGAGTGCAGTCTTTATACCACTTTGTTCACAAAGAAAACACTTACGCCTTTCAGACCATATTTCCATTTTAGGTATCAAACTGCTTAATTTAAAACCTTAGTGGCATATTAAATTGCTCTTTTTCAAATTAATTAAAATTTATGTGTAGACGCCGAGATTGTAATTATATTAGCTTTCATAAAATAAGAGGTTGTTGATGAATGTTCAAGATAACGCTATTTAGACGTAAAATAATTTTATCATATAAAATTTTACCAATATAATGTAAGAGCGTCTAAAGTAAATAAGAATATATATAACATTTAAATACATTTTTTATATTAGAACGCGTCATGAGAAACCTCTACTATATTTGAAAATATTGTAGCATAATTTCAGTTAATATTTGTTTCTAAACTACAATGAAAATACTTTGTTTAGATCTATTACATTGGAATTTCAATCCAAATAAATTTTATTTAATATTATAATGCTGTATATTCGTAACAAAAGAAACATAAGTAACTAAATTTGTTCTCTTAAATAATTCTCTTTCTTTATATATAGTACTAGCGGCCCGGTACGTGCTTCGCTACGTATAAAGTGAAATAAAATAAACAAATCGGAACATCAAATTCATTTATTTAATCAAAAAAATATTTTATTTAAAATCGAAATCAATTGCTAGCTATTTACAACACACTTAATCCAAAACATTTGGATAAACAATATTTTTTGTTTTTCCATTTTGAGCATAAATAAACAAACGGCTGGGGGTACCGACTCTGGAACAGGCAACATATAACTGGCCATGTGAAAAACAATGTTCCTCCAAATTCACACCACAAACGTGAAGTGTTTGACCTTGGGCCTTGTTGATGGACATCGCAAATGATAAACGCACAGGATATTGTAAACGTTTGAACTCAAAAGGCATATCAGTTGGAATCATAGGTATACGCGGTATCAAAACAACTTCTCCTTTTGATTTACCAGTTAAGATCGTAGCTTCAATCAAATTTGGCAATAACTTTTTCACTGCCAATCTGGTTCCGTTACACAGTTTTGGTGGATTAATATTTCGCAATAATATAATCGAAGAACCAACTTTCAGATTCAAGCAATGCGGTGGCATACCAGCCGGCTCCAATGAATTTAAAAATTCAATTGGATAATTCATTGCCTCATCTTGATTCATAACACTGTCAATTGATTTATATTTCGTGACTACGCCTGGCAGTTTCGCTTGAATTTGAAAATTAATTGCATTGACATGAATGTTTTTCGGTGCTAAAATGGCGCGTTCTGTCAACCAATCATGATTTCTGTAATTCTGAACAATATTCGGAAAAACACATTCAATCAATTCATCTATCGATTGCGCAATTGTACAAAAATTGTTCGGTACAGCGATCAATCCGTTGGTTCTGTCGATTTGTATTTTGCCGTCACCAATTTCTAACAATTGTTTTGAGAACTCATGGGCAGCTGGATCATTTTGTAGGTGAACACGCATATTAATGTTTAGTGTCAATTTTTGTAGATATCTCCAAAGAACTGATGACTTCAAGCAGGCATTTATTTCATCAGCAGGAGTTGATCGAGGAATGACAGGCAATGTTTGACGAAAATCCCCTGAAAGTAATATCAAAGCACCACCAAAAAGCTGTTGATTACCACGTAAATCTTGCATTGTTCGATTGAATGCTTCTAGTGATTTTTTATTCGCCATTGTACACTCATCCCATAAAATAATTGACGTTAATCGCAGAACTTTTGCCATAGCAGAATTTCTCGATATATTGCAAGTTGGAGTTTCAATCACCTGTACATTCAATGGCAATTTTAATGCAGAGTGTGCGGTCCGACCACCTTCTAATAATGTAGCAGCAATTCCCGAAGATGCAAGTGCTAGTGCAATTTTCTGATCTGATCGAATAGTCGCTAAAATCAATGATATAACGAACGTTTTACCTGTGCCACCAGGTGCATCCAAAAAATATAATCCACCTGCATTATTGGAAACGGCTTGCATGATTGTATCATATACATGTTTTTGCTGAATATTTAATTTGGTTATATTCGATTGTACAAATAAACGCAAATCATTACAGTTGAATTCCTGCTCACGTTGCAATTCACGATCAAACAAATCATGCATGGGACGATTTGGTGCGGTCATACCCAATTGTACTAATGCTTTATTTGCAATCGTTAGACATATATCTTCAATTATTATCAAAGCTTCGTTGCACATTTCCAAGGTAATCAACAAATCAGGATTTCTTGCATGATGACGCATACGAATTAAAATATCTTCTGCCATATAATTTTTATATTTGTTCCATAATTCAAGTGGATTTGATGGCATACATGTCGATAATATAATGGCAAATAGCATTCGTATTTGTTGTGGATGAGCTGACGTAGATGCATCATTAAGTGTTGAATCCCAATGTGCATCATCCTCCAACAAATGCAAGAGTTGACATGCTTCACGATATGTTTGACACAAATGACCGTCGACTGTTCTTAATTCTTGAAATGATTTTGGGCCATTGACGTTAACTAATAGCAATCGCAAATAAAAACACTCAGCATTGTTTGGATGTACTGTATACATTCTCCCAATTGCATCTGTTTTGAAAATGCCTGAATGCCCATCGACTGCTGTTCCTTGTTTACGTCTTTGAAATTTTTTTGAAGACACATTCCATGTATAGTACTGAGGCACTTCGGAATATAACAAATTTCTAGCAAATGTATCAGTTTCGCATAATTTGAAAAAAGCTGTCAACGTAGTCGCTGGTGGGTGTGCTGCTCTTTCCAATGCATTTGCTTCATTAAAATAAATACGTTGGCCATTCTCAAGATGCACAGCTAAGTGAACAACCACAGGATGTCTTTCGTGCATTGGAAACGACAGAATCCTCCAGACAGCTTCATTACTACTAATATAGCGCCCCAGTTGATACTGAGTAATTTCATCATTTCTATTATCACCAGCTACACCGAAAACAGCCATATCGCTCCCTTTATTTACATACTTGCAAATATATTTAATGGATTTGACTGAATTACAATACTCCACATTTATATGAGCCTTGAATATTTTCGATAATAATGGACAATACGGAACCACCCAACGATTATCAACTTCAACGTCCTGGTTACGCATTCTAATGTTTGCCGTTTTGCCATTATCATTAGATGATCTACGTCTATACAACGGATATCCGTCATTGCCCGTTATTGTGTCTGAAGTCAATTGTCTTGGGTATCGTTTCGAACACTTTCCATCAATCATACATGGCGAATTCATATTTAGTTCACCGCACGGACCATGTATCATGTTTTTAACGACAACATCAAATAACTCAGGATCAACAGTTTGATCAGGAATTTCACCTGATATAACGTTATCGATTTGATCCGGAGTTATTTTATTTACCAGCCAAATTAATATATGTGCGTGCGGCAATCCCCTTTTTTGCCATTCGATTGAGTACATATGGCAACGCACCTCTCCAAATACACTTAATTTCACAATTAAATCCATAAGTGCTGTCAATTTTCGCCGAAAAACACGTGCTGTAATGTCATGACGATCAGTTGTCGACTGGCCTTCAAATAAATTGTTCTTGATGTCATCCCACTGCGGATTACATGTAAATGTAATGAACAGATCCGGTCGACCGTATTTTCGTACATAAGACATTGCGTCTTGTGCATATTCGTTCATATGCCGTGGGCTACCAATATACGAAGATGGCAATATAGTTAAACGTCCGATGTCATTAACATTAGCATCATTCGCTATCGCATCTTGCAAATGAATATATTCTTCGGATCTTAATTTTGCTTGGTTGAAACGAATAAAATTAAGACGTTCAGTCTCTATTTTGGCATACATATCAACGATGTACTGATGATATAGTTTACCACATTTTAAGATATAATTTTGTTCTTGTGGACGAATCATCAATCGATACGAATAAAAATTCATGGCACTAACTTTTTTCTGTATATGTAGACCTGATAATAATTACAAAATGTGACTTTAGAAAGTTGTAGAAATGAAATGTCAACACACTAAAAATAGGTCAATTATTTACCTGTTCGTGGATCAATCATTGGTATATTGATATGGTAACCATCGTCACCTTTCCAATGCAATATTGGGTACTGTAATGCATCGTAACTACGATGAAGTTCCGAAACACGTTGCAATTGCTCATTTCTACGATGAAGTACAATATCACGGGATTGAAACTGATCACCAAGAATTACAATTGCAACCTCATCAATTGTTGGTGCATTAAATCGCCTTGCATGCTCTCCAAAAGGTGTTCTATCAGCTCTTATTACGATTTTGTGATTATCAGTTGGCATACGATCGAGAGCAATTTTAAACAATTGAACTAATGCGTTATGCTGATGGAAAAACCTTTGTAGCTCACGAATAATTTCTCGTCTTGTATTCGAAACAATTGCACAACGTTGATCTAATTCACGATTTTCATCACCAATAAAATAAATTTGCAAAAATTGATGATCAGCGTCGGGGTATGGCAATAACGAACCAGCTTGATGATAAATCTGGCCCTGAATCTGTAACATGTATACAATTTTAGGTAAATCTTATATCAGTTTTTTTTAAATATACTTTATGCTTCAGATTGATACAAACATGGAATAATCCTGTTGAAGTATTTACCTTAAACGTCGGCATAAAATTATCTCTAATAATTTTAGTTGCACCAAAAGAAGTCATTTGAAATGCCGAATTGTATTGTTGAATATGACTCAGAAAGTGCTTCGACGCTTGCGATGTCCCAAAAATAAATGAATACAATGGTTCGGGTGGAGTTTCTAATGCTGGCAATCTCACTTTGCCATTAGCACAACATATGCCGGGTGTTTCACCTCGAAAGTTAGCCGCATCACAATGTGGACATATTGCGTCCATCATTCCAATGTATCCATACATACTATAATCAATCTGACTGTTGTAATTAAAAGCAGCACGCATCATTTCAGCCAAAACAGCACGACGTATTCGTGATGGCCGTGCAAGATTCAGTACAGGTACTGGGTTAACAAATCTATTGCGTGCATTACGTTCACGCTGCGATGCATTAGCTTGTGCGCGTTCATCTGCAGTCTGTGATCGTCTTAGTAATGCCACATCATTTGCATTACGCGTTCGCCGACCTATATTTGCTCGTCTGGCTGGTGGTATTTTTCCCGTATGCACATATGTTTTCGCTTAAAAATCGAAAAAAAAAATTAGAACAAAAAAAAAACAAATTCCCAAGAAGCTGTCGCATATGATGCCATGTGAAATCATATACGGCAACTTAGAAAAGTATACATAAATTCAGGACTCACCGTTTGTATGAATGCACTGCAAATGCAATTATGTGAAAAGAAATTTATCGCTGATAATATGATTTAATCAAACCCCGTCCAAAATGAATTGACGGCATGAATGACATAACAACGTGCTTGTCCTGTCAACAAAACTTAAAAAAAGTTTCTGTGAAAAAAGTTTCTATTGAATTCATTTATTACAAAAAATGTGACAAATGAGGAACCGCTCGACCAATTTTGTGCAAACTTCACATAAACCATCTACTAAATATGCCGACCAAATCCTAAGCATTTGGTTTGGATAGGTGAGCCCGTTCTTGAGTTATGGAATTACAACGAAAAGTGGCATTGATTTTTATATATACTAGCGGCCCGGTACGTGCTTCGCTACGTATAAAGTGAAATAAAATAAACAAATCGGAACATCAAATTCATTTATTTAATCAAAAAAATATTTTATTTAAAATCGAAATCAATTGCTAGCTATTTACAACACACTTAATCCAAAACATTTGGATAAACAATATTTTTTGTTTTTCCATTTTGAGCATAAATAAACAAACGGCTGGGGGTACCGACTCTGGAACAGGCAACATATAACTGGCCATGTGAAAAACAATGTTCCTCCAAATTCACACCACAAACGTGAAGTGTTTGACCTTGGGCCTTGTTGATGGACATCGCAAATGATAAACGCACAGGATATTGTAAACGTTTGAACTCAAAAGGCATATCAGTTGGAATCATAGGTATACGCGGTATCAAAACAACTTCTCCTTTTGATTTACCAGTTAAGATCGTAGCTTCAATCAAATTTGGCAATAACTTTTTCACTGCCAATCTGGTTCCGTTACACAGTTTTGGTGGATTAATATTTCGCAATAATATAATCGAAGAACCAACTTTCAGATTCAAGCAATGCGGTGGCATACCAGCCGGCTCCAATGAATTTAAAAATTCAATTGGATAATTCATTGCCTCATCTTGATTCATAACACTGTCAATTGATTTATATTTCGTGACTACGCCTGGCAGTTTCGCTTGAATTTGAAAATTAATTGCATTGACATGAATGTTTTTCGGTGCTAAAATGGCGCGTTCTGTCAACCAATCATGATTTCTGTAATTCTGAACAATATTCGGAAAAACACATTCAATCAATTCATCTATCGATTGCGCAATTGTACAAAAATTGTTCGGTACAGCGATCAATCCGTTGGTTCTGTCGATTTGTATTTTGCCGTCACCAATTTCTAACAATTGTTTTGAGAACTCATGGGCAGCTGGATCATTTTGTAGGTGAACACGCATATTAATGTTTAGTGTCAATTTTTGTAGATATCTCCAAAGAACTGATGACTTCAAGCAGGCATTTATTTCATCAGCAGGAGTTGATCGAGGAATGACAGGCAATGTTTGACGAAAATCCCCTGAAAGTAATATCAAAGCACCACCAAAAAGCTGTTGATTACCACGTAAATCTTGCATTGTTCGATTGAATGCTTCTAGTGATTTTTTATTCGCCATTGTACACTCATCCCATAAAATAATTGACGTTAATCGCAGAACTTTTGCCATAGCAGAATTTCTCGATATATTGCAAGTTGGAGTTTCAATCACCTGTACATTCAATGGCAATTTTAATGCAGAGTGTGCGGTCCGACCACCTTCTAATAATGTAGCAGCAATTCCCGAAGATGCAAGTGCTAGTGCAATTTTCTGATCTGATCGAATAGTCGCTAAAATCAATGATATAACGAACGTTTTACCTGTGCCACCAGGTGCATCCAAAAAATATAATCCACCTGCATTATTGGAAACGGCTTGCATGATTGTATCATATACATGTTTTTGCTGAATATTTAATTTGGTTATATTCGATTGTACAAATAAACGCAAATCATTACAGTTGAATTCCTGCTCACGTTGCAATTCACGATCAAACAAATCATGCATGGGACGATTTGGTGCGGTCATACCCAATTGTACTAATGCTTTATTTGCAATCGTTAGACATATATCTTCAATTATTATCAAAGCTTCGTTGCACATTTCCAAGGTAATCAACAAATCAGGATTTCTTGCATGATGACGCATACGAATTAAAATATCTTCTGCCATATAATTTTTATATTTGTTCCATAATTCAAGTGGATTTGATGGCATACATGTCGATAATATAATGGCAAATAGCATTCGTATTTGTTGTGGATGAGCTGACGTAGATGCATCATTAAGTGTTGAATCCCAATGTGCATCATCCTCCAACAAATGCAAGAGTTGACATGCTTCACGATATGTTTGACACAAATGACCGTCGACTGTTCTTAATTCTTGAAATGATTTTGGGCCATTGACGTTAACTAATAGCAATCGCAAATAAAAACACTCAGCATTGTTTGGATGTACTGTATACATTCTCCCAATTGCATCTGTTTTGAAAATGCCTGAATGCCCATCGACTGCTGTTCCTTGTTTACGTCTTTGAAATTTTTTTGAAGACACATTCCATGTATAGTACTGAGGCACTTCGGAATATAACAAATTTCTAGCAAATGTATCAGTTTCGCATAATTTGAAAAAAGCTGTCAACGTAGTCGCTGGTGGGTGTGCTGCTCTTTCCAATGCATTTGCTTCATTAAAATAAATACGTTGGCCATTCTCAAGATGCACAGCTAAGTGAACAACCACAGGATGTCTTTCGTGCATTGGAAACGACAGAATCCTCCAGACAGCTTCATTACTACTAATATAGCGCCCCAGTTGATACTGAGTAATTTCATCATTTCTATTATCACCAGCTACACCGAAAACAGCCATATCGCTCCCTTTATTTACATACTTGCAAATATATTTAATGGATTTGACTGAATTACAATACTCCACATTTATATGAGCCTTGAATATTTTCGATAATAATGGACAATACGGAACCACCCAACGATTATCAACTTCAACGTCCTGGTTACGCATTCTAATGTTTGCCGTTTTGCCATTATCATTAGGTGATCTACGTCTATACAACGGATATCCGTCATTGCCCGTTATTGTGTCTGAAGTCAATTGTCTTGGGTATCGTTTCGAACACTTTCCATCAATCATACATGGCGAATTCATATTTAGTTCACCGCACGGACCATGTATCATGTTTTTAACGACAACATCAAATAACTCAGGATCAACAGTTTGATCAGGAATTTCACCTGATATAACGTTATCGATTTGATCCGGAGTTATTTTATTTACCAGCCAAATTAATATATGTGCGTGCGGCAATCCCCTTTTTTGCCATTCGATTGAGTACATATGGCAACGCACCTCTCCAAATACACTTAATTTCACAATTAAATCCATAAGTGCTGTCAATTTTCGCCGAAAAAACACGTGCTGTAATGTCATGACGATCAGTTGTCGACTGGCCTTCAAATAAATTGTTCTTGATGTCATCCCACTGCGGATTACATGTAAATGTAATGAACAGATCCGGTCGACCGTATTTTCGTACATAAGACATTGCGTCTTGTGCATATTCGTTCATATGCCGTGGGCTACCAATATACGAAGATGGCAATATAGTTAAACGTCCGATGTCATTAACATTAGCATCATTCGCTATCGCATCTTGCAAATGAATATATTCTTCGGATCTTAATTTTGCTTGGTTGAAACGATTAAAATTAAGACGTTCAGTCTCTATTTTGGCATACATATCAACGATGTACTGATGATATAGTTTACCACATTTTAAGATATAATTTTGTTCTTGTGGACGAATCATCAATCGATACGAATAAAAATTCATGGCACTAACTTTTTTCTGTATATGTAGACCTGATAATAATTACAAAATGTGACTTTAGAAAGTTGTAGAAATGAAATGTCAACACACTAAAAATAGGTCAATTATTTACCTGTTCGTGGATCAATCATTGGTATATTGATATGGTAACCATCGTCACCTTTCCAATGCAATATTGGGTACTGTAATGCATCGTAACTACGATGAAGTTCCGAAACACGTTGCAATTGCTCATTTCTACGATGAAGTACAATATCACGGGATTGAAACTGATCACCAAGAATTACAATTGCAACCTCATCAATTGTTGGTGCATTAAATCGCCTTGCATGCTCTCCAAAAGGTGTTCTATCAGCTCTTATTACGATTTTGTGATTATCAGTTGGCATACGATCGAGAGCAATTTTAAACAATTGAACTAATGCGTTATGCTGATGGAAAAACCTTTGTAGCTCACGAATAATTTCTCGTCTTGTATTCGAAACAATTGCACAACGTTGATCTAATTCACGATTTTCATCACCAATAAAATAAATTTGCAAAAATTGATGATCAGCGTCGGGGTATGGCAATAACGAACCAGCTTGATGATAAATCTGGCCCTGAATCTGTAACATGTATACAATTTTAGGTAAATCTTATATCAGTTTTTTTTAAATATACTTTATGCTTCAGATTGATACAAACATGGAATAATCCTGTTGAAGTATTTACCTTAAACGTCGGCATAAAATTATCTCTAATAATTTTAGTTGCACAAAAGAAGTCATTTGAAATGCCGAATTGTATTGTTGAATATGACTCAGAAAGTGCTTCGACGCTTGCGATGTCCCAAAAATAAATGAATACAATGGTTCGGGTGGAGTTTCTAATGCTGGCAATCTCACTTTGCCATTAGCACAACATATGCCGGGTGTTTCACCTCGAAAGTTAGCCGCATCACAATGTGGACATATTGCGTCCATCATTCCAATGTATCCATACATACTATAATCAATCTGACTGTTGTAATTAAAAGCAGCACGCATCATTTCAGCCAAAACAGCACGACGTATTCGTGATGGCCGTGCAAGATTCAGTACAGGTACTGGGTTAACAAATCTATTGCGTGCATTACGTTCACGCTGCGATGCATTAGCTTGTGCGCGTTCATCTGCAGTCTGTGATCGTCTTAGTAATGCCACATCATTTGCATTACGCGTTCGCCGACCTATATTTGCTCGTCTGGCTGGTGGTATTTTTCCCGTATGCACATATGTTTTCGCTTAAAAATCGAAAAAAAAAAAATTATAAAAAAAAAAAAACAAATTCCCAAGAAGCTGTCGCATATGATGCCATGTGAAATCATATACGGCAACTTAGAAAAGTATACATAAATTCAGGACTCACCGTTTGTATGAATGCACTGCAAATGCAATTATGTGAAAAGAAATTTATCGCTGATAATATGATTTAATCAAACCCCGTCCAAAATGAATTGACGGCATGAATGACATAACAACGTGCTTGTCCTGTCAACAAAACTTAAAAAAAGTTTCTGTGAAAAAAGTTTCTATTGAATTCATTTATTACAAAAAATGTGACAAATGAGGAACCGCTCGACCAATTTTGTGCAAACTTCACATAAACCATCTACTAAATATGCCGACCAAATCCTAAGCATTTGGTTTGGATAGGTGAGCCCGTTCTTGAGTTATGGAATTACAACGAAAAGTGGCATTGATTTTTATATATATAGATAGATGTGCAATGAAGTAAATAATTCAAGAGCTAAGTCTTATTTACTATTCAAACAAGTATTTAATAAAGAATATGCTTCTTCTTATTATGTGCTTGTTACCTAACAAAGGCTTTGACAAAGTCTAACATTTACATCGTCCCTAAGGCATCTATTGGGCACTTCTTTGAGCCTACGTTGAATATTTAACTGCTTTCAACCATAGTAGTATAATATATGATCTTACCCTTTAAGTTTTAGAATATTCTAGTACGGTAAATGAAGTTGGGCTACTGTAACAAACTACGTACTAGATTATATTATTAAAATCGATATGTATGAGACATTTTTAGCTACTTTTTTAATATATGAAAACACGGAAAAATATTAACATTCAGAAACATTCATGTGTTTTTGCACGGATTATGAATTTAAATGAAATATATTAAAATATTCACTAAACTATATAATTTTTTCTCTCAAATTGAAATTTTAATATTATTTGAGTTTATACAGTGTTATTATGAATTATTTTTCGTTCTATCATCAGAAAATAATTGTTTTTATATGAAATTTGAATTATAATATTCATTATTTTGAAGAAATCTTTATTAAACAATGGTTCTTTATTTCTTTTTAATAGATTAGGTCATTTCTTAAGCATAACAGAGTGTTAAAGTAGTTTATACTCACCAGTAGCAGCGTATTAAAAGATAAGTTACAAGAACATTGTTATTCTATTCTAATCTAATCTTATATCGATAAATATTTTTATAATCATAAGATATTGATGCCTTAGTCTTCGTTTTGTTTCTATTACTAATTATTATTATATTACTTTACTTTAAATATTATAATATGAAGGAATATTTTATATTTTGAAAATGATCAGAAATTTTAAAACAACTCCAAGACGGCACTGTTCACTGTTATTTAACTTTAATTGTTAATTTATACAGAACTTATTGTAAGTTAGTATTTTCGAATAAAATATTTTTAAGGTATCTAGAAAAAAAGAGAATCATCTACATTATATAAGTGAGAGGTACTTTTTTGATGAATTAATTCAAATTAAAATAATCTTATGAAACCCAGAAAGGTTTCTTTATATTTTAGGTCCTAATATAACATTCTTATTTTATTATATAAATATTCAACTTAACATTTTAATCAATATTTCTTTACAAAACTGACTTGTTTTTGAGTAAATATTATATAGCGATATCATACAAAACACTTAAAGTTGCCTCTTTTTATCAAGACGCTTATCAATTATAATATAGCATAATAAATGATGATCTTATAATTAAAATCATAGATTCAACAATGAATTAGTATATAAGTATTTTTTTTCTTGCAAACTTATTATGACACGTTCTATAAGTCATTCAATTGAAAGAGAATATGATACGAAATTGCATTCCTTAGCTCTAATGGAATTCCCAACCTCAATACCTGAGATCCTTATATTTCAATATCTTCGGCTTCCCTTTCTATAACAGATCCAATGTTCTATTTGAGTCTAGTTAAGACGATAACTCCCGATCGGCTGTAGATAACATTTCTAGTAAACATTTACTTGTGATGTATGTTATCTCATAGGAATTTATATGTACGCATATTCCGAGAAGTATGTATTTTTATAAAACTCAACAAGCGATGATTTTATAATCCTATCAGAATTTTTTGATTTTCAATGTTTTCTTTATACTCTTAATTTATTTAAAATAAAATTCTCATAATTTTAACTCATAACTTTTAAAAATAAACAGGAACTGCTTATATATATTTGACCATAATTCAGTGGATAAGTACATAATTTAGTTATAACTAAGTTAACAGTCACAGTTGTATAAATATTTCATATAATACATTGGTACGTATTGTTTGCGACTGCTAACTCTCAGAACTAAGTTTCCACACTAATTTAATAAGCAGCGGTTCGACAAATCTTGAAGTTACTGGTTAACCTCTGTTGATGTTTATCTTTAGTGTTAGATATTAATATGTACACAGTTTTTAAATAAACATAAGTTAATAAAATGGATTTCTATTTTAAATTGGTATATTTTTATAAGGTATAAGTATATACACTATTGTTTATTATTTCTAGACTTGAAATATCCTCGAGTCTTAACTTTGAGAGGTAAATTGACTCTCAAAGCCAAGACAGCGCCGAGGAATCTAAGGTGTTCTTGCAAAAACAGGATAGTACTCCTTTCAGGGATTGCTTTTCAGAATGTATGCATTAAGCTGTTGCATTTAGGCCGGCGCTGTTTAATGTCGCATCACCACTTTGAACTTTGTGGAGTACAGAAATACTTAGTGACGACCATGATTTGGTTAAAATCTGTGGAGTTCTTGTGGGCACAGGAATAACACAATTAAATTCCTCAATCCCTTACCTTATATCAGACCAAATTGCGGAGATACTTGATCCTTTCGCTGTGGGGTTTCCCTAAAAAGAAACTTTTTTTATATTCCTCAAAAGCAGTCTAGAACTAACTTTTAGAATGACAATCAAGCCCTATCTAGTCATGATGAAATGAAAATGTCAACTTACTAAAAAATTTAAAGAAGAAAGAATCGAGAAGACGACAAAATAATTTGCAACTTAATTTCTACTTCTAACATAACTTTAATTATACATTAGTGTATACAGAATAATTTTTACAAACACATGTATAGAGTCTAGAAAATATGTTTTCTCATTTCTGGCTCAAATTATTCCAATAATCTCAGTCGGAATACCTCCAAGCATAAAAAGCTTCACTTTATTATGTCTTAAAAATATTTTTAAAAATGTTTTACCATAACTTTTATTATAAAATCGATCGTAAGACTCAAGCTTGCGCAGCTGACGTTTCGTCTCCTGTAATATATCACTTTTATTACTTAGTAGTTTATGTACCACAGAATCTTTTCAAATCTTTCCCTTCCTATGTGCATGCGATTACTATTCTCGTTCATTCGATTTAATTGGCGTTTTTTCAGTCTAATTTGACATGAAGAGATTTTTCACTACTCACAGCATTTATGGACCAATTAGAATATAAACGATTTGTATGTGGGAATTTATTGCCTAAAGAATAAATATTTTTAAATTAATTTTTGCGTTCGAAGACTCAATAATTTATTTTATAAATTTCCATTTACAAATCTACCAAAAGATCTAGCGCAAATTAATTTACCCATGGACGGAAGATGCTGTTAAATGAGGATTTTTTTATGAATATGTGTGTAAATTATTTATCATACAAAAGTCATATTGGTTACGTAAATCAATTTAGATAGATATGTATGTAGCTGAAGAACTGCCATTAGTTAAGATGTGAATCATAATATATATGTATATGGTGTTCTTTCAAGTACTTCGTACAAAATAGTCAATGTTTAGGCAATTCTGAGATAGATTTTTAGCAAATTAACGGACAATATAAAAAAACTACTGCTTATTTGTATAAATCATGAACTACGGAGCTCTTAAATTTTAGACTATTTATTTACAAAGACCTAAAATATGCTAACCATAAAAATGTTGTGACGTAGGTGATCTGCATTGTGTACAATGTTTAGAGCAACGGTTTTTTCTTATAGAAATAACAAAAGGTCTTTCATTTCGGTTACGTACCTACGTACTCGTATTTGTATACGAATCAGTATTTGCCTAAAGTATTATTTGTAAAATGTACACATAAAAAGTAACTAAAAAATCACACAATCATTGAAATTCATCACCCATTCTCTAAAGAAAACATAACGTTAAAATTTAAGGACTTAATATCCTATAATTCAAATAATTGAGTTTAAATGTAATAAACAAATAATATAAAATCATACTTAGTTTATACTAGATGAGTCAAAATTTATAGAAAAAATTTAAAAATACAATACCGTAGAGCATAGGTGCTATTCTATACTAGTAATATTAATAAGTTCTAGAAGTTATTGCAACAAGCATATTTTGGCCGTAGAAGTTAAACAATGCATGCATATTTAATTGTTTGGAGAGTTGCAAGCTAAGATTTTTAATGGAAATTATCCATTACTTTAAGTGTAGTTTTATTAAAAAAGCAATAACTAAGAATCGATTTTGTCACTTACTCCAAGACGATAATATGTAACCAAAAACAATTAAATATTTTTGTCCAAAAATTATTAAAGTTTTGTGACAAATCATTATAAGCCTAACAGTTCATTAGTGGCTTAGTTTATTATTATTAATGTATTTCTTGAGTGATGGTGGGGCCGGTAACAATAAATTAATTAAAAGAAAGAGTCATTATTCTAATCGACAAAGTCTTTCTCGATTTCTGTACAGAGTAATTAAAAAAATATGTAAGTTAAAATATTCGATATAAATATAATATATTTATAAGTAACAAATAATAACAAAAATTGTGTTTGACCTAATATTAACAAAACATTCAATAGGAATGAAGCCATAGCTTAAAAGTACATACAATATAACAAGTGACACGATCAATGGAGTTTTCTCGATAACTAGATCTAGATAGTGCAGCGTAGCTCATGTGATGTGAACATTGTTAGAGTAATTTAGTGTAATTCTGTAGTTGACTAGAAAGAATGAACTTAAAGCGAATATTATACAATGACTCATAAACATAAAACGTCAATAAGATGTCCGTTGTGTTTTTCAACAATAACTATTATAAATATTTATGTATCCTTCCCTAAAATAGCTGTAAGTATATTTTGCAAATTTTTATGCTAAATGCTAATATCAGATTTTGGTTTCGCCATGTATTATTCTGTGTTCTTATCCTTTAAATTAAAAAAAAATCATTGATAAGAATTCTCTTATGACTAGTTATACTCAGTTCTGTATTAAACGTATGAAATATGATATAAACATATTCTCACTAATTCTAATTTATTATTATTTCATAACTATCGGTTAATTGTTATATCATTAACATCATCTTTTTTTTACCTAAGTAGTTTATCTACGTAAAAAATAACTGCTTCTAGAAGCCATAGATGTCTAATTATGTTAGATAAGACTTATATTGCAACTTATCTTCTAGTCGATATAATAATAACAATTGATCGTTCCTTTAAAACGAATCTAAACTCGCTACATAATCTTCTCTACAGCTTCTTTATGGATCACCTGTCAAAGTAAACCAAAACGTTAATAGCGTCTCTTCTTTCACACTTAATTTTAGACTCATGGCTACATTGTGATATTGGCACGAAGTAGGGTGTCAATGATAAGTCATCTTGGGTAAACGCCAGCGATGAATAATGGATAAATCTGTAAAGGTCGACCAGAATTGTGAAAAAATATATAAAAGACATTTTAGTCGGTAGAGTACTTAAGAGCAGGTTTATTTTACTAATGGCGTCGGTGGCTTAATATATTTTTATGGAGCGCCAAAAAAATTAATATCAATTTGGTTTGAGTGTTATCAAGTTTTTTTGGTTGGATGAGTTTATTAATTTATGGTTTAGATAATAGATTTTTTTGATAGTTCACTTACTCACACATATGGTTAAAGGCCATTTATATTTTATAATTGTAGTTTCCACCTTTCTCCTCTCTATGCTTATTCCTAAAGCAAGAAGAACGAATATTGTATGTAGGTCTCTATAGAAACATAAAAATACTCAATTTGTTTGTAGTTCATTTACTAAGGGTACAACTTCACATTTAGAAATTAAGTTCGCTGAAGCGTAAGAAACATTGGACTTAAAATAATAATATCATTTATATAAGTAATGAGGTAAAAGGGTTTTTGCTATATATGTATAATATTTTAAATACAAATTGTCAGAAATATATTCGTTCATGAATATGCTTTGTATTTCTTTATGTCAATTATATAAGACACGGGTGTGAGTGGACTATTAATTAATTTCCTTATTCTAGATTCCCTTGTTAGGGAGAATATAGTAGTTGGATCATTAATACAAGTGGTATTAATGTTGTCTATATTTCGCTAGGGAAACAGATATGATGTGTATTCTAAATTCCCTAATTTATCAAAATATCATCAGAGAACAAGAAATAAGTCATGTAAGTTAACATCGTGAAGTTATTTTACTGCCTCAAAATTTCGAAGGGTAATACTGAAAATATTAAATAAATGAAAATAATTATTATGAAATACTAAAGGTTGATAAGAAAGTAATATCTTCACGATTGCGTCCTATTATTGTGGCCAGCAAATAGATTTTGGGTCACTCGATAACACTTTGACTCCTAATGTTGTCATTGCTTTTTATTACGGACGGAAAACGAAACAATAATAAGCTCCTGATGAAATTCATAGTTTAATAATAATCAGGCATTATTAATTGAAAATAAAGTTGAAAAATATATATTTTAATAACTACATATAACATTTCTTTTATAAAACGATTATAAACTTTCACAAAAGTTATGAATACAAATATTAAAAACATAATTTTTTAAACTGACTTTTAACAGGATTATTATCTTAAATTACTGGCATTCATTCGTACGTTCGTCCTGAATTTTATATATCTAGCCTGTTTGTTCCAGATCAACCACATCCCTTCCCGTGTTAAGTGTTTAAGTATTTTTGTTTTTAATAATTATTCTGAGCTGCCTTTTTCCCTTTGCAATACGTGTTCTTCAAACGGACTGTGGTCTATTGTATGAAGAAACAGACAATATTCGCAGACTATAATCTATTTTATGCGATGGGCTTCTTCAGTATTTTCAGTGCTCTTCATTATATGTGTTGTAATTTATTTTTTAATATAAATTACATATCTATGGGAGACGATTACCATAAACATTCTATATGTATATAATAATATCCTTTTTTTAATTTTTTATATACTTGTATTTTATACAAGTATAAATTGCATTTTTAAATTGCATTTTTCATGTCTTCGAATAAATTTGGAGCATTATTTGAAATGAGTATTCCAAAAATTCAAATCTTAGGATATCTCCGTCCCCTACTCTGAGATAAGAAACAAAACTTTTAAGTATTTCAACCACTTAGGCGTCTACTCCTAATAAAGACAACGATCTTTTATTCAAATAATACTTAGGATAATTAGTAAAAAGATAACACCATTACTGTTGCTACTAGGGTGACACTATTTTCGTATAATATAAATAACAATTACTCTAATTTGATTGATAATATTTTCATACAATATACTCGTATTTGTATCTAATTTACTTATAACTTCTAGAAGATAAAAAACATTGTCTATTTAGGTATGTATCTATTAAGGAAATTTTCTTTTTCTCTGCACAGCAGAGTAGAAGCACATATAAGTATCGAAATTTTTCAGTCTATGTTTTATGATTGTACAGTACATGTAAGACACTACTTGTACTTATTTCTATACGTACATAAAAACTTCATTATTTCTTATATATACAACATCATATTTTATTCGATAAATACTGTTGTACATAAAAAATATTATTATAACAAAGTAAACAAAATGTAATATGTTAAATAAATATACTATACACGTAACATGCGATGACACTTGAACTAATAATTAAGACAAATGACAGTATAATTACTGCCGCAATTGTTTTTGATTGACATTGCTTTTAGTCGCAAATAGTTTAAGAATTAGTTTTGAAAAATCATGAATAAACATTGTTTACAGTTCAAATGTGTAATTTAAATAATGCGTCATTTGTATTCTAATACAATATGCATGTCTTGTTTGTTTTGAAACTATTGTTTTATCTTACCCTTTAAATGTGTTTTGGTTGACTGGTAAGTAATGTCTAAACATTAAGCCCGTCATTTGTAGAATTTGGAACAAAAAACACTAAACCAGCAATTCTTTGCGTTTTCTCTCAGTGTTATTCATTTAAAATGTTAAGCATTTATTAGTCTATTTGTGCAACTAATTTTGTTACTTCTTTATGTTTATTTGTGTACATATTTGAACATTCGAGTTAAGAATAGTATATTCATTTAATGCATATCTTAACTAATTTTTTTTATTGTTAATATTGTAACGCTGATATTCATTTATCTTTTATTTTAAATAGCTGATTGCTACATAATAAATACCATATATGTATAATATACGAAAACGTCGGAAGATCTTTTTAAATTTCATCAAAGTCGGTAATCGATGAGATGTTGACGTATCATGATTTGCCTTAGAAGTACAGAAAAGAAACTCATTAAAGATATTATGAAACTTTTGTTTTTATCTTTGCTTTTTTGTTAATCTTTCACCTAAGAAATATTTTAAGCAATTTAAGGGACGTGTCCAATAAATTTTAATTTTTACGTAAAGCTACAGTCTTTTATTCTTTTAAGGAACGCCTACAAGAATTACAATTTTAGTTAGTAAATATTTCTTTGAGAACATAAAGAGATGGAATTTTGTAAAATGTGATAGGTGTTTATTTTTTATTTGAATAAAATGTTATTCAATTTACGATTTTAACAAAACAAAACTAACGAAACCGTATTATCAAAACAATACAGAATTTATGTTAATAATAATTCTAAAATTACGAATTCCATGAGAAAATGTCGTTTATTACATCCATTATTCTGTGTATAATTGTAATTTGGCAGCCATTATGCTTAAGTAAGGTTGCGTGTCATAACCACACTAACAGCACAAGAATTTTAAGACATTTAATTTGTTGATATAAGAAACCACAAGAAATTTTTATTGAATAATCTGTAAAAGCTTTAACATAAGTAAGAAGTATATAGTAAACGCTGTTTAAATATTACAATACTCTTTATAATTTTCTTCAACCCAATAATAGACAAAAATTTCGAGTTATTACTAGAGATGTGAAGATAGTGAAATTTTCACACCAGTTTTTTTTGTTAACCCTCTATGTATCATATGCTCTTTTTTCAATTATAACCTTATAAAAAATATATTGAAAATATCCAGAAATAAAGATACATTATCTTGTAATTAAGTGATTTGTAAACTTCTATTTGTAAATTAAATAATATAATTATAGCAAAGTCTCTTGAGAGTCTATTATTTAGGTCCTAGAAAATTATAAGCTGCTTTTGGTTTTCTTTACAGAGATTTGAATTATACGTTCTACGGATACGGTGTAGCATATTCTGGTTGAAACATTGAGTAACGTTGGCTGTTTTGACAGATGTTATCAGCTTTTCGGTGGCCTTGAATACACTAAAATTTCTAACCTTTGATGTTTGATGGATATTTATATAGACAAAATGGTTTACGTGTCTATTGATCGCACAACGGTGACCAAACGAAGCCTCCGTAATTCAAATAATTTTCAATTTAATTCTTTTAACCCTTCAATGACATACTAATTGGTATTAAATTAGCCCTTGATTCATATTTGAATGTGGCTAGCGTAAAAAAAAAAACATTTAACCTATTTTTTCTCGGTGCATTCTCAAAACAGCAAGCTTGATAGGTGGCAGAAATTGAGATTTTAACAAAGCCAGTATTCCTTAAAAAGGCATTACAAAAGTCTTATCATGAAGTTTTTTACCATGTCTCCTATTCTGGCAAGATTGTACCTTTTTTCTCTAGTAACTGGTTTAACGTTTATGTCTTGTACGCTCTCCAAAATGATACCCGTATTAAAAACTCGTGTAGGCCCTCTAACTAACGTCTAATTTAAATCGCCTCCATATTGTGTTATATTATATATTTTATAATCGTACAGATTATAGAGGATTGTTATTTATAAGACACTATGTTATCTTACCTTACTACCTACCACTATGACACCTTGAAGAGATCTTTTCAGAGATTGACAAGACGGGATTTGCGAAACTCAGTTTACAAGGCTTTCCCTGATTCTAAGGTTTACATTTATGTGGAACAGTTTTAAAGAAAAACTCGTACATCTTGTAAATCTGGTACGGTATTCTTATTATAAGTAAGCTTTATAACTATGGTAGGTCCCGTGGTGTGATTTCCTGGTTTTTCTGACCTTTTCTTATTATTAATCGATACTCATCTATCCCAATACTAGGCAAACCAGGAATTACTCAAGAGCGTGTCATCTCAGTACCATTTTAGAAACACTCGTTGTACTGCAGTCGTTTTTAAAATATGGGAATCCAAGAAGAGTTCGTTTACCATTACTCCAAGTTTTAGATTGTCTTTGGAATACAGATAACAATAGCTTCAGTTTTTAAGCTACCGACCCATTTATGAGTTTTATGAACTTAAAACCAGGAAGGATAAGTCGTATAGAGATGAAAAATTTACTATTTTAGGACCAATGTCACTCGTAGCATTATAGTATATCGATATCCAGTATAAGTTCTAACAGGTGGAACTTAGTATTACGATAGAGTAAACTCATTACTTCCCGCAGCTATTAGAGATCAAAATATTGAACTTAAATCAAAATTATATAAAGAAAACAAAACTAGCCTTACAGTCTATAAGAATATTGATTTTTGATTTCTGTGATGCAATAGGTGTACCTATAGTACAACAAATTTTATAGATTTAACATCGGTTACTACCCTTTTATATACGCAAAGTCTTGGTCGATCAATCATGTCTACCGCCTAAGTACCGTGATGGATTTAACCTCAATATTTCTTTTAACATACTGTTTTTGAAAAATAACACATAATTTCTATAAATTAAAGTCCATTATACATATTGCGAAGTGTAATAATTGTGTTAATACGTATTGATTCATTAATTTATTTTCATATAATTGGTGAAGTTTTAGCGAAAAAATTACTATAAAGTTTATTACACTTTTACAGTTTATTACCAAAATATTTTATTTACTTTATATCTTTAATACCTGCATTACAGCCTCCACGAA
The DNA here is from genome assembly GCA_916720795.1 of Danaus chrysippus. Lineage (NCBI taxonomy): Eukaryota > Metazoa > Arthropoda > Insecta > Lepidoptera > Nymphalidae > Danaus > Danaus chrysippus. The sequence goes on from CAKASE010000062.1 coordinate 3,558,386, forward strand.
ACGATCCGTTAAATTTATGTATTCCAATTTCGAATGCTTAAAGATTAGCCTCAAAACTAAGACAATTTTTTATTATTCATGCTAAAATGAAGTGTTTCAGGATCAGTTTATTTTTGAATAAAATTGGAAGAGTAAAGATATATAAGAAAAGAAAATAGACATAAGGCATACATAAATCCTCTAAAAAGACGAAGGTGTTGATTGCAATCATAATATTGTTTTTATTCTTTTCGAGATAATTCTTCAGAAAATATAACATTATGTCTAACACTGTTTTGAATGGTAAAATTCAATTTAGAGAAATGATAATAGTAATTAATGTTAAATAACTATAATTAATTACTCACATTTAATCTAAATAAGAGAGTAAGAACCTTGAAATATAACGCAATCCCCAAATCTTCAATTCGTAATTATTTAAAAGTAGGTAGCCATTAAGACCCTTTGTTCCATTTAATTAATGCAAGGACGTGATATAGCTATTTTAATTTTTTTATGTTCCTTTAATTTGTGAACGTAATACTGGTGAGTTATTCCTTTTTAATTATACGAAAGAAACCTGACATTTATTAAATTAATAAAGTGTGATACTAACATAAGTTACGTATAAACGTATCAAGAGATTTACGATACCATTAATATTTATAAAGATTCCATAAAATTTTCTACATTGGAAAACATTTCTCAGAGATCTTGTTTCCCAATAGGACGTGATATTCCACATTATACTTAGCTAAAACTCTATTTTCGCATTTTATTCCGGTGTATTGACACAAGAGAATGTGTGCAATTCTGTTAACATAAATGTAACGTCAAAATAAAACTATTATTTCTTTACATGTCAAAGTTTATAGATTCGTTACTATCTACAATTACAGTATACAAGATACTTGATACAAAAGATCATATTATATGTAGAATCCTTTGAGAAGAGAATGGTAAAAAACTTGATGATTTCTCTTTGTTTAAATTCATAAAACGTTACAAATTTTGTCATTTCCTTTAGTTTTTCTCTAGAACCGAAGTAAGAAATAATATCCATGTTAATCCTGATAACTTGAAAGATTAATATACTGTATATATTGTCACTACTAGTAATTAAAGTATAAAACTAATATCAAAGAAAAGAAAAATAGTAGTGATCCATGATAAGAGTTACAGTAATTTACAGCATTTTTTATCAAAGTACTTTTGTTATACCAAAAGATTTAAAGTACATATTATTAAAATAAAAAAATTATTGTGTCATAAAGCATGTAAATTTAAAATTATTCTTTAGGAAAAGTTTATTAAATCGAGAAGAAACAATATTTTTAATATTTATTATAAAACTAGCATTCTGCCCGCAGCTTCGCCCGCTTGAAGTTCGGTTATATCGCGTTTCCAAGAGAATTTTTCAAAAGTTTGAGATAAAAACTATCCTATGTTCTTTCTCAAGGTCAACTCTATCTCTGTACAAATTTTTATTAAAATCAGTTCAGTGGTTTAGGCGTGAAAGCATAACAGACAGACAGAGTTACTTTCGCATTTTTAATATTAAGTAGGGATATACACAATTCAAACAAAAAATATTATCAATATCAAAACCAATTGGAAGACATAGTTATTATATTATCAAATGTATAATTTAAATTTTTATTTGATATACGAGATTGAATTTACTTTCCTTGTAGCCTACAAGTTTGACTATAAATTATGTTTTTGGAACATCAAGACTGAATAATTGTAAAATACGGCTTAATTTTTTATTGACAGAACATTGAAATATTTTTAATTACTACGCAACATTTTATTATATTTCTGTTATCGTTTTTATACCAACACTCATTATTACTACGATTAAATCATAAAACAATATTTAATGTTGACGTGGTATAAATATAGTTGTAAACACAATCTCATTAAGCGCTTTATTTTTTGGGGTCGATGTTTAATTTATACGGCGAAAATTTTATAGACCTATGCTTTAACGGACATCCGCTTGAGTTTGCGGAGAAAAGGTAAATGAGGTCTACATAACATTTATATTGCAAACTTATTTTAACTTAGTAAAGTAGGAAATGAATGTGCACTTCAGTTTAATTGTTAAATTTATATTTGTCACATTAATATTTTACGATGTTGTAATAAGTATTGTTTATGCAGATTTTTTTGGAAATTTAGGAACTCCCTAATACCCTAAAAGCATAAAATATTCGATGGTAATTTTTTGTTTAATGAAAAATCTTAGAAATTACCTATTACTCTTACGTATTTACTTAACTTACTTGCTTACCTAAACGAACTGCAAGAATTTGTGTTAGTTTGATAAGTATTTCTTTATTAATAACCTTCGGAAATACCTACTGGAAAATTTGAAATACATCTCAGGATCATCAACTGTCTTAATTTTTTTATAATCCTAGAATATACTAAACAACTAATTGAAATATTTGTTTTCATAGCAAACAATACGTAATTAACATTCATACAAATATTATTAATAATTCAATATTACTCTTGTATTTCTATTATACTTCTCTTTAATGTTTTAGGTATATATTTAATCCAATTTATTTAAAGTTGTGCATTAAAACAAACAGCTAAAGATTTGTGATAATCTAATTTAGATACTAAACTAATACTGTATAGCCCTTATTACGAAAATCGTTCCGTTAGAAGAGTAAAAAAAAACATATTTATATAATATATCAGACATATTTGTACATAGGAAAAGAAATTTCTTGCAGACTCAAAAATTGACAACTCATATATAGCGGATTTTCTGTGTATATAAAAATACAAAAATCATGTCTGCACTATAATTTTAATACAAAAAAATGACCACATGCGTATTCTTAGTTTAAACCCAAACTCGTTTCCGTCTTTAGATGTATCAAACAAGTACATATGGAGCATATAAAGCAGTCGCATATAAACAAATTTATATCCCTACTTATACCATCGAAATTACCATATCAATTAAGTAACGCTGGAAATGTTACTTTCGCGTTTAATATTCATCAAAGAGATTTATATGGTTATACATAAGGGCAAACTAAGTACCACGTCACATAGGCAAATGTGTAGAGTCATAGTTCAAATAGTAATAAGCCCTTAGAAGGTCAGCCGTCATATTAACCCTTACGTCTCAAATGACATCACTTCGATTAAATGGAGTTTTAGCGAATACGTAACTTTCAGAGTTTGACATTTACAAAATTCTGGTTCTAAATTAAAGTTTTGGGTTTAGGTATCAATAAATGAAGTTGAAGAATAAAATAACTAAATAAATTAAATCTTTAGCGATTAAAATATTATAGGATAAGTTCTTCACTAAAAGTACAATACTTAAACAACAGTTTCTTCATTGACATAATCATATGTATATATATGTATATGACTCATCTCAAAAACTTTGGAAGGGAAATATTATATTTCCACATTTTCTAACATAATATTCAGTGACAAGTGTTATATCAAAATAACGATTGCGTCAATTCTGTAACAATATCTTATTATATTTATAATACTGTCAACGTAATGTATTGAAAACAACACGTGATACGATAAGACACAAACAGAAAGGTTTTACGTATATTTGTTCCAGAAAAAATAAGAAAATGACTTTGTATGTATAAAGAAAAATTATAGCTATTTTTGTAATGATTTCCTAAAATGAATATGATACCACATATAATCTTATACGCATTCCTTGATTGAATAATTTATATTTGAAGTAGAAATATTTTATTACCTATAGAAAAAGCTGAATGTACGTTTTTGTAATAAAATGCACAAAGTAGTCCATGTCTGTAACTGTAATTTGTTCAATTTTAATGTTAAATATGAATATTAATTCATCACAGCTTATTACACTCAGTAGCAATTTGTTGATGAAATCATTTGTAATAATGTTTAAATTTGCATTAATTCGAAACATATTTTCTTTGTCACGAGAAATATTGTATGTGTTTTAATATTTTTAACATCAACTGTTACATAATTTTAATGCTTAATCTTTATAATTTTTTTCAAGTCGTCACTAAAGTGGTTATATTAATATCTGAGTGAAGAAAATTTTATTTTTGAATAATATACATTAAGAATAAACGAAATAATCAGAATATTTTTATAATTAATTATCTTTCCACTCTACTGTCAAGCGCGTTTGTTAAGAATGGGTATTATCTTTATTTCATAGGAATATATTAAGCCAAAGAAAAGGCCAAATATTTCTCGTAAATTCATAATTTCTGTAGATTTGTGATGAAATACACTAAGAATCAATACAATAAAGGGTGAAGAAAAGTAAATAATACTCTAGCTAAAATAACATAAGCATCTTATTAAGTATACACGTTTATAAAACGAAACTTGAATGCCGATACTTGCAAAGATTCTGCAATATTCATATTAAAATTTTGCAAAAATTTTACATACGGATTTAGTCTCAATGACAATGTGTAGTTAGCTAAGTGACGCCATTCTAAAACGTATATGGAAAACGGTACAAGATGGCGGACTGGTGATTTTTTGTTCACATTAGCGTCATAGGTATAACATAAAGAATTTCGTAGAAATAATATGTATTAATGGTTATTTGTAAAAACTTTTGTACTTTGTCAACAAGCGCGGACAAATAAGACTGATCAGATAAGATGCAATCGATAAATTAAACATTATTATTGATATAGTTTTTGGAAATGGGTCACGACAATTCTAAATGCTTGCCTTGCTTTAAAAAAAAGTTGAAAGCAAATTTAATTCATTAAATTAAAAAAAAAATAAACGAAACAAACATATTAAATATAACATATTCGTTGTTACTAATGTATATTCTTATTTATTTAGTTTAGAATGAATATAATCTATATTCTTATTTATCTGTATGCCCCCAAGAAAAAGGATCCCCGTGTTAAATTCAAACGGCAGTTAAGCTAAGTATTAACCGAAAATAAGCATTTAAATGCTATTACAGTCATTTCACTCGTGGTCAGATGTGTAATCGGAAATTCGTTACAAGTTCCCACCCTCTCTCTTTGATCCTATTACCCTTTATCCCTAGATGACGGCTTTCACAATTTAGTATATATTGCTTCGCAAATATGCAAAGTCAACATACAAAGAGAATTATTTAATAAATATTACGCATTTTCCTTCGAAAAGATCGCATTACTGTCATAACAGCTTAATGCATTAGAAACTTGATACATTATTGGTCATCTGTCTCGTTTGAGAATATTATACCATCACAGACGCTTGCGTGTATGAAACAATACATCTTCTGCGTCATATTTTGTCTTCAGATATTTATTTTTTCACTATTTACCGGATCATTATAAAAATAGAGAGATGCATTACAAACATAAACCTTAAAAATTAAAAAAAATACACTTGACAGGGGCGAAGTAAAAGAAAATCTTATTTATTCCACAAACTTCTATTTTTCTTCACAATTTTCTCATTACTTCTTTGTCTAAATGATTTTACGATACATATTTTTCTAGAATATATTTAAAAAACCCGGAACCAAGATCACCAGCGTAACAGCAGTTCTAATTTTAGCCGTGGAAGAAACCAACCGATATGTTATTTACGACCGTGGATATGAATTGTGGGATATGAAAGACAAATTGGCACTGACGGACGGACATGGGATTATTATTGTATGGTTCTATTCCAGTTCATATTGGTTGCGTAAATATCACCCTTGGGAGTTCAAGTTCATCGTACATTATCACCTTCATTAATTAAAATTACTCTGTAAATTGTTATCATTGTTATACAAATTTAAGTAGGGTTTTTTAATACGTCTCAGCTATTTCTGTTGCAATTTTTAGTGAAGAGAAATGTCGTTTATTTTGTTATTTGTTATTACAAATATTACTATGAACTTGTGTCATTCATAATATTGGATTTATATTAAAAAATAATATTAATTTTCATCTTAGCGGAGATTTAGTAATAATCATATTTTTTCTGATTCATGAGTATATCATGAAAGTGTTTAAAAACTAGTAATTCATTCAACAAGTCTTTGAAACGAAATATTTATGAAAAACTGCACCTCAATTGGTTGAGATCATTGCCTTGTAAAAGCCTTCTTTTACAAGGAACTGCAAACTAAAACCAAATTTATACACACGGTCGAAAGTTCTATGGGTTAGAAGTTCTGTTTCAAATTTTTGTTAATTCCATCTATACAATAAGTTTAATTTTAATTTCTTTGGAGGCTTGAATATTTTAAAATCTTCGCCATAATCACTGTCTTTATTCATTAAAATAAATCACAAAAAATTATTATTAATTGCCTAAACGTGGGTGGCAACAATGGAAGTCGTTCCAAATATTGATGTTTTATTAGAAAGATGTGATCAGATCTACGTCTAAAAATACTGCCATATTTAGTGTGTTTTATTATAATATACTTTAGAATGTTATTTTTTAACTAAGACACTTACTGTAAAATTTCATCATTTCATTTGATGAAAAGGCGTTCAGCGTTTTTTGTAATTCATACTTTAATTTGAGCCGTAACTTAACTTATAAAAACAGTTATTAACATATTGTTTTATAAGTTTTTTCTTTGCGTTTCGAGTCTCTTTCTTAAGAGTTTGTAGTAACAGGAATTTAAAATTACAAAACTTGTGTCACATCCAGATTTGTTGCTTATTTAATTTATTATTATTATAATTATTTTGAGTGTTCAGTTCAATGTGAAAATATAGAAAAAATTCAACAAATATTAAGATAATTCATTGAATATGAATAATTTATAATGTACTCAATTAATTACATCATGTTTATGTGCGGTGTAAAGGATTACCAAAATAATAAGCGCTTGCTTCGCTTCAGGCATAATTCATATTATGGAAATGTGTAAATCACGTAGTATTTGAAATTTCAGAAATTTGGATATACGTTACATTTGAAACTCAAATAAAAACGCTGTATTGTTATTTGTTCGGTTAATTAAGAGTTGGTTTTTGTTTTTAACAAACGTATAATTGAATTCCATTACGATATGAAACAAGATAGGAGACTACAAAATATTTTTAAAGCCATTCTCGTTACATTGCGTATTATAATGTAAATATATTTTATTTTTTTCTAGACGCCAGTCAAATCCATATTCTTCAATGAGCTTATTGATTGCACATTATATTAAGAAGACTCATTCTCCTGATTTTTACTGGTGAAAGAAGTAAAATAATTACCTTCCAAACAACCAACTACAGTTACAACTTTCTTATTTTTTAACAAAATATAGTTAACTTGATTACGTCACCGCTTACGTCACAGGTCATTAGATTTTATGTCATTATCAGTTAACTGAAGCGTTAAACTGATAATATTGATAAGGCCGGTATGTAAAATAGAATGTATATTTAATGGTAAAAATATGTTTCAAGTCGTTTATGTTTATGGTGAGGTTGCTTTAATTATAACAAATGTTTACATACCTAGATAAATGTGTATATATATAAATTCTATAGAGCACCGAAGATAATTGCATTCTAATCAATTAAAAGGGCTTAGGCGGTATAAAGTTTTTACACTGAAATATAACTAGTGAATTAAAAATAATTCATATGCAAAAGTATCTACAGTTTCATACACGTTAAATATTGTAGATTTCGTGCTATTATCTTAAGATGTTATGAAAAACATGTCTTAAAATATACAGGTGTTTCTTCAACATAAATAGAATTTTAACCAGATATTCCAAGGAGCTATTATGTAAAGTAAGACTACTCGTACAGTTGTAGAATACTAAAAGCCTCGAAGTATAAACTTTCCCGTTTATAGGTCTTAATGTGAAATTATTACTCATATTTAATTTCTTTCTCATTTTACTTTCTTTATTTGTGACTTTCTTTTGTAAATTGTAATATTTATCAATTGAATTATAATAATTTCAAGTATACGAGTATGCAAATGATTGTACTAAAATAAAAATGTCAGGTTAAGGCAACGCTCAGAGTAAAATTTACAGTGTCAAAATAATCCAGATTTTTCGTGAAAACCATAATTTTATTATGTAAACAGAAATAAGTGTTTAGAAATTTAATTTAAATGTACAAAGAAAAAATTAAAATATTACTTATATATAGTTAAGGATGTTATTCAAATGTTATCTTTATTCGAGTTTTATTTTATAAATATAAATAAATATTTTAGTTATTAATTATTCTTATAGTAAAAGTATTTCATGAGGTATTACAAAAAAGGTGACTCCGTAGTATATAATTATTCATGTAACAACATTTTCAGACTTAATTTAAGTAAATTTTTCAAAATAGAAACGTCTGTTCATCACAATAGTCGTTATTGGAACAAAGGTAAAAATAGAAACTAACGTCTCTTAAAAGGTAATCACAAGTAGTAATTAGCTGCTGGTACACTTGTATATCAACTCCTATTCCCTGAGATACATCAAAAATCTGCTTCATTTGCAACTAAATTTACTTTTAAATGCTAGTAATTTTGAAAGAAATATAACTTATAATAATTGTATTATTATTCAAAATCTATTTATAATTATGGTGCTTTTGCAGTTTTGATATATACCTTGAAATTGATAATAATCAAATTCTATTTCTATATCATTTTTTATAATATATCTTGATTTTTTGAATAAAATGACAAAATATGAATATTAAATATAATTTAATTACTAATCCTTGCCATTACACTTAATAAATAACTTATGAGTACTTTTATTTTTATTCTGCTAGAAAATTACATGATCCCGATGTACATTTTTCTATTTTGATTTAAAAAAGTAAATACAAAATATTATGATTTTAAAGCATAGTTCTTAACAAATCATTGCCAAATATTTTTTATTATAATAATATAAACGATATTTCGAAGTTGCACTTCCGATGACGGTTATATGCCTATTGAACAGATATTTATTCATTCATACATTTATTCATTCATAACATGAATAAAAAAAGGATCGGTGTTTTTAACATAAAAATTATCAACTCAAACAGATCAAACTCGAGATAGTCCAAATATAACAAAGAAAGTTCTACAGCTGTGTTATGCGAAATTGAGAAATATGTTGAAAAGAAATTTCGGTTTACATTTCATTCAAATAAATCGAGACTGGGTTCAAGTTTTAATGAATTATGAACAACGCAAGTGTAAAACAAAGATAATACCTGGTTGTTTCCGAAATTGAAAAAAGAAATAAGATATAGAATACAAGCTGTTTCCGATAGCTTTAGCCGTAGTGTCTTAAAAGTCGGTTTATGTTTCTGAATTACGAATGAAATGTTTTTTATGATAGGAGGCGGTCATAACTTTTAAAGGAATAAAATGTACATATATTTGCTTGAAATAGTAAGAATTGCCAATACTTCTTATTAAACTTTATATAAAGAAATATCATTATAATATGTCTCAGAGCCACGAAGCTGATGGGAATCTGAAGTCAATTTTAGATTCTGTACTACTTGTGTTTGTGATAAATTATTGAACTGTCTTATAAATATGTGATTCTTGATAAACTCAAGTTAATTTGATTTAATTTAAAATTTGCAAACATTCCTTTTCTCTGAAACATTTATTTAATTATTAAGTAGAAAGATAATGACAGATCTCAATTTGACGTCTTTGAACATTTATTTAAGCGACGCTTTATTTAATGAATTCGTATAATTATCACAGTAAGTTTTTATTGAACCGTGATATACCAACATCTTTTTATTGTTCAATATAAAAGCGTTCTTTTAAAATAACTTACATATATTTATACATGAATAAACATATCTCCATGTACAATGTACATCAAATATTACTTATGTATGATTTTCTCTCTCCGAATGAAAAAGTGAGTTATTCGCCTGCATATGTGTAAAGAAAAAGTATGAAAACGGAGCATAATGTATGTATAGGGTATATTAAAGAAACGTTGAGCATTTTTTATACATAATGAAGAAATTTCATAAATTATGTATGTACAAAAGAACATTTGTTCCTTCGATGGAACGAAGCATTTTTTTGAATATCGAAATATTTAAATGAAAAACGTTTAAGACGTTCTAACAGGGTTTACTTAAACGATTTGAAAGATAATTTGAAATGAAAATTATTTCTAGATTATACCAAATATTTAAGTAATAATACAAAACTAACTCATTTTAATGAAAAAATCAATCGGTGTATAACCAAATCTATTTAATAACCAAACCATTAGGTATTTTTTTAATCTATCAGAAAAAATATGCATTTCCTTGTAAAATCGTCTAAGAAGTTGTTAGAGGGATTCATTATTACTCCTCAAATTAATCCGGAGTTTATTTAAATATAATCTAAATTAGACGGGATCAATATTCAAACATATTATTATCGAAAACGAAAAGAATAATAAAAATAGATTCTTAATAAATCTGCTAATACGAATATATATATAAACTTTTTAAGATAAAAATATGTATTAAATAAAATCGTGTATTAGAGTAATGATAAAAGAATAACTGAAATTCAAATTTTGCTTTACAATTATGACAAAGGAGTTATTCCTACTCTTGTGTATTGATATAAAAAGTATTTTATCGTTTATCAGTACTTGTGACTGGAGATTATAATTCAATGATATACTATGACATATTGCCAATAGCTATAAAATTATTGAGATTAAATAAAATTAATTTTAATAAACTATACATCGCATAATAATATGTATATACTAATGAAACGTACGACTTACATTTATGAAACTGTAATATGAGTTATTAAAACAGATCTGTTATCATAATTACTTGAAAAAAAATGTTTGTACTAATATTAATTTAAATTAATGAGTTTTAAAGAAGATTTTATCCACGAAAGTTTTGATATTCATAAAAATTCCGAACAAATTCTAGAATTTAAACTATGACACTATGTTTCAATAGATACATTGTTATCTAAATTAAACAATCTTATCTTATTATCGTTATTAATCTTATCTTAAATATTGAGCTCGAGTAATTAACATGGCTCAAGAATGCCACCGAATGTGACGTACATTATTTAAGCACGGAACAAGCCAAGTAATAAACAACCTAACAAGTTTTAAGAGTTGATAAATGTCATAAGCGTTTTACGTAAACTCAAGTCGTTTAAATTAATTACTTATATTAAGCCTGAAGTCAATTTCTTACATATTTTTAAACTACAAGTCAACATTTTGTTTAAAATTTATTTCCCAACAACATTTCCAGGTTTTATTTTAAACAATTTTCACTTTTTTGTTGTAGCAATGTCTAGTATTTCTCGCGATTATGTCTTTGTCTTTGTCTTATCTTATGATAAAAAAATCAATTATCATCTTATTTCCTTCCAACACCTAAAGCCATTATTGACATCATATTACAATATTGATGAGAAAATACATAATTTCGTATAAAAAATTAAAATAAACAATTACGAAAATTATGTTATTGCTGGACTCATACCAATATATGATGAAACATGTTAACAATATTATATTATTACAATCAGGATCATTAACAACTGGTAATATTGCTGATAGTAACGACCATAAATCTACGCTATTCTTCTTCATTCTAGCTAAGTCAGCATGAAACATTACGGAGTCCCCCTAGTAACTAACAACACACTAGTGGCTCGGTCGATAGTAGGCAAACACAAAATAGGTCTAAATGAGACGCTGGCCAAAGCAAGTCACCGAGTATATAATGCTCATCATCTTGTTTTACATAAGTCTGGAAAAGTTTTATTCCGTCTCACTTATTATTTATAAGAACCATATAAATAAATAGGAGATATTAACACAATACGTCTTTTTTTTTCTTTGAATAATTTTAATCTAATACTTTGTATTACTTGATCTGATTTACGCAAACGGGAATAAAATACAGACGTAACATGTACAAATATGAGAAACCCTGAAATTGAGAGGTATGCTTATTGGTTTCAGTCATGACAACAAAGACCAAGGGTGACGCTTTCAGTAGCAAAACAATATTTTATACATTCCTTGCACGAATACCGTGATAGGAATATTTTTATATATATAAACTTTTACAAGTTCTTAATTGAAAAATAATAGATAATACAATAACAGACCATATTTTTCAACTTTATCTAACAAAAAACTTGAATATATCATGTAACATAAAAATATATATCGTATATGGATACTCGTACATAAACTCATTCAAGATTATATTGTTATCAGTAACGAAATTATATTTCAGTATAGCAAAATATTAATGTCATTACAAAGTTCGAATTGCCAATCCAAAAGACTGAGCCATTGAAATTAAATTTCTAACTCTCGGTGTACAATAGATTAGTTCACAAAATATTGTTTCAACACAATATAAATTAAACAGACAATAACCAAACGCTGATATTCCGAGCCGTTTCTATTATTACCACTTATTTGTTTATTATCTGTAATCACGGCTCAGTAAATATTGAGTATTTTGATACTTTATTACACTTCTGGTAAGTGGATTGCAATAACGGTAGGAATATTTTTGCTTTATCTTTGTTTGAGTTTCCTTGTAGACTTAAGGATAGTTAATTTGTCTTACTTTATATTATAACAAAGACATGACTGGTTCAAAGAGTTCCTAGTTTATGAAGTTAATATGTATTTTTATAATGTAAACGGAATTTAATACCGATCTTTACTTTATTTTTCCTTTTAATAACTAAAGTTACAAAACATTCATAACAAACATACATAAGAAATAAAAGGTTATAAAATTAATTTAAAAAATAGTCGTAGAATTGGATGATAAACTTGGATTTTGTGGCTAAATTAATACAGAATTTCATTATTATACAGTGAACCGCTATTTCTTCCACTTAACCTTAAAATAATAAGAGTTGTTTGGCCAACCAGAGTTCGAACTACGTTGGTCTACGATGCCTCACGAAACCAAGCGAGATGCTTAATGCCAATTCACTTAAAATTTAGGGTTGTCAAATTTCTATTTTGTGGTAAAATGATCATTTCAAATAAAAGTAGGACTTGTATTTTATTTTCTATACAAACCAATATGTTACAAATTAATTGCATAACTTTTTATCTTTATTCACTGTCAAACCAAAAATCATCTCTTTTGCAAGAACTTCTTTCTGATTAAAATGATCATTAATTTTATTATGTTTTGAAGTATTCAGCACAAAGGAGGAGAATCTCAACAAATTGTCAAGACATCCAACTTTATTTCATACTTTTCTTTTAAATCTACGTAGAAAAATATTTAAGTAGACTTTAAAGGGAAATAACTAGTTATTCTTTTCGTATTTAACACCGATGTAGTCTATTATAAATTGATGTTAACCTTTAAGTCATATGAATAGTTTCAAAATATCTTCATAGTTAAATAGATATTGAAGTCCATCAATGTAATCATAGTTTTAAAGTCCTACGCTACAGAAAGTGATTGTACCTGAAATAGTTCAATTTCCATATTGCAACCATGACGATTGAATTTAAAGTGATATTTTCTTAAGTAATGAAATAATACTGTCCATATTGATTGAACTGTAATATAAATTTATATAATAATAGTAGCTGGTAGCTATTTATGGAGTTTTATTAAGATATTAATTTATTTTAAATCCGAAAGTGTCAATTCATTATAAAAATATATCATAGTTATTAAGATTTACAGTGCAATTTGGTGTCTGAATAATTTTGTATTAGAATAATTAAAAACATGAACATGTAATCCAATGCTTATTACTAAAACATGATGATTAAATGAATAAAATGTAGTGACATCCCTTTTAGTCACTGACGTTGCATCAATAATGACACTTCCACAGTCATGAACAAACGGCGGTTTAATTACGATGACGTCATCTACGAGCACAAATTTTCATTTGAATTGTATGGAGACAAGAAAAATTTACAACTTCTCCAATGTGGGTCATTGGTCCAGTTTTCTACTCATATTATTTGAAATTATTCCGCTTCTGATTTCTTGATTATAATCCATGTCTACTGTGTAGTATTTATATGAGGCAAACATTTAGTTTCAACACAAAGGTAGACCAAAGCTATTGTCTGGATAGAAATGTTTGCTTTAATTTAAAAAACAATAATAAATGTCTCATGAAAAACATTGGTTGCCTATTTGTTAAAAGTAATTTTATTATCACTCTGCACTTTGTTTTAATCAATAACCTTTTCTTGAGAATTTCGCGCTCAAAATATCTGTAATTTCTACTGGACAGAATTCAATTTTGCTAACACTCAAAAAGGATCATTGTGTTCGGTTGTGAAGGTATACTTGCCATTGTAGTCTGAAGTTCTCGTACAGATACTCTCCACACTTCCATTGGTATCGAGCAAACACATTAGGACCCGTGAATTAGATTATCCAATGAAAACTCCAGACTTCTTAGGAAGCTTTGTTTTAAAGTTTCTTAAAGGCAATGTATTGTCCAACTTATTTAAGGAGTACTGATGGTTGAGGGTTTGTATAAAGGAACATATTTATTTATTTTCTGTTGATTATTGGAAATTAAATTTTAATGGAAAACAAATGGCATATGTCTTGCTAATAATGCCCGTTCAGAATATTTAACCCATAAAAGTGGGAAAAATGTGTTTAACAATAGATATGTAAAATGTTGATTTTTTGAAACCAAATGATGCTGACACAATCTTGGCAACATACATATATTTAGTCAGAATATTCTAGAACTTCTAGGAGTCCAGGCGTAAAAAACGTTCTAAATTTATTCCCATGCAAAGTTCAACTTCGAATTCGGGTCAGAAACGTAAATTATAATTAGGTTACATAAATCCTAAAAATAATGGCTTAAAGCTTAGCAGCTAAATTATTTTATAGAAATGCTTCTAATTCTCATAAAGCGAAGAAAAGGGAGCAGTTTTCTATAAAAATTGAATTATCTCTAGGTTTCTCTAAACGTGTTTCTTTACCAAATTATTGTTATAAGCATAATAACAAAAAACAAATAGTTATCTTTCTGCTTATTGATGGGATTATAATGACAATTTTAGTGACTAAAAGCAGAGCATATTAATAGATGTTGAAATATTTGGTAACTACATAATTATTAAATTCTAAACAGCGATATTTATTTAAAAATATTTTCGCTTGATGTAAATATGAAACTATAATAATTTTTACTCATACCTTATTTAGAAGATAATTAATTTACCAACTACACCAAAACCGTCAACTAACCATTTATGTGAATGAAGTCGTGGGAGGACATATAAAAAGTCTGTTAAAACAACGATCTTATATACCTAGTCTAGAAGGCGAAATATAAAATAATGTAGTTTACAGAAATATAAATTAATTATTTAATGGAAATAATATTTAAGATTATATCATAATGTACTTTAATTGCAATACTTTTACCCCTGGTAACAAACCGCTGAGCCACTTGTAAATTCATGAAGCTGGAACGAAACAAGTTCAGACAAAATCCCAGTAATATTCTAAATAAAAATAAATTAATACGAGTATCTGAATCACTGTGTTAATATTTATCTTTCAGCGACCACTGATGTTGGACTTTGGTATTGATCTCCTTAATGATCAGTCTTATTAGTATTGCTTGAGTGATCCCAACATCGATTGACGATGTCTGTTAATAAGTTTTTTCTTTGGTCGGTATATTTTATATTCGAGTGAAGTATCACTTGATTTCTGCTGTTTTTATTGTCATATATATTTACTATTCATAAAATTTTAGACAAAGAAACTGATTCAATTCCTTGAACACAAAATATAACACTATAATTTAACTATTTTTAAGAGTTTTCTTAGTACTACATAGCACCTTTTATACATTAGTAAGAAGATAACACAGCTTCTCCATTTTACGATACAATTATTGTCAATTTTGAATTTTAGTTCATAAGACATTAGGAAAAAAACATTAGAATTAAGTTTATGTGGGGACGACGTTATGTTTAATGCAAAATTTACATCACATTTTATCAAATATTGTTTTTTCGTAAGTATTATATTCGTATTATCTATAAAGAATAGGAATAATTTTAATATCTGTTGAAGTTAATTCTTATAAAAAAGCGATTCAAATATCTTAAGCATGCTTATGACTGATGATTGTTTCGGTATCAAAGTTACAAAATTAAATATATATATATATATTTTTTTATAATATTTATATATATATATATATTAAAGTATACATTATTTTATTTATTATATATAAACCTCCATGTGAGAAGAGGTCTTTGCTCAGCAGTGGGCTCTGATTGAGATATCAGTTCATACCTTTTTTACACATATACATACAATAAATGGTTATTTATTGTAAATTTGTTATTTTATTTTATTGCAAAAGATCATATTTGTCTTCGAAATAAAAAAAATTACCGTACTATCCTTGATAATAACAATTTTATTGACGTCATATTTTGCCAAACGATTAAGCAACATCAAATTGCATACATCATTGTCACGTCTGTGTGATTAAAAGTAGCATTATTTATTTAGGGACATAGACACAGATTTAAAGATGGACAGACACGTATTATTCATTATTATTGCAAAACACGTTTTCACTTTTAATTTGAATTGTTTATTATAATATATATTTCATATTGAATTTAGATGAAATAATGCGAAAACATTTGTTTTTCTAAAACAGTTCTTATCTAAGATACAAAGCATCAAATACAAAGAGAAAATATTTACTAAAAATTTGCGTGTTCATAAAAAATACGTTTCAAAAGAATTATATTATTTATAAAACATATGTTTAACATTGTAGCTAGACACTCTATCTTGACGAAAGTAGAATAGCAAAAAATAGTGATGGTATGTTGTAAAATACGTTCATAGTTTAAAAATCTATTGAATATTTTAAATAATTCGTATATTTATCTCGTAGTTTGAATGCTGAAATATTTTTTACACTATATTTTTTGTATAGCTCTCAGCAAATCCTTTTATTCTATGACCATATTGTAGTATAAAAAAAAATAATTTGTTGACCACTTTGAACACTATTTCATTTTAATGACGTCACTTTTCAACTTTGAATTTGTATGCTGATCTCATCTATAGCAATGAAAAAACCTTATAAAACATCTTCAAAATAGTTCTGTCGTCGCTGAATATTTATTTAATTGTTGGTTTAAAACATGCCATTTAATGATTTTTTACCTTTCATATTTTAAGCGATGTGTAAACAAAATAAGCAATAGTTTTATTTTTATACAGAACAAAACAAAAAGTAGATGGATAGGCAGTTCTTATTACGGCCGAAATCAATCAATCAGCGTAATAGAATCGTTTCTAATAAGCCCCGCCTCACTGTCAGTCTGTTTATTGGATACAGCGCATAGAAGAACCATTAGGCACTATTCACTTGAACGAGGCAAGCGATAAATACTGTTTAATCAATTCATCATTTACAAGGACGTCCGATTCATAACGAGCTACAACTAAATTTTGTACGATGTTCAAAACCGAACTTGTGTTCAAGACTTAATATGCTTACCTAATCAGCTGTCTTAAGTGCTTGATACGAAGTTTCTGTAACTACTACTTGAGGTTAAAGGTAATTATCGTTTACCTTTTCTTACAATCTTTTTGGCTTATAATTTTAATTTGTATTGTAAATATTTCAAATATTACTACTACTTTAAGGGAGATACTATTTCAATGAAAATTAATTTTGCAAAAATGTTTGATGAAACTTCGATAATATTTAATGTTGCATAATTTTCATTTATAAGAATATCGTGCTATACATAATTTGCCTAACTTTATAATTATAATATAAATTTTGTTTAATATAAACAACATTTGAAGATACGATTTAGAATTCCGTAATTGCCCATTTCGTTACGTATCGAGGGCGAATGTTTTGGTAATTAGATTTATTTGATAGCCATTCCAAATGTCTTCGGTTTGTTTTATTTTATTTATAGATTTAAATCAGCATTTCAACCAAAATATTAATAGAGCATTGTTTTATACTTAAAGATAGAAAAAAGACTAAAAAGTGACTTAAAAATTCAGTAAATAATTTATAATGCCTTCAAGTTTAATCAATACTACGACCAGATATTGATAAAATTCATGTACGAATCCTTTTTTATACTAGCTTAATGACTACATACCATATAAGTGAAATAACATTAAAATATTTGCAGACAATTTGGCTACCAGATTGGGTCAACGTTCATCAATTAACTCTTACTATCATACGGCCTCATACCTCTTAATTATTTTATCTAGGATCTTGTGATGACGCCCGTCAGCTTTAAACACTTTTAGTCACTGTTGACAGAACACTCCACTTATTGGATCCACAAAATATTAGACTAAACAGAAATTTGATCTTATAAATTTATAAGCAAAACTTTCTATTTTGGTATCAGACTTTATTTAACATTATGAAAAAATACCTTTCTTATTAAAAAAAATATTAGAAAATTCACACTTGAGATGATTTTATACTAATAATAAATATGCCTTTGAAATTATTCAAAGAGATGTTATGAGACGTGTTATTTTAATTTTAAACCTTGCACTTCATACTTCCAAATACAATTTATTCAAAAACTTTTACAAACAATTTTGTAAAAAAAGGTTTTTAATAAAACTAGGAGATAAACAAAGGGCTCTATTATTTCGACCGTATTTCCATTGTAAGCAAACAAATGGCCGGTAACGCCTGCCGTATAAAATAGATATACATTCTAGGTTCGTTTTTTCAATTTAGTCATAGTGTTAACAAAAATGTATTATTACTATGATGTTTTATCAAAATTTTGAAATATATTTTCATATACTTTATTTTCATGTAGCGCCTTGTTGTCGATGAACTCAATCTTGCGTCAATAATCCGGCAAACATACCACGACGTGTCAGTTTACTGAAAAACAACCTCCAACGCTTTTTAATTAACGTTTATCGAGTTTTATGTAATAAAAAATAGTAAAACCATTAAGCCATCCGAAATAATTTAAGCGCAACAAATCACGGATCTTATGTAAATATACATTATTATAAAATGTCTATATAAATTTATAAAGAAGATGTTAAAGAAGTTAAATAAATATAACTTATTTGTATACTATTGCCATGAAATTATTAATGCATATTATACTAAAACATAGCTTACATAATACGTAAAAAAGTTTGATCTTAATATCACTTTGACGTTTTGTCAGAGTTTTTCTCTCATTACGCACAGTTCAGGAACTAACTTGAATTATTTAAACATTGGACCGTCCTTTGTGGACGAATGTTATCTTACCATCTACAGAAACTTCAAAGACCATTGTTCTCAAAACACTGGGAAATGTTAACGAAAAAACAAACAAGACAGATAAAATGATTTGAAAGAAATTATATTTACTTTGATATCTATGAATGGCTTTTATATTATGTTTCTTTATAATTTAGTTCTACATGTTTAGCTGCTATACTTATGGAATCGAAATATTTAAAGATATAGTTATATCTGTTTCAATTCAATTCTTACAAAAATATTTTACTATAATTTAAAGGTGACTTCTAATTTTAATTTAAGAAAAGAAATGATACACTCGATGAACTTCTTTGCTGTATTTTATCATTTATGTTAAAAAAAAATAGTGGTATATACCTACTGGTCCGTATTTTCCACTTTTCTTATTTTTTAAGTGTATTCTTTTAGGCTTTTACTGATATAGTCTTCAGGGCTTAAATAATTAAATAAATATATTGTATCTTATTTATCATCACTTATACTGCTTTTGCATGATTGAATTTTAATTAAACATTTAAGTCTGTTTGGTAAAAACTAAGATATTCAAACTATTCTACATTTTATCGTATAGAATTTGAAACTCGAGTGTATCGTGCATCTGATAGTTTAATTGGAAAAGTGAATGAAACGCGATATAACGGAAGTTGGAAGTTCAAATCCTGTTCGTGTCGATAAATTATTTACTAACACTACTCACATACATATACATATATAGACATGCTCTTATAATAATTCTGTGCCCCTCTTCCTAACAAATTTTCGTCTTTCCAAAGGAAGAATTATACTTTTTCTCAGTGTATTTTTTATTTTAAGAAATCTTTTCAATTTTAAGGACACTATTTATAAATTCATTATTTTTTGGGTATTTATATTTTTTTCTAAAATATCAATATTTTCGATGTCCCGTTTCAGTTATCTAAAAAATTTACAATTACCATTTTTTCATCTAAAATTTACGTGGACCTATTCTGTATCGGTAGTCCCCTTATTCTTCCAAACTAACATTTTCATTATTTTATTTATGGAAAATAAATCTACATACAAATCCCTAATGCCTCTTTACGGTTTCACAGTTGGAAACATTGGTGGCTGTTCATGTAGGCTTGATCAATTGGCTTTTCGATCCGTATCTACAATGTATTTGAAAAGATGCATACATTTTATAAATTTGGACTAACAGATAGCGTCCCACAAGATTAGCTATTAAACTCTTGGCCTATAAATACAGCCGTATAAGGAAAGCTAGTGCTTATCAAGATCCGGCATACAACCATTCAGGAAATGTGCCAGTACTTAACGCGTACTAGGAGAACTACATTGTTTATGCACTGGTAACGGACGTGAAGCTCTATTTTACACCTAACTTATAGCGTTTTTACGTTTAATTGTTTTCCACAATAGGAGGACACGAAAAATTGTTCTCTAATATTTATTAAGAACTATAATATTTTATTACTATTATTTATTATTTAATTCTAACTAAAAAAAACAGTAATTCATCTCTACTATAGTAATAAAATATGACTGTAAAACAGCTGTATTTTTAAAACTACATGATTTTAACTCGGGTCTATGGACCATTCAAATATATAAGTTTTATCAGAGTACATTTCGAAGTTCTTTGTTGAAGCAAATATAAACTACAATACATCTCATATCCATCCATATCGTCGCATTTTGTTCGGGATATGGTAGTATAAATTGGCTTCCGTGAAGCAAAGCAATGTCTTAAAGGATTATGTCGTATTGAAATTTATGCTAGCGTAAATTTTAATAAGATTTAACGCCCAAACGTCGACATTATATAGCTGGATTTGGAATTAAGAGATTTTTAGGAATAATTAGCCGTACGTAATGTTTTTTATTACAAAGGTACATTAAATACTGAAACTCATATTTGAATGGACATTTCAGATCATAAAAAAGACAAAAAGACACAAATTGTTTACTAATTATTATTTGCTAATAATATATTGTTGGATTTAAATATTGAATGATCCTTCTAAAAAAATGTTTCCAAAATAATATTATTTGCGCGTTCTCTATTATAAATATGTATTACTTTAATTAAAATCAGTTCTTTGTTGTAACTGAACAAGTAAGAAATAAACAAAGTAGCTTATTATAAATAAAATTAAAAAATATATGTTATAAGCTAATATCGTATTTCAAACGTAATTTTATTTTCTTAAAAGACACAAAATCCCTCTTTATTTAATTCATATAATGCTATTTAATTCTTAAATCTCTTAAAACATTTAACAATGTAGCCACTGCTTTTGAACACAGAACGTGAAAGCAATCTTCTTTCAATTCCGTGATATTTTTACTCAACAAAAGGTTTTCCAGACCACCTGTAATACTGAAAAGTAAATTAAATATTCTTATTTTTTACAATACCTTTCTGCGAACGAACAATGGATTAAATTGGTATTTCTTATTTTTGAGATATAAAACTAAGTTTATGTCAGGTAAACTTTCTCGTAGCTTACGGCATATCATATTAGTAACACAAACTAAAGAACTTTGTAATTATAGTATTATAATCTTTTGTTTTTTTTTTTTTCATTTCATATCAAATGCTTTGCTACGTCATGTTGCTTTTACTTGAAGTTCACTTAAAGTTCTTCAACTACTTAAATATACTTATTGCTCAGAATTTTAATACGTTGATCTCTCAAATATAGGGTGTGTAATGAACAAAAATAGTATGATAAAAATTCATAAAAATTTTAATTCTTGATCCATTCTTTTCACTTTATTCTTTTATTAAAATCAACGGCCAGAGACAACATTTCCCGAAATCATCCAGTCTTATCTTGAGAATAAAACTATTTTATTCCGTCCATTAAGGTTGCTTTAAGTAAACTTGGATCGCGTAAGGGTCAGACATAGTGACTGTAGGATTAGTTTTCCCTTTGATATTAAGGATTAGTGGACCTACATGTATAATGACGTGGCTTACGTATAAATAACGTCCTAATTAAAGCTCATTATCATAACGTAATAAGTATTATTTTTGAAAGACATACAAATATATATAAATATATATGGTTTTGTTGGCAAGTGTCCTTCATTCTTTTTTTATAAATATGTATTAACGAATTCCTTTTTTTTCTCTCAATTAATTTATTTACAACATACCATTACAACTAATTTGAAATATCACTATTTATAAACCATAATGAACTTAAAATATATTTAGGTTTTATAATAGTTCATTTTATAGCAATAAATAACACTGGTCAACAAAAAAATAAAAGTTGTTTGTTTCCTTTAATGTTTTTCTTGTTTCTATCTTAAATTGACGTCTATTTTTTAAATTTCGAAACAGTTTTCCTCTAACAGCTTTTGTTTTTGAGTTACAGCTAACTACCCTCATTTACTACTTTCATCTACATATGCATTTTTTATTCGACACTGCAACATATTTTGTTGCTGTTTTCGATATGGCTTCGTCAAGAAGATGTTGTGTGCTTAATCCCGACTCTTTTTGCTATATTTGTAGTGAATATCTATTTGCAAAGTATCGAAAACCTATGTCGAACTTGTGAGAAATGTGTATCAACAATACTTTAAAATAAAATTGTTTAATCAGAACAAGCCGTGGATTCCTCATATTCTATGTCAAAAATGTGTTGTATGGCTACTATTTTGGTCCAATGGAAACAGAGATGCAGTAATATTCGAAACACAGCTGGTCAGGTGCGAGAACCTTAAAACGATCATGGCGACTGCTACTTTTGCGTTGTGAAAGTAAAAAGAATTGATCCTGGCAATCGAAATAAGTGGCCACATCCTAACTTATCGCCTGCCCAAAGACCCCAATTAAAATCATGAGAGGTACAACCTGGCAAATCTAAATCTTCTGATGACCCGAATCCCTGTGAACCCGAACGAAATTCATCAAGTGAAGATTCTTATTCAGTCTACCAATCTAGCCAAGAACCTCAAGAACAGATCACAAAACTCGTGAAAGATTCTGATTTTGTCAAATCAATGACTAAAGTGGAATCGAAACCTTAGAATTAATTTTTTTGGTTATTAGTAATTTCTTAGGCAAAAATAAATCTGACGACTACGTGGAGCTTGTTGAGGCCATGCTATCGAATTTAAAACAACTATGGTGCAACATTAGCATAAAAATCCACTTCCTGCGCTCGCATTTAGACCGATTTCCAAAAAATCTGGATGATAACAGTAAAGAGCAGGGTGAAAGATTCCTCCAGGGTCCAGGACATTGGAAGGGCGTTATCAGGGGCGGTGGGACTCACATATGATGGCAAACTACTGCTTGAGGTTGCAACGAAATCTATCTGAAGTCGTTCAGTCAAGAAATTCCTATAAAAGATCATTTCATTGTTTTTTATAAAACATTTTGTATTAATTTTCTGAATTTTTGGTCAAAATAAAAAATATATATATTTCAAAAACTAAAGCTGTTAGAATTTTTTTAGTATTTTTTTCATATTCAGGGACATAGAAATAACTAATAACAGTGAAAAAAATAAAGGAAACAAAATATGTGTTGGGCAGTGTAATCGATCATACGCGTACATTTAATAAATTAAGGTTTATTATTCACTACAATTGATTTTAATTACTAATTCACTTTAATCACCGATTCTGTCCATATCATTATATTGCCTATGTTGTTAAAGAACTGTTTTTTTATAACCATTTCTGCATGCGATGTTACAATATATATTAACTTCAAACGATACCGTTCGACTTTAAAGAAACTAGGTCTGATATTTAAATTTATTTTCTGTTGTAATAGAATTTAAATCGTTTATTAGGTTTTGTGCTGCAATGCGCAAACTTTAGTAGAAATTGGAATCTGGTATATATTCTCAAATAATTTATGTTGAATATTTAAATTTAACAATATATATATATAGAAATATTTGATTAAAAAATAGTACTACATACTATTATATCTTATTTAAAATGCAAAATATAGTGTCTTTGTTTTTAAATAATTGACATATTACAGAAGTTAATAAATGTATAGTACGCATAATATTTAATTACAGTACTTTATCTTGGAGATAAGAAGATATCTGTGTGATCGAAGTCCACTATCGGTGATTTAACTATTCTTTTATCAATTGCTTAATTAAATATTGAAGCGTTTCCACTAATTCAGAAAGACTCAGTACATTACACAAAATAGATCAATAAGTTAAGAGGGAAATTATCCCACCAGCACCAATATTACTAAATGGGGTAGATTACGAGGTTTCAATTGAATTTCATGTTTGTTTTTATAAAATAAAAATCCATTAGATGAAATTTTAATAGCATTGGCTGTTGAATATATAAATATTTGATGTTTATGTGACTATATACCTTTATGAAAGTAAGAGATCAAAGGCACATTATTTATAAAAAGTATTTTCTTTTAATAAATGATAAATTGAGCTATTGGTTTGGAGCGACAGATAGTTAAATGGTTCAATTAAAATGAAAATAAAATTAAAAACCTGTCTCGCAAAAAACAGCTCCATACGGTTTGATATGGGTTTACACAATTTTATTGCTGGCTCTTCAGAATACTTTTAGAGGGCGTATTGCTTTGATGTTCTATCTAGAAGCGGAGTTATTAAAAACTCTTGAAATAATTGTCAATTCTAATGAACGGTAAAATTTTACTTTAAAAAATATATATCATGCATAATTACAAATAAAACTAAATAGATATTTAATAGAGACGGTACCAGCAATAAAATGGTGAGAAATTTTGTCTTCCGTCATCCACAAAATTATAAAAGTGGTGTATTATTAACGTGAAAAGTTTGTACAGTGAAACAGAAAATACATATAAATCATTTCTTATTTTAAGTTGGATAAGATTTATAATGACTTCTTATTGATCAATTTCTTTTCATAATAAATATTCGCTATTTAATACCACTTCACGATTTTTTATTATGACTCGAAGAAGTCTTCATTTTGGTATCTCCAAACAGATGAGACTTTAACATGACTCGTAAATTTTATAAAAAGTTTTTATTTTTCTCACTCTGATAGTTTAAATCTGTTCATGACAACATAAAAAGTTTGATAACATATTTACTATCAACCGTAACAAGTCATAAAATCCTATAATATCTCAATCGAAAAATGAAACCATACGTGAGAGTAAATAAAGAAATAAGTAATTCAATCACTTATAAATATCCTTATAAAAAAATTCAACAAATTTACGAACCTTCGAAACGCTTAGATTACATCTAAAGAAACCGAAAATGTATGTGTGGAATTGAATTTGCTTTTTTCCTTATATTTGCGAAATTCCTTTCTGATATTTTTGCTTGAGGCATTTGAATTATCATATTTTCTTTCTTTAACATGAAATATTAATATAGTAATGATTTTTTTCTCCTTATTTTTTTAAGGTACTCAGTATTTTTCTTTATTGTTTTATGCCAAGACATTTACTAAAGGTCACATTGTATTTATATATATTATATATCAATTCTCATGTGAAAAAACGAATGATATATGTTGTATTTATAAACACTTCATTGTTTATAAAAGCGTGACGTCAGTTATACTGTTGTACGTCACCAATGGCTTAGTTCTTGATTGTCGTCAGACTCTCAGACTATTAAAGGTAACCTTGAAGACGACTTGAGGAATCCTCTATTTCCAAGAGGTCCAATCCCCACAAAGGCTCGATCGTGAATGTTTTTAAAATGTGCCCTCGCCTCTATTTATGCCAACCAACACACATTGTTGTGACTACACTTGAACAGAAGGCTACGCAGGTTATGCAGGTGGCACCTGACTATTTTAACCATCGATAATTATTAATAAAGTAAATAAAATGTATCTCCTCCGATGTGTATATAATTCATATTGTTAAAAATAAAAGATGAACTAATTTTTGTTCTATCTACTCCATTATATCAAAACTATACGAAACAAAAAATTTGCTCTAGTTGTCACTTACATATTTTATACTTACTAATTAGATTTGTGGAGGTTTGTGGCACAAAAATTTAGTATCATAATAGCCTTTTTACTTATTAGGAACAAAATAGTATCTTATTCGGATACATAATGATAAAATGACAAAGAGTCAGTCCAATAATAAAAGAATACACATTATAGCGTCTTTTAGTGTATCAGGATGTATAGTAACAACGTATATGGAACCGCAAGCCATAAAAAGTCGTGGCAATTTAAAATTTAAACATAATTAAAACTTATAAGCTTTGTTATTTGTTACGTAAGTGTTAGGAGTTGTTAGTTCACAACAAACTCAAACGGATCATTAAAAGTTTTGATAAATATATACAAGAGAATAAACATGGAATGTTTATTTATTGTTATTATTTAAGCTACTTAATGTTTCTTGTCCTTATTAAGTACTTATATGTAATGACTGTAACAAAGTTTGAGTTGTATTGATATTTAAATTAAGTTAAAGATAATAACAAAATTGTTGAGCATTTTTTAAATGACAAACCTGCTGACGCTCATACATCTGAATATACTTCTACTCGTATTGTATAATTGTAGTACAATTTGCTACATAGCCTTTTATTTTGTCTTCAACTTTATTTTACAAGTGACACTAATAAACAACTCTTAGCACTTAATAATATTATGAAAGATGAAGTTTATATTATACTAGCTTTAACCCACGACTTCGTATACGTTAACATCACAGTTGTTCAATTCACTGATTCCGAACTGTTCTTTACGGTTACACCTGTGTGGTTTAACGCTCGAGGTAAAAGGCAGCTTATATCTTTCTACAGGGGTTCATCTGTCTTCGTACCAGAAGAAATCAAAATCACTTCAGTGGAAACGTTAAAGTCAGACAGACGGAGTGAGTTTGACATCCATAATATTAGTCGGGATACTATTCTAAGACTTTAATTGAAATTAAGTAATTAAGTGATTTCATGATTTCTTACGGATTCTCAATTTTTTTTAAATAAAATAAAACTTTTTCACAAATGGACTGTTTAACAGTAAACAAATTTTTTCAATCGGACTAAGAGTTCTTGAGATTAGCGCGTTCAAAACAACAAATAAACAAACTTTGCAGTTTATGATATTAATATAGATATAAAGATACACTCGTAATTTTAAAATAATATCACATTAACAGTGTTTAACTTATATATTTGACGTATATTCGTATGTATTGTATATTATGACTTATGTTCGTCCAGAAGCAATTGTAAATTAAAATATTAGTATATTTTATTATTAAAATGATGACAAAATTATCCAGCGTCGAAGCTGTGAAAATGACACGTCTAATCATAAATCAAAAGAACAAAAACCAGTGTCTTTCAAGAGGTTCTTTTCTCGAGTATAAGCGAGAATAAAGTGAAAATTATGTTTGAAACTTTAGAAAACCTCTTGCACGTGTTGATGGGTGCGAGTGTCCTCATTCTCATTGATTTCATGCGTTCTTTTACGTAGAAATAAAATATATATAATTTAAACACTAATGCACTTGAAATATACGTGTTTCACTTTATTATAATATTTTTACAGCAATATTAGTCTTACGGATTAACACAACAAAATTATGCTAATTCATTTGGTACTATGTTCTAGACCAGTATTATTTACTTGTTTTGATATGATACGACGCTGCTTTGTGAAATGATTATAAAATTCATATAATTTAATATTTATAAATTTTAGTAAAAAATCATTTGACATATTTGACAATGTGCAGTATTATTTATTACCTAATCTTAATAACATTACATAATCTCAATCACATTTTTATTAGATATATAAATATATTTGAATATTGTACAGATAATATCAATTAAATGTTTAAAAACATTACATAGTACTGAAAGATATTTTTAAATGTGTAGCAAATTGGGTAACGTTTACGTCAAAATACAGTTAAGGAATAGATTAAGTATTGTTATTACTGTACGATGGTTATCATTCAGGTTAACTATCGCGTGACCATATAAGTTATCTAATGGGTAGTTAGTACTTTAAGATGTCGTTACTATATGTGAATGGGTGTTAGCATGTACTTTTATGATTGTTATGTATTTATATTTATTATAAGCGTGTCTAAGTTATTAAATAAATAATATTGTTTTTAAAGAAATGTTGACCATACGATTATCAAAACAAAACCTATTAAACAGTTTAGTCAAAAATATTATGCCTATTATACATTAAATATTATAAAAAATACTAAAATTGTTTCCATCTTTTCAGATCGGAAATTTTCTACAACCGCTGACACTAATGAAACAATCCGCAAGCGGGATATTGAACTAGCAGCCACTCCAACCACCTTTCTATTGCAATAAAACAACACGATCGACTAAGGATACGAACAATTGAAAATAAACTCTATTACCTGGACCAAACAGAAGAGTTATTTTCAATCATACAATCCAATGGCTCTATTCAGAATTGGAAGGACGATCCAGGCGATATGTCAATTAAAGCCTATTTCTGAATGTAATCAGTTACGTCGCTCCAAAACGAAGCAGTTACATGACGAAGTTGTTTTTCAAACCTGATTTCGCTATTTATTTGAGTTCGATTTTATCATACATTAATTGAATTGGGAAGGAATTATCATTAAGTAAACTGTAAACCCAATGCATGGTAATCATAGCACAAGATTAATCGTCACCCACCCCAGGGACTCGTATGGCGGGTCTAAATCTTAATAACCACTGTTCACGGCCTAGCTTTGTTACTTTACCTTCGTGTCTTCTCATACTAATATTTTTATTACTGCAAATAGATTTGGCCATAACAAATGATTTCAATGATTCAGATTCCATTTTTTATTCAACTCAGAATTCTTCACTAAATTGGACTTTTTACGATGCTAATGATACGAATGGCAAACATTTACACATCAAACATTCTAAATATTCAACAGTTGTAACGGTTCTTTTAGCAGCAATATTCATGATAGTAATATTTGGAACAATTGTTGGTAATATCTTGGTTTGTGTCGCTGTCTGTTTAGTCCGAAAGTTGAGAAGACCTAGTAATTATCTAATTGTTTCGTTGGCCGTAAGTGATCTTTGTGTAGCAATGTTAGTGATGCCAGTGGCAATGGTCTATGACTTGTTAGGGTCGTGGCCGTTTGGACCAGTGGTTTGTGACTTCTGGGTATCAAGTGATGTGCTATCATGCGCGGCAAGTATTTTAAACCTATGCATGATATCAGTAGATCGATATTATGCGATCACAAAACCTTTGGAATACGGTGTAAAAAGAACGCCAAGGCGTATGCTTTTTTTTGTGTTTTTATTGTCTGGATGAGTGCTGCTTTTATATCCCTTCCACCTTTATTGGTTTTGGGAAATGAAAAAACTGAAACGTCATGTTCAGTTTCACAAAATCAGGGTTATCAGATATATGCTACTTTTGGATCTTTTTATTTACCTTTGACTGTAATGGTGGTCGTGTACTATAAAATATTTAGTGCTGCAAGAAAAATTGTTAAGGACGAGAGACGCGCTCAATCACATTTAGAGACTCATTGTTATTTAGAAATAAATGTTAAAAACGGTGGAGGCGCTGAAGCTAGACTATTAGGAAGTCAGCCTACTCCTATACCGCCTACTCGAGGTTCTACTGCAAGCACAAATACGACGGTAAGTTTTACCTAACAAACTAAATTTATAATCCTAAATATATGATATTATACATTTTATTAATATTTTTATTGAAAAAATTATAAAATAGCATGGTCTATAATATTGTGCTCCATCAAAAAATGGACAAATCACATATTTTAAAATAAGCATGTTATATAATAACATACGAATACTTTAAACTAAAATCCAATGGCAGTTCTGAGCTTATTTTCAATTTACAATATTACTAATTATTTTGATATAATAATTTAAAAACTTTGGTCGAATAGCAATAAGGTTTATTACTTATATATTATAAAAATTAAAAAACGTAAACTTAATATTTTAAAAAAATATGTTATTACAACTTGCTTGGTAATTTTAAATCACTTAGATAGAAGTTATTTGTATACTCTGCGACATTTATTCACCCAACTATATATTGCAATGCAATATTTATAATATTAAATTCTTTAAAATATGGTGCTAAAAAAATATTTTAAATTTTTAATATAAATATTACATTTATAAATTATTATTTTAGTTATATATACAGTCGTAATAACAATATAATATCATAGTCAAACTGTTAAAATTTTATTTTTGTTACAGTGTAGTATAGAAAAAACGGAAAGTTCAATAGGAAGATGCTTTACAGGACAACGAAAATCAAATGAATCGCAATGTCCTATGTTAACAGTACAGAAAATTCCAACAAAACCTATTCATACAATAAATCGCCCAAACTCTCAAATGGTTCCCACGCCGGAAATTAAACTTCCACCTAATGAAAGACGGAGGCAATCTTCTGAGAGCAATAATAAATTATCAACTAGCAGAATTCGATCATCGTTATCTAGTTTTGCTCAAAAAAGTCACTTTGCCAAAGACTTATTACAGCAAACTCATTCACCGCATCAGAAAAAGTTACGATTCCAATTGGCTAAGGAACGTAAAGCCTCAACAACACTCGGAATCATTATGTCAGCTTTTATTATTTGCTGGCTACCATTTTTTGTGTTAGCCCTTATCAGACCATTCGTTGCAGAGGATACTATCCCCGACGCTGTGAGTGCACTTTTTCTTTGGCTAGGATATATAAATAGTCTACTTAATCCAATTATATACGCAACTCTGAACAGAGATTTCAGAAAGCCTTTCCAAGAAATACTCTTCTTCAGATGTTCCAATTTGAACCATATGATGAGAGAAGAATTTTACCATAGCCAGTACGGTGGCCCAGATCAACATTACTGTGTAAATAACTCGTCTAAAGTTCAAAATTACGAAGAAGGTGTCGAAATTGTTTCGGCTGTGGACAGGGAGGAAACGAGGGCCTCAGAAAGTTTTCTATGATTGTCAATACCCAAGGTCAATATGGACCTGGATACTGTGATTTAATTAAGACTAATATCGAGGTGTAAGTGATAACATTTGTCTTTAGGCATTGGCATTACAATTTATGTTACGAGCCAACTAGTCGTACTTAACTGTATACCTTATTTCTTACGACACATTCTGTCCGAAATATCTTCTGTATTAATGATAAAATGAATGTTATATGGTAGGAAATTATAGATATTCAGTTACAATTTGGAGGATATTAAAATAAGTTAGATATATTTCGGATTAACCAAAGAGTAATTATTGTTAACTAAAGGAATTTATAACATTAAAATGTTGTGATTTTATTGGTTGGTATTATTTATATTTTGTATTGTCGTGAACGATGTAATGACAATCAATTTGAGCCAGTATTCTAATACATGTGATAGTAGGTTAGTGCCGTTCTGTTTTATTTTTAATTAATCAAAATGCTTTTATGAATATTGTTAATTTTGCCTGTCTAGTGTATACGATAATTTTATTTGTATTTCCTAGCAGTGTTTCATTATGTATTTTCCTTCACCATATTGTAAAATAAATGGCACTGCCAGAAAAAGTAATAATTATATTTAATGAAATATAATTAAGTAGTCATTCATACACAAATCATAGAAAAAATGTTTAGGTATTAATCTGCTCTATATATGGTTTGCGATCACTAGGTGTGTTTTATAATATTTGTATTTTATTTATAATATTACATATTTTAGAAAAGGTACATCAGAAAAGATACTTTTAGCGAAACATTTTATTTATCATTATTTGTATGTAGTATAATTATTTTGTCATTTATTAATATTTGTCATTTGCGCATTGATAATATTAAATAATATAATAGAACAAATGCATGTAAATATCATCAAAAATAATATTAATGTATATGTATATAAAAATATAGAATAAAAGCAGATACCGTGTGGGGAAACTACGCTTGGAAAAAAATATAATGATTTTGACAGTTGAATTTGATGTTGTATTTAATGGAATTTAAAATAAATTTCTTTGATGTAGTTTCTTTCCATAGAATATTATTATACTGTTTGATTAAAATATTCATTAAGTAGATAAATTTTTATTCTAAAAGGTGGTATTTTGCTCTGTTTTAGTCATTTCAGTAATTTCAGATAAAATACGATTTTAGTAAGTACTTCGTCGTTAAAAGCACTTCAATGGAAAAACATGTCTGAGAACTTCGTAGAAACACCTATAGGTATAAATATATATTTATACGAAAATATTTTGACAGGTAATCATTTTCACTTGTTTTAGAATGGCTAAGTTGTATTACATATATAATACTACAAGAAGCTGCAAATTATTGCCCTACTTTCTATATGAAACATATTGTATGAAAATTTTATACTATTTGACAGTCTGCTGACTATGTACATATGTACTTTTTCGCGGTAAATTCAGCCATATCAATCCTGATCATTTCACCCATTTTTTTACCTCACAAACTATCTCAATTATTGTTTGGAAATAATCATATGCAATACTACCGAAGGCCAAAGAGTACTAATGTATATTTCATCATTAAATGTAAAATAAATCTCTTATAGACCGGTGATCTTGTACCGGATCTAAATTTGTTGTAAATATTCTAATAAAATACTTGGACATCTTCCAACAGAGTAGTTAGTATAAATGGCCTTCATTTTAAATTGATAACGCTGCATAAGTAAAGTCATCTATCAAGTATTTTTTGGAAAACATTAAAAAATACTACATATCTTCAACCGACCGACCGAAAAACTTGTTCAAATTGTGATATGGATCATAAATCTATTAAAATAAAAATAATTTTAAATATAAATGAAAATAATTTGAAAGAAAATACGGGTTATAATAAAAATTTCCAAATGGATTTTAGCCCAATTTTTTAATAACTTCATAAAAGTTATATTCATATTGGTAGCATGAATTTTTTTCCATTGTAATCATTTACTCTTTATCTTGTTCACAGAGATTTTAAATTTCCTGACTCAAAATGTTACTCTTAATTAAAACTGCGCCATAAAATCGAGATTCATCTGTCTGTCAAAAGTTATTTCGAAATGTTTGATATTTTGTGTGTACATATAATGAAAAAAAATGCAATTTCCCTATGTTTGTTAAAGGCAAATTACATGTGCCCGTAATATTTTCGATGCTTAAATCATTTAATTATGACAAACAATGAGTACACTTATTCGATTTAATTGACTCACGGCTAAATTGCAGTTGAGGAGTGCACTTGGTGATTTCTTTTATATAAAAAATATTAATTAATTATGTAGATTATGTTGCTGGGGTATTCTATCGGGATATAGAGTAATAACTCTATATCTTAACTTTGATGCAGTTAAGATTATATTTTGCCTTGAAATTGCTTTGACCGATGAATCATTTATTTGAAAATGTATTTTCTCTCTATAGTGCAAAGGTAATCTTAATATCTGTACATCCAAATATTAATATTAGGTTTCAATTGTAAACTGATTTGTATTATTTATAATTTGTATCTATCAAACATATAATATGTATGATTCATTATAACATTATACTGTGCCATTGCGGATTTGTGTAATTCCATAACTTTTTATTCCTTTAAGGAATAAATAATAGGATGGAAGATACAAAAAATTGTTTCACTCAAGACTTAATTATAATTATGTGCAATAACTTTCATGTAATATTATTACCAAATGGCCTATTTATATAATTTTCTTTGTAGTGTTATATTCATAGGGAAATAAATAAATGTATTTACTTTTGGCAATGCTGCGTATATCATAATTAACTCTTATATCTATAAGTATATGTTTTTATTACAATGTGACTATACTATGAAAAATATTACCTTTAGTTATTAATGATAAATTACGCGGTGTTGCCACAATCTAAGATTGTTAAGTACAAATTATTTATTATACGTTCGTGTTATGTTTTAAATATAATACAATTGAAATGATTGTATATTTGTATAATACGTCGTGAATCAGTAGATCCCTTATACTAGACATTATTGTATTTTTCTTATGTAAAGTGATGAAATAAAAAGTAGATTGGGGAGTTTTTGTTTTACTTTCCCAGTATTGGCCTTTGAACTAATAAAACAAAGTTCTTAGTATCATGAGGTTGTGGCTTATGTTCTGCTCCAACATTTTATGTAGTTTCTTTGTATAGAATATAGATTCTAAACAGACATGGATATAATAAAAAACAAATTGCTTTTGATGGTACAACAAAATTGAAGCATTTCTTAAGTTTGTTAAAACTATTTCTTTTGTGAGTATTCTTTGATATTGATTAAAAGTATCTCAAAACATTTAAAAAATTGAAAATTGAAAACAAATTCAAACACATACATACTAATATTTATGAGCAATTCTGATTAACAAATTATAAGCATTTATGTCCTATATATAAAAATATGTAAGCCAAGCAAGAATTCTTTATAAAAGTAAAAAGTTAAAATAAAAGTACTGTTTTTGGAAGTACTATCGTGTTTTTATTATTTTTAACTACATACTCCCAACATTTCGATTAATTTCCAGCAACCGTGATCACTGGCATACGAGATGACAATGTCTGTCAATTGGTGTTATACAAAAGTATATACATATATATACCTATATATGTATATACTTATACATATATATATCTAGGTATATACCTACATACCTATATATATATATATATATATATATATATATATATATATATATATATATATATATATATATATATACAGGTGTCATTGTTAAATAATAGTATGAGTAAAATATTCCCGGAACTCTGAATTTAAATTATGTCAATATAAATATAAGTAAAAATTTCAGTATGCAGCGATAACTTTTTACTGTTCCATAATTTTGAAACCTCAAATTATTTCATAATGACTCACCAGAATAAATGTATGCTTAGCACTTTACTATGCAAGACATAAATTTCACAATTCATCTTAAAAAAAGTTTCATCCATGAAACACTTTAATTCAGACCTTAAATATAAAGCACAAGTTTGATATTTCATTGAACATTACATTCTATTAGATTCTCAGTTGTTATAATTAGATGACTATCCATCGCATGCTATCAATCATATGGGATAAGCCTTCGTTCGAATATAGACTGTTTACTATAATTTACATCAGTCCCTAACAATAGAAGACAGTGTCCTTAATGGAGTATGGCTTAGTAAATATCTTCTGTATTTGTTATAAAAATATCTGAAGAATATCTGAGAAAACAAAGTTATACAAACATATGTATACGTCAGAATGTCTATCTCGCTTGCCCTTTTTAATATTTAAATATTTCCAGACTTATTATCATTAGCAAATATTATATTCAGAACGTGTATACTGATATTACTGTTAAAGAATTTTCTTATATTGTTTATAATAATTAATTGTCTTAGTTTTGGTTTTAGGTTTTATATAAATTTTCGTAATTCTAGTAAATACTGTAATTATTTATTCAAGATACTGTAATTATTTATCCGAATATCGAAAACTGTTTTGCCTACCACAAGTCTTACAAGACACATAGACGTTTTTTATAATGTCTAAAATAAGATAGCTATATTAAGTTTCTTCATATGTAATCAGATTTACAGCCGCCTATACTTTTTTTAATTAAAGCTGTCACTACTTCTTCAACGATTGTTATAAAAAGATAATTGTGTTAATACAAAAAACTTTAAATATTTAATAATGCAATACTCAACAAAGACAATTTTTTGTCAAATAACCATAAAATGACGTTTTTAAAACACATATATTATTTAAATTACCTACATATAAAACCTTCAACACCTAATGAGTTATTTTTTATAAAATATCATTGTAATCAATTAAACTATTTCAAATATTATAAAATATGAACAATGGTTTTAATCATTATTAAAACAACTCCCGTTTTCAGTTGAAAATTATAATATCATATTAATTTTATAATAGACTTCAAAACCATTGTGTCGCATATACGTTATTAAATTACCAAAAAAGATAGATAAATTTAACACACAAAGCATAACAAGATTATATCTAGGACCCTCGTAACAGTATTGTGACAGCTGGAACAGATAAAAGTCAAATACATTCAATTGTATTAAAATCACATAATAAAAATAATTAGAATTTTACTAAAAGGAGAATTACTCTCTTTGTTTTCCGTCATAAAAATACTAAAATAAAGTAAGTATAGCTATAAACTAGGTTTACTAAACTATATATTTTGTAACCGATGGTAAAATATGTTATATAAAAATATTGTTGTTAAATATATTTAACGTAATACAATTCCAATATTCATAAAGTAATCCTGAGGTAAGAGAAAGAATATTTAATTAATTAACATTTCCGACTGTTTCAAACACTGAAATATTAAATGGATAAATCTTTCTTCTTGTAATATTTCTTACATAAATGTTTTATTATTCAACGGATATTAATTATTTGGATCAAAGCATGGATAATTAGATTTTTCCATCTCTTATACTAATATTATTTTAATGTGTTCAATATATTGCTAGTTCTTTTAAGTAAGAACCTTTTGACCTTTGATACACGTCAACTCCTTCAACTCGAGTGTGTCAAGAGCAAGACACTAGATGTGGTTAGATATCCTTCAAGTTTACGATGGTTGTTAGATATTAGAGATGAACACGTGCTGAACGTGTTCTAGGACATGTTAGATTAAAAAAATCTTCAAATTATTCAACACTTTTTATATAAATTAAATCATTTAAAATTAAAATTAAAATTAAAATATTTGATAAATCATATTTTATATTTTAGAATTATTTTTATACAGAAACGTTCGAAAAGAGAAATCATTATTATATTTTTAACATATAAATACGTAATTAAAACAACTGAAATTATTTTTCATATAAGTCAAATTATTAAAATAATTACAATACAAACTACTGATACTGTTTTTGTTTCTTTAATAAATGTTCCCAGAAGAAAAATAATATTATTATACCTGTCTGGTTTTTGTTTGCCGCATATGCCCTCCCTTAAATGTAATATTGTAATACCCGTATAGCTTGGGGCTCATATCTGATGGATGTCCGGACCCAAGGGGATTTTAACCACATCTTGTTTTGATTAAGTTCTCGGAAAGCTAGCTTTGTAATTAGATTTACAAAAATAAAACAGTCATATAGTTAAACAAATATTATCAATCATCTAACTCCTCCGTTATTTTCTTTCAATATCTGAACTAGATAGAATAGAATAGAAATTTTTATATTTAAATATCCAAAGTGGAAAATATGCAAGCTCTAGTAGGGTTTTTTTAACTAGTTTGTATTCCGGGATTCTTGGCACTAAAAGCAACAAATGTTTTATATCGGCACTGCGGCTACATATATCTGTATATACAAAAAAATCAGAAATATATGTATTAGAGTTTTTTTGACTTATTAATAGAAACATAATTTTCACAATCGTTATATAATATACATACATTCATATATTTTTTTCTGAGATATTTCAATATGTAAAATAAATAATTTTCATGCTCATTTTAATTAATAAATTGTCATAACTTATTGTACATGAAAAATAACTTATTTTACTAGCATTATTATTACATCTAACCTTTAATGCCTTTACCTGTACATTGCCGATGTGATAGTCCCAAAGCGTTATCAGTCCAAAACATGTTTAGTCACAATAATTAATATAACATGAACGTGTAATGATTAGAGAATTACATTACATCATTATAATTAAAAGATTACAGATGTATCAGATATATATGTATATATATCTATATATATACTTATTTCTAGTGTTTAAAGACTAAAGGTAAAATAAAGATCGATTTCCAATATTTTACCTTCAACGTTCTTGTTAAAAATCGCCTATAAATAAAACATTAATATTAAACAATTAATATACCTATGTACCCCTGATTTTAGTGATCTTTTCTCTTCTATTAACAATCATATTAAAGTGATAATGATTAAGGGAAAAATTAAATAATTAACAATATACAACTATTCTTGGCTTTTAGGTTTATCAATAAGGTAAAATTATATCCAAAGTATACAAAATCTTAAGGTAAATCAATACAGCTTCACATAAACGTTATACATTTTTCTATTCTGAATTTCGGTTCCCAATCTTTTATGGTTCTACTCGTATGCTTCTTCCGGTGCAAACATTGCAAAATCCTGACAGCAATACAAAAACCATCCCTTCGGTCTCTGAAAACTTGGCAGAAAGGACAATCGGTCATTGTCACTGATAAACGATAGTGAGACAATGAGTCATGCTATATCAGATGTCAGTAGCAGGGACAAACGGGATTGGGGATCCAAAAAAACGTCTAATTTGTATGAGAGAACTTTTTAATACAGATTTATAAGCTTCTATTTTTAACTTATTTTGGATACGTGATAAAAATAACTTAATATTAATTAAATCTCGACTTGTAACTTATAAAAATGTTTCTTTTAAATATTGAAAAATAATTTCTTTTCCACATGTACCTCGTAAAATCTTTAGATCATTACATTTAAGGAAGAAAATAAGGGGCGATAAAAGCGAAGGATATTATTTGTTTATCGTCTCGGCACATATATATGTACGCTGCACAAAATTAAACTTAATTATTCTTCAAAATTACTTCTAAGCCAAAAAGAGCACTTTGATATTTTGTTTATATATTAATGTCGTTTGTGATTCTGTTGATAACTTGTATAAAGGAATGTAAACACATCATATATTCTTTTCCGTATGATAACTAAAAAAATAGAAAATTTCCAATGTGGAAAAATTATCACAATTGGAAATATAAGAATATAATGTCAAATATACATATATATAAATATTATGTACAATTTTGAAAACAAAACCATTTAAATATTTTTTAAGCAATACTTTGACCATTTCATGAACTTCAGTGTCTGTATAAAAATAGATCCAATTAATTATTTAATAGATATAGTATGCCATTACTAAATATTTTTTGTGCCTTGTAAAAAAGAGATTATAACAGAATACATATTCATGTGTTCATTGATTGTATTGTTATCATACATGGTATATAAGGAGTTTTAAAACGTTATTTAATATTCACTGTTACTTGATGTGGAGATTTTTTTTGTCTTATATAAAGAATAATATTCGATTTTAAGATATCAAATATTATTTTAAGATTTAAAGAGAATAATTTGGAAACAATTCGAAATGCCCACTGGTCATTGTCACTGACAAACGAGTGGAAGACAATGGTCCTGTCATAACGAACGATGTCACTTGCAGAACTGGGAATTGGGGCTACAAAAAGGGGCAAATAGTCTAGTTGGGAAATCAGCTGTGATGATGCGTCCTCATTTAGAGGCGAGATATAAAGCATTTAGATCAAATATTTTATTTCATGAAATAAGAAGTATTACGAAGCTATTGTTAAATATTAATCTTAAAAGAAGCTTTAAAATTTTCTTCCTAATAATTATATGTCAGAATGAGGTAGTAAAAATTTATTTAATAAATGTCCTGATTTATACTTTATGACAGAATTAACAATTATGCAAATGTGTAATTTAATGTAAAAAGCCATAAAGCTAGTGGATATTATACCATGCAATGAACTATGCTAAGAATATTTTTTCTTGACACATAAATAATCAATTAAAGTATTTTTCGGAACTGAATTGGTAGTTATATGTATGTATATCAAATTTCATTACATTCAATATTGTTATAGAGAATCATTTATTAAGATTGTTAGTTTAGGTTCTCTAGGCCTAATGACTTGATAACATATGAAATTGCTACATTGCTATAATGTTTACTTAATATTCATAAAAGGCTAACCTCATATAACTTCCAATAAACGTTTTTAAACGTTTAATTCAGTATGATTACGGACCGGAAAAATCAATTAACGATTGACCATAAGATTAATATTTCTAGGATGTATTGAAAGAAACAGTAACTTTCGAATTAGCTATTATTCACATATTTCAACGATCGAGCAACTATGACGTCAAAGCACAAATTAATCTTGGTTGCCCTTACATAAATATTTTCTATGTTGCAAAAGCGTTTACGCTGAATTTTCCCCTATTTGTTTAGAAAGAGTCATTTGTCAATGACAAAATGAACCTTGAAGACAAGTTCAAGGTCAGAGCATAAATAGATATCCATAAAGAATTATGAATAATTCATATCGTTATGTAATTTTTTCTGTGATAAATACTTCACCAAGTCGAGATTATGAGTGCGTTAAATGATGGATGTACATATGTATGTTTGTATTAGGAAGTATAACGATTCAAGTGGTACTATTTCTAAAAATCGGTTAAAGGTGTTTTGTTTTTTTGTCTAAAAAGATTTATACAAACGTATTTATTACTCGGTTCCTATAAATAAAATGAATCAAAAATTAATAGCAAAAGTATTAACCAGGTTACTTACATATTACATACGACTAAATTTCTTCTTCCCGCAAGTCGCACAAAATGCGCATTGCAACGCAGAGTTGTAACTTAAAAATATAGACAAAATATGTGTAAAATATGGACAAACTAAAAACAGATACGTGACTTTATTTAAACAATTTATATTTAATTTTTGATTATTTAAAGTGACGGTGGTAAAAAAATGTATTAAAAAGAGCCGAAAGTGTTGACAACATATTACTTATTGGCGGGCACGGGGCCCAGTTAGCAGATGTCATTTTATTACTTAGATAAGAAATAAAGTAATTCCTGTATTCAGACCCTTTTAGTTTTCCCTCACTCTGAAAGATAAGTGAATTTCTCAAGCATTTTCTACATATTTGCTACGAGTCATCATAGTAATATTAGTAGCGCGATAAACAATTATAATAATCTTAATGAAATATAATTCCAGTTTGTTAACGTATTTACGTCGCAAAGTGTATTTTCAAGGATAAAAGGTCATGATAGGTGAAAGAAAATAAAAACGGGAATATGTTTTTTCCGTTTGTCATTTTTTTGAGATATATAAAACATTTTGGTGACAGGTAGTTTCAATTATTTCTTACAAGATTTGACAAGCCAATTCATGGCATTATTCATGTTTACTATATACACAGCTCCTTCATTCCTTTTTGTTATTCAAGTGCTAAAGTTTTCCTCAATACAATTTTTGTACAAATATTTTTTGGTCTTTGTATAAGAAACAAAGACAGCTTATAAAAATTCGTATTTATTTAGTATTGTATGAGATGTTAGGTCACAAAAACTGTACATATTATTTTCAAGTTTTTTTAACCGAATGCTATTCAGTCTTCTGAAAAAACGGAATGTAGCTAATTACTATACAATATTTGAATGAATGAACTAATAATGAGATCTAAGATTTTCGCAAGTACTCATTTAAATGAAACTAATATTTTCGGATTTACTACGCGATTTTTTATTTTTGACTATAAACTACATACTCCCGACGTTTCGACTTTTTTACAGCAACCGTGATCACGGGCAGACGAAATCTATTTACATTGTATTCTTTCCCATGAGGTTGTAAGATGAACAATATATAAATACCGAAATAAATTGTTTGAATCATATTAAATTAATTCATATTTCATTGTTACAACGAATACTTTCTTTTCTCTTCATCTGAAGTAAAAACTTTTAAGCAATATTTTTTTATAGAGGTATTTCCTAATAATACTCTTTTAATGATATTGTAATTTTCATGTCCAATTAGTATTAAAAAATTTTCTTTGATTTGTAATGAATAATTGAATAACAGTTGCATATAAAACTCTTTATATTTTTAAGCTTTTTTTATTTATAGATAGTATATTAGAATAAGTAGTTAATTCCTCATTTTTGTTATTAGTAATTAGGACACAAATCAAAATCGGGTGCTACCTCCGCGGACGGGAGATCTCGTTCGTGGGGAGCGACGGTAGGTTGCATCGTCACGAGGTGCGCTGCGGTGTTCCGCAGGGGTCGGTCCTTGGGCCTCTCCTGTGGAACCTTGGGTACGATTTCGTGCTCCGCGGTGCCCTCCCAACCGGGCTGAGCGTCGTCTGCTATGCGGACGACACGCTCGTTGTAGCCCGAGGCGATGACCTAGCAGAGGCGAAGGCGCGTGCCGAGGCGGGAGCCGCCTTAGTAGTACGGCGCATCGAGATGCTCGGGCTGAGGGTGGGTCTCGACAAAACCGAGGCCCTCCTGTTCCACCGCCCTCGAGCAGGACCTCCGACGGGCGCCTGCATCACCATCCGCGGCGTCCGCGTCGAGCTCAGTCCCCGGATGAAATATCTGGGGCTGACTCTGGACGGAAGGTGGAACTTCCGGGAGCACTTTCGCGGGTTAGTCCCGAAACTCCTCGGGACGGCGAATGCTCTCGGGAGGCTTCTCCCCAATCTCGGCGGTCCGAGTGTGGCATGCCGGCGTTTATACACCGGTGTGTTACGCTCAATGGCGCTGTACGGAGCTCCAGTGTGGGTCGGTGCCCTCACAAGGCCGAACGTGGCTGCGCTGCACAGAGTGCAGCGCGTCATGGCGGTGGGGGTGGTACGAGCATACCGCACTGTCTCTCATGAGGCGGCTTGCGTGCTGGCTGGGACGCCTCCCTGGGAACTGGATGCCCAGGTTCTAGCGGAGGTTTACCACCAGCGCGCGCGAGATGGATCCCGGGGAACGAGTCCGGACCGGGATCGGGTGGATAGTTGGCGACGATCTGCGCGGTCGTCCTTGTTCCATCGGTGGAGGCAAAGGCTCTCTGAGCCAGTGGCCGGGTTGCGAACCGTGGAGGCTATTCGCCCGCTCCTCATGGAGTGGGTGGACCGCCGACACGGATCCTTGACCTTCCGGCTGGTGCAGATCCTCTCGGGGCACGGTTGCTTCGGGAGGTATTTGTGCCATATAGTCGGGAGAGAGCCGACAGCGACGTGTCACCACTGCAGTCGCGTGGAAGACACCGCTGACCACACACTGATGGAATGTCCAGCGTGGATATCCGAGCGGAGCCAACTCATCCGCGTGGTTGGCGCAGACCTTTCGTTGCCGGCAGTGGTCCAGGCCATGGTCGGCAGCGAGAGGGCATGGCAGGCGGTGGCCGACTTCAGCGAGAGAGTCATCTTGCAGAAGGAGGCTGCTGAACGAGTGAGGGAAGACGACCCCTCCTCGGCGCCGCTGCGCCGACGAAGGCTGGGTCGAAGGCAGCGGGCTTATGCTCGCGACCTGCCTCCCCAGTGAGGAAGCCTCCGGGCGTCGGTGGGGAACCGGTGTCCGGGTAACATAGGCTAGAGGAAGAGCGGCGTGTTTGGCGTTCCCGGCACGCTGCTCTTGAGTCGGAGGGGTGGTGTGGTCAGCCACTGATACCCCTGCCGATGGCGGAGTCCCTTTCGGGACTCGTGCGTAGTGAGCGGAAGTATGGCTTGCCGTTCCCGCTCACTAGTCTACGCACAGCGCAGAGAACGTCGAGGTGGTTTAGTGGGTGGAAATCCCACATGCCCCTGTCGCGTTTCCCCCGCGGCAGGAAGTCTTTAAAAGATTCCCCTCGTAGAAAAAAAAAACAAATCAAAAAGAATTTTTCTGAATTATGGATTTATCCTTTTTATAAAGTAATTTAGCATTTAAATGTTTTATTTAAGCTATCAATCCTTTGTTGCTTATTATAGTTTTGTTTACACAATCCACGACAAACTTCTGACAGGTTTTTTGATTATAATTTACACTGATAAATTATTTTCATTAAAATTATACATTAGAATAGCATATAGTTTCGTGCTGTATGAAATAATTATTGCAAGTGACAGTCACAAGTCATTGGAAATTTTTATCACGACTTTTATGCTATTTTTTGGCAACCATTACATAGACAGAATAAATCAGAACTATTAAACTGAATTAGAATTAGACTGCATCGTGGAGATTTAAATAATAAGTATAACTTAATAATAAAATAAAAAATATAGAGTGTAATCAAAGAAA
Source organism: Danaus chrysippus (assembly GCA_916720795.1). Classification (NCBI taxonomy): domain Eukaryota; kingdom Metazoa; phylum Arthropoda; class Insecta; order Lepidoptera; family Nymphalidae; genus Danaus; species Danaus chrysippus. The sequence continues at coordinate 3,602,542 of CAKASE010000062.1, forward strand.
AACATATTTTTAATTCAATTTTACTTAATTATTAAAAAAATATATAAAATATATTATTTAAAATACCTGGACATTATTCGTGAAATATTATTTTAAAAAGTTTAAGAATGTATCCTCATTCGTATACTCAGTTTGTTTATAATAGTTAACCGTTTTTGTAAGCATGTTGTGTCATATGTACGTTTAGTGACTATTATACATAAATATATCTTTATATATTTTGGAAAAGAAATATTTTATTTTAATAACTGACAGTTTGCTTCATGCTACCACTTGGTTTCTCCAAGGAACAATATTAAATGTAACTCAAACTATAGTAAAAGAATGTCTTTTCTCCTCAAGTTGACTCCTTTGATCTTGTACGAAAAATTGTTTTTTTTTTTGTCTTACTGGAGATAACTACATTTTATTTATTTTTCTGAATACATATACTGTTATAAGTGTAAATGTTTTAACTTAGGTAATTTCAATTCATAAGCAAGACCTCGTACTAGGAACGAAATTGTGCTTCATTTATACATATATGAAAAAAGAGCTCACAAAAGATAAGAAAAGCAAATTGATTAATTTTTAAAAACACATAGAACGACACGCTATATAAGAGGTAGGAACTGAGATTTACCTTTAAAGAACAAAATTTTGTTACATGTTTTAATATAATGGATTGTACTATTGAATATATGAAACATTAATTTAAAAAAAACGTCTGTTGATTTTATTAACACTAAAAAGATCAGTATCGTTAAGCAACTAAATAAAAAGGATCGATAGTGTTTGGCTATCCATCTCAACGACTGCACCTTGAGTGGTGAAACGTAATCTCACGGAGTCGCATATATTGCCGAGCGATACGCTCACGCCACCAATGACGTCACACAAGTAATGCCCCTAATCTTGACTGTTTTGAGTACACTCGTCTTGTAACATATATATATATATATATATATATATATTAAAATTGTACTTATAGTACGTAATTTTGTAAATGTTTGATATGAATACATACCACAAAGTTATCTAACTCTAAAAACACTAAAAGAAAATATCATTTAAATATACATAAAATCTATTTTGTTGTTGTATTCATTATGTGACTTATGTGAATCTTTAAAATGGCTAATAGTTGATGGTATAATCGATACATCAAAATAAAACTTTTCATCATAATTGTTTTGTTTTCATTTAATTAAAAATAATATTGTCTTATTTTAGTTCTTGTCTCGTTAAGTATTTAATGCTTATTTAATTTAAAGAAGTAAACCGTATTTGATTGAATTATGTATTGAAAAAAAATATTTTACTATAACCTATATTTTGCAATTACTATATACGAACGACATTATGAAGTTTTAATTAATATAGGACCAGAAAAAAAACAGATTTACATACAGATTTCATCATTTTGCTCCGCATATAGATATTCTTGTTAATTTAATAGACACTGGGTGTGAAAGCTAAAACTATACTTATAATATATACGTAAAATATTTTTCACGCCTCCAACAAATGGACAAAACATGTTTCTGCCAGACTTGACAAAGTGCCATGCAACAACATTACTGAAAGTTTGATTTATTTTTTAAAACCGCAAAAAAATTGTTGTCAACTCCTCTTTTAATTTTCGGATAACGTATTACAATTTTACATCTCGGTAATTAAGAATAGTATGGAATTATATGGATATACATATAATAGTTCTAAAGAAAGGTATGATTATTGCATAAGAGTTTAAAAATATTCTTAATTCCACGTAATTGATATAACTAATTAAAAATTTATTTTATTTGTCAGTGAAAATTTTATTAATCAACGTATCCTTCAAATACAACTCCTCATTTCACTTAGAGTATATATCATAGAATATATTATGTACATTTATTATTGATATCAATAAGTAAAAAGACAAAAATGTTCGCAATAGAATCTGATTTATTTTAAATATGAAAGCAAACAAAAACGTTATTAAATAAGTTAGATAGAGTAATACTAATTATCTATATACCAAATACCAACACTAATAAGAAACTTCGATGCAATCAAAAAATTATTTAATAAAAAAATATTAGTTATTGTAAAGCTAAAAGTTCTTTAAACCTTATTGTTATGGTGTTTTTATTTAAAATTAGAGTGATATACAAAAATATAGCATCTTACAATGTATAAAATTGTCAATCTAACTTATTGTTAGATAATTGTCAAGTTACGTAATCCTTAATCATGTTTAGTCCTACAAACATTTGATATAGTACGTAATATTATATTTAAAGAGTAATCATGAAAAGTAAAATGTCATTCCATAAATGCCCTAATTATTATAATAGTGAGAACAATCATTTCATCATTATCATGAAATAGGCATTGCGTGTTTCACAAATAAAATAAAGTAAGATACTCAAAAAGCCAAACGGTGTATCATATTTGTGACAAGTTCAATCGCGTGTCATGTAACTGTACATTATGATACTCATCGTTGACAAATGTGAACGTTTCTGCTTAAATCCGACTCGAATAAAAGTTTCGTGGTTTTGTTTTTATGACTATAATATATCTTTGGAAGGACGTATTGGGAAAAGTAGAACCATTTAAAACAAACTTGAAAATATTTATCACAGGTATTTATGTTCTATAGATATAACTTTTCAGAATCAATTATGATGTCTGTCATTTCCGATGTTTATGTATAATTATATTATATAGTGCTAGTTGTAGACATTACAGCAAGTGAATGCAAATTAAGTAGTCTTTTGAGACAGAAATACGGTGAAATATCTTTGACAAATTAAGAAAATGCGCTATGTTTTTAATTTTTTTAATAACAGCGTTATTTGAATGAGTAAGACAGTACAAAAGCACAATAACAACCACGGATGACGCGTCTATTTGTCGCCGGTTCTCCATCAACTTCAAACAAAACAAACAGCGCTAATAAAAATGTACAAAAGATTGAAAAATGCCATGTCATTATCTTAGTATGATATTTATAGTAAAATAAAAACAACATGGTGATCTACTAGTCTCATTATTGTACTTTTTATAAGTTCCCATGAAGATGTTAGTGTGAGTTACAATAATGTGTCCAACAACAATTTGCATGTAACTTCGCAACTCTTTGAAAATTAAAAAAAAAAAAAAACACTACTTTCTACATTTTTTTATTTAGGAAGCCTTGATATACGAAGAATTATACGTATATAAATTAAATTGATAACAAAACTAGTATTGAAAACACAAACATTTGTTTTGTCACTTTGTATTTGTAGAACATTTGCATGATCAAACAATACTAACGAATTAATGTTAACAAAATTTGCTAACACTAACAAACTAAGCTTATAATAGGAAAATACTTGATGTAAAAAATATAATTTAAAACCAATAATTAAGAATATACTCCATATTTTTCCAAATTACAAACTCTGTGTATTATTTTTAAATCTGCGGAAAAAAGAATAGAAAAATAATTTCCTTGTAAGTTTTCTTCTCATATCATAATGAATTTTCTTTTTCCATATGATGACATGTTTTATTATCTATGTTTAATTTATCTTATATATTTTTATTGTATCTTTGCTTCCTTAACATATGTATAACAAGTGTTAGTATTTGAACGATTCAAACACTATTGCCATATTAAAAATGTGCCAGATTGTATATAAGTTAACATTCCTCGTTACTCTCGACGATTGGTCTTAGGAGAGGGTCAAACGCTTAACAATCTCCTCTAAGCTCTACTTATTCTAAAGACTATTATTCGTGTGGTTATTCTTTATTTGCTTTAGAATCATACTCTTAGAACGAATTCTATAGGACTTAAAAGTCAAATTTATGGTCAGGTTCCTATAGCGCTTCGATTTTCTTTTTTATATATTAAAATTGTACTGAATTGATTATTATTACTAGCAAATAATGATACATTGAAGTTAATTGTTTTTATAATCACCTATAATTGACTTTATAATACATATAATATTATTCAATGTGTAAAAACATACCTGGGCACAATTAACTGCTCTCTGTTTATGAGCCAACTCATCCAGGGTAGAACCCTTTCATAAAGGATCGACGTAAAATAGCAGTAAAATGTTTGTTTGATACGATTTGTAATAGATCTGGAAGCTTGTCACCTGCCGTTACCCTTTTTAAGTCTGAGATGTGGGCGGTTATTAAAACAGTTTAAAACAAAACACGTTTACAATTAAGGTTATATTTTAATATACGCTTTGGTTTCACACAAGACCTACATATATGTAATCCTAATATTTGAAATTGGCCTAATGTAAGGGTACCTATAGTCTTTTGTTAATGCACTTAGCCATTTCACAAGTAGTTAATTGATCCCTTTACTTAAAAAAATAATTTGAACGAGAACCAATAAAATCTTTCAAGGAGCTTTGGATTGCCCCATAAACCTATGCATTATGTATCTATTTACCTACCATCTCAAAAAACTAGTAAATATATAAGACTTAAATTTCAAAGAATTTACAGTAAGATAGTAAATAAGTAAGGTTGTGGGCACGTAATAAAAGTAAACTAAATGTAACAGTTGCTCGGAATGTTGATTCCTTCGTCTTGAAATTACAGGGAGTGAGAGTAAATCTCTACCCTTCAGAATTCAGAAATGAAACAGCATTTAAATTAAGATTAGCTATTAGGAAAATGGGTATGCATTTATTCTGTTTGTATTTTTTTATTATGATTTTCTTTTTTATAATTTTGTTCTATATAATCTTCTGGTAATCTAGTAGCAGATTCGCATGATAATATTTAAAATTCCTTTTAACGAAACATTAAGGATAACAGCATTTTATATATTTTTTGAGAACGAGTGGATAGACGAGCACTTTATCTCAGATCACAAAAAATATCTCTTAATTGTCTGTAATTGAAATTATTGGAACATTATATTTTGAAATAAATAAACAAAATATGTATCACTTAATTTGACTTTCTACTACAGTATATTACACTCATTTATAGTGCACTTCATTTTACTTAGATTTTATTACAATTCTCTTCCCTTGCTTATTCCACACATTTTTTTAAATAAATAAATGTCAAAAATAAACTCAGCGTTTGAGAATATATATCTGGTATTTAAAAAGATGTAAAATTAATACAATTTAGTTTTATTTCTTAAAAAAATTAAAAAAATCAGCAAGATAAAATGTTATACTGTTTTGAACCTTTCACATATAAGTGCTCATGAATGGCTTTAGTTGCTATATGTCTAATGGACAATCAGTATCTTATAACAATTCAAAAGACCAGTGCAGATATTTTTAAGTAAACTGTATATTTTGAGATTAAAACAAAGTATTATACAGAACATAAAATGATTATCATGTTGGAAAACTTATTTTAACCGGAGGTATTCTAATTTGAATTATAAATTTAATATATTCGTCTACTATAATCGTAGTGTTACTATCGGGTTGAACTTACGTTACTGTTAAAACTAATCTTATATTATGGCGACCAAATAAGCGAAGGATTTACAATTAGTGCAGTGTAAAATAAACAACTATATTTTAACTTGAAGTGAGTGACGTTTTCGTCTATACTTTCATAAATATATAGAAACGATTCCAGCCTGAAGCTTTTGACATTCCAATTATAGAAAACATTAACGAAGTCAGCGACAATAAGAAACTTTTACAACCTCAATATAAATTATGCTGTGAGTCGTTAAAGAGATCTTCCGTCTTTATTCAAGATGCTCTTTGGGTTATATAGCGCACTCAGACTTTTATCGGCTTATGGATTATTGCGTCATATACTAGTATTTTAGATTTTAGTTGGAGAAAACTTTTGTGTTTCGATTTCAAATTTTATATGATTACTATTATATAAAGTTAAAATATCCACTAAATATATTGCTAGTAGATGCCCAAGAACTTAAAAATTTAATTTAGTGAATTATTAAAATATGAATGATAATTTCTTAGTAAAATTAAACTAAATCAAAGTAGTGGACGTCAGAAATTTATTTGTTTTTGCATATTTAAATAGTTGAGTTCAATTATTTAAATGTTTCTAATTTATCTTTAAAGATTCTTATCTTATTTTTCATTACATTAATATATTTGTTGTATATATTTAACATTTCCATGAACTAAATATTAAATTAAATGATAATTTCGAACGTTTGCGTCCTTCATATCTTAAACACAATACCAAAATATATTAAACCTCTATGTGTCAAGAATGATTAATAGCGCGTAACGATGTGTGAAAAGCGATTACTTAGATGACTTGAGCGCCATACGTTTAAACTTCAGTAAATATAAACATTTATTACAAATACAGAGACATAAATTAACCATTATTTTATTAATCAATATAGAAAAGTGTTTAAAAGTAACTGTTTTATTTATGTTATATAAATTATATTTTATAAAATTGATAAAATTGGCAACATATAACACGGTTTTAATATGTTATATACATATTTTTTAATATCCAACCTTGACTTACTTAGATTTTTATCTATGTATATCCACCATAAAGAAAATTAACACTTCTATATTTTTAATTGCTAACGCAATCATGTTTTTTAGGTACATTTTATTATAAAAATAAAAGTATTTCAAAAAACAATATACTTTTGAAATAAATCTTTTAAAATAAATATGAACTACGGGAATAATGACGAATATTATGATGGAAATGTTTTTAAAACTATTCATCTTTATAGCATAGCATCAAAAGTGAAACAATTTCTTATATCCTTAAAAAAATGACAACATAAATAATATATTCATATTATTAATTAACTTATATATTATTATCAATGATAAGTTTAGTTATATTATTTGACAATGTATTTTCAGTAACCACATAGACTTCAACTACTAAGACTTTGTGTAACAATACACTCATTGTAATATTCTACACCATTCGTTTATCGAACTAAAATACCAAGCTATTATATAATCTTCCAGATGATTTATCACAAAGATTTTATTTGACAATTCTTGTTTTTTAAAACAAAAAATCAAATGACGCAATTTTTTCTACAAGGAAAAAAGATTTCGTTGTTACAGTTAAAATAAGCACATTAACAGCTATATTATGATATAAAATTTACAACCTTCAAATTTTGAAGATCTGGTGTGTCTTTGAAAAATGTAACAAATATTTATGAAAATTAATTATCTTAGAAACATTTCTTATTTGCAGGTAATTTACTTTCTTATCAACTTATCAAACATACTTATAAAAAGTGAAGGCTTTGACAACTCGATAAATTATATTTAAGTAATATCAAAGTAAAGGAAAAAAGTATTTCTAAAAGAAATTTCGTAATCAAATTTAATGGAGTAGAAATATATTGTTCCCAAACTAAAAGGCGCCGCGTCGTATGGGATCAAACGACTCAAAAATATTTGTATAGAAATATACTTTGGTTCAAATATTTTATTTGCACAAAAAATAACGGAGTTTCATGAATTGATTTAGGAAAGGGTAAAATCAATACATAATTTCTACTTCGTTTCTATGCTAAATAAAAAATATATTTCGGAACTATATAAATAAATCATAGGTCCGGTAGTGTGGGAATACCTTTCTCACATTTGGGCAGGCGCTGCCAAATGTGACCTATTGTCATTGTAGTCCTTGGAGAGATGTGGAAAGGCTCATTGATGAGCACAAATTAGCTCAAACCAACCTAATCAGCCCTACGCACAGGTGAAAAGTGACTAGTCTCTCGTTAAACCATAGGATACACATGACAGAGAGGTAAGTCATAGGATACAGAGAAAATTTGCAGAAATTGTTCTCTTTAATTCCTACAAACAATTTTTATCATCGAAAAACGTTATTTAATACATTACCGTGAATATTTTGTTACACTGTGTTACCTAAGTTTAAATTCCATTTGCAATACTATTCATGTGACCTAGCGTTACATCTACTGTTAACATATCAAGAAAATAAATAAATAGGTAACCGAAAATAAAGCGAAACGTAAGCTAAGTTTTTTAAATAAAAGTGTCTGACTGTTTGGGTATGAAGCATTTGGGTATTACATTTAAACTTTCTTTAGGTTTAACTAGAAACATGTGTAATTTTAATTAATTATGATTACTACGAATTTAATCAATGAGGAGAATGAGAAACTAAGATTTTTTCTTTTATATTTATTGTTATACTTTGCTCCGATTTCTATATATCTAAATAGCAGTGAAAGTCACTTAAGATTTTGGCACATTTATTAACGACATCAATTTCCATTTGCTCCCTTTAAAGCCTTCTCATATACGAAAGCGAAAACGATATAAGGTAGCTTTATGAAATCGTTTTGTACCGTTTATAATTCAGGAGTAGGTAATATCGACTGTAGTTAAAATAATTCCTTTTTTTACGACTTAAACCGGCGTAATTCTCCCGTTTCGTGGGATGGGTGGATTTATAAATTTTAGACGAGTTATGACATCTCGTGGAGTAATTTAAAAATAATAATTTAAAAATATTCTGAAGTCATTTTCATTTTTCAAATTATTAAAAATTGAAAACATTATTATTACATGTAATTTTATATTTTCTAAATATAGAAATTGTTTTAAAGTATTTGAATGTTATGTTGTTACCATAACAAAAGAATATTTTTAAGAGCTAAGTTTTATTTAAATGAAATAAAAATATACATTTTTTTTGTGAGATTTTACGTCTTTCTGCTGGACATAACTCTAGTTATAAATTAATAAATTTTACCACTTTTAATACTTTTACGACACAAAAAGTAGTTTTGTAGAGCAACATTACAGAAACTTAAAATTTGTTATATATTCACGATTAAAAGTCTATTCATATAACTGCCACCACTGACAGAAATTAGTATCAATAATTAAAATAGAGTTAGATAAAATGAATAAATGATATAAAATGTGTTTTACCGTTCAAATAAAGATTGCAGTTTAAAATATTTAATTATTAATTAAAAATACACATATAAAATGCCAATAATTTTAAAACATGTTACCATTTATATAATATATCGCAGCAGCAAACATTTCAAATAGCCATTTCTGTTACACTTTCTACGATAATAATAATCAATGAGTTGAAAACGGAACGTATTGGAACTACCACAATTGTACATACATTAGACAACGTTCAGATTTCAATCGAACCTCTATTTTACAAATGGTCAACCTTAAGAGGAGTTTAGTTCACCGAATATGTATTTCCTTCAAAATCGAAAACAGTTCTATAGATATGATAAAATTATACTTAAATATACAAATATAGTTCAAATATAATTAATATTGAGTATATAATTTACTGTGTATATTAAAAATAATTGTAAGTAATTTATGCAATCTTAGAGTATCTAAATTGTAATGTAAATTGATAACGGATGAAAGCTGTTTTAAATCTTGTTTTGGTAACATCTTGTTTTGGTAATATGTAACACACGTACGTTGACTGTTGAAAAAGAAAACTAAAAAATCAGTGGAAGGAATTCGTTGGGAAATGTCGGGATTGTTGATAAACCGACTGTTGGCGAGAACTAGACAGTCCAGAAGCCTCAATTAGGAAGCTTAATTAGAAAGAACTTATAAATAATAGCAATAAAAAGTATACTCACCCCCATGTGAAGATAATAACGACGTCATAACGAGTCGCCGGTGTAATGGAGCTCCAGGGTTTAATTGGTTTTTAAACCAAGTGGGATTAATGAAGAAAGAAAAATCCAGGTAATGTCAAACTTCCACTTTGCGTTTGACAGATTGTTTGATTGTTAACACCATAAAAATACTGAATAAAATGAGAATCATCTAATATGAACTAAAAATTTCGTGAGTGTTGCGGTAGTCAGTGAAAGTAATAGTAATTTTTAAACGGGAATTGTCTTTAAATAAGTTTGAGGCTTTATATTGCTACAATCTGTTTTTCCTTATCTATTGTGTGTGCTATAAATGTATTGAATGAAATCTATATAACTATTATTATGTAGAACTCGATGATCGGATCGTTTAATGTCATGAATGTGATCCCATTTAGATGCTAGGGATCTTATGAGTATTGAAATTGGAATGAATAGGTGGTTTGATAGACGATATGAAACTGAATATATTATTAAGAGGCACTGAATAAACTTAAATATTTTTCGCTTTATAGAAACAGTTTTAGTGCAGAAATTGTGAGGATTACACTTTATATACTGCTATACTGCACAAGTATATATTTTAAATTATGATAATTTTAGAATGAGTTTTCAAACCAACGAAAACAAGGAGTGTTTTTTGAATGACTGTCTACAGAGTAGTTTGGTTTTGATATTATTTGTTATTACAAAAGGTATACGTTAACTTTGGTTCCGTTTAAATTAGAAATACCTGATCAAAGGGGTTTATAAAACTAAGTCGACACCAAAGAAGTGAATTAATTAATTATGTAGAAAGCGTTATGCGTGACGGTGGCGTAACTCGATAGGACCCTTAGCAAGAGAATGCTGAGCGTTCATGAATTTCATGTCACCTAGACAACAACCTGAATCACTACATGTGTGGAGCACATCATTGTGCATCATTAATTAAATTGATTTATTTCTTTGAATTTATTATTTATTTTGTGAACTTTATTTATTAAATACCTAAAATAGCAGTGACTTCACATAAATAATTATTATTTTAGGTTCTTGTAAGTATATTTATTTGTTTTGTATAAGAAATTTCGGAAAGCGGACATTAGAGATTTGCGGAAAGAGCAAAATAAATTAAATGCATATTGCTTTTTCATAAAAATATCATAAAACTTGTATTTTACATAATGTAAAAATTAATTAAATGTACTTTTAGTCCCTTTATAAACAACAGCAGTGATTTTTTTCAATATGTTAACTCATAATTAATCTTTTGCATAAACAATATTGATATGTAAAGAACACCTTATACACTCTAACACTCTGACACTCTTGTAGACTGAATTACTATGGCATAAAGAGCTTCATTTAATATGACATCAAGGTACAAGGAGCTGTAAAACATTTTCAGATTTGAATTAAAATCCTCGAGATTTTTGTAGTCAACTCCTTAAACTAAGAAATTCCTTAGTTAGAATACTATGGACACGTAAATAAACCTTTAAAATTATAAGTACTATTATTATTACATTTTAAATATTTTGAAACAAATGAGGCTAACACTATTAAGTATTGTATCCATAATGAACCAAATATATAGAAAAAACGGGTTTTATTTTAAGATTAAACTCCTGCCGCTACCGACATTTAATGCTATCTTAGACGATGTTTCGACTTAAGATAGTGTTATACTATTTATAAATTTAGTATTGATCTTCCAATGACATAAATAATTGTCTGTGTATGTATATTGTAAAATATATGTACTCGAAGTTTATATATATGTACGTATATACGTAATATTTTACACTAAATGGTAACCATTAACATTGTGATATGAATTTTATATAAGTCAACGCCAAAGTATGGAGTTTGCTTAGACCTAAAACAGAAGTGTAAAGAAATTCTAAGTTAAATACTAGATTAATAAATGCTTTTGAATTAATTTTTGAGATACTTAACAGAAGTCCCCTGAAAATTAATGAAGTACGTTTAAGAGGCTTATTTTGAGATTGGGCAATTACAAGGCAAAGCGTAAGCATTATTGTTTTTGCGGATACAGAAGCTGAAGGGAATGCTTTTTAAGGCACTTTACCTCCGCAGTAGTCTTATTTACCTAAAATTGAATTCAAGTAACATCTCGATTAAATATAATTCTTTAGAAAATATAACAATTTTGCAATATTTAAATATATGTATTATAAAATAAGTAGTAGTACTTATACGGTCTAAACAGACCTTAGGCAAGTTTTTTCATAATTTGCGCTCATTACTTACGCTTATTGATTGCCTTAAGGTATTAATGCTTTACGCTTGGCGTTCTTTATCAATAGCATACAAATGGCTAAAGCTTGTAGCTTACAGTTTTAAAATACGAGTTGGTACTTATATCTTACCAATAGAAAGTTAACCTAAATTTAGTACTCTATTTAATTAAACATGTTGATTTCATTATGAAATTTTCAAATGAAAAATTTGTGATATGTAGAAGTTGCTTAAATTTCGATTTGTTTCACTATCACTAGAACTTCAGTAAAGTAAGTTTAAACTATAATATTTCGAATAAAAATTTGTTTTTAAAGGTATATATTATTGCTTCAGCATAAAAATCAGAGTATTTATTTAGTGTCTTTTTCTGGTGAACTCCCTCGGGCGATACGTGTGTGATCTTACAGTTATTTAAGGCATTCTAAGGATTGTATCCAGTCCCAACGCGTTGAAAGAAACTTATGCGTATTGGTTTAGCAGTTACGATCATAAAAATGACATAGGTATAATCAATTACATTAATTTTTAAGATTTTTCTGATGTTTATTGGATGCAACCTAAATACAAGCCACATAATTCATTTACTTATTTTTCAGTTTCCACATTTAAAGCTTTAGATATAACTTAAAAAGAATGAAAAGTATCACGATCATCGATCTACATTAAAGACAGATGAGAAGAAATATCATTGAACGTCTTAATAATTTTAAAGTATCAAGAACAAAGATTGTTAAAATATTTGTTGGAAAGGGTTTACCATAACAAATTTACTTATAATTTGTGATAAGCTTACTTGACTTTGGTTTTTTTATTAATCGGTTAATAAGTTTAGACAATTATGCCGATTCAAAAGATCACGAAGAACATCTGTTTGATAATAGTTTAAGTATCTGTAACATATTTATTATCTTTTCAAGCCAGGTGATACTTTTTATTAGGTAAACTGTATATACGTTTTAGTTAATCTCTTTTCTATCTTTCATCATTTTAGAATTTCTCTCAATAAAATCAGTACAAAGCTAGCTACAGTAAGGCTTATTTAGAAAAAAAAAAAAAAAACATTTATACTCCTGATAAGATAGTATATATTCCCAGCCATTTCTATTTAACAGGTCAGTTAAACAAGTTAGAAAAAGTGAATTAAAAAATTAATGAGCAATTATTATGATTATTTTGTAACTAATCCATAACCCCTTCTTATTAGTCTTTATCAATAAAAGTCAGGCAGTACAAATTTGTCAATAGAAAAGAATTTCTCAGAAACTTCAGTAGATGTGATGCCGACAGTCAAGATAATTATCGGCGAGGATAATTAGGGGAGAGTCGGATATATCGTACCACTTTTCACTTTAACTCAAATATTTCGAAAATAACACGTCTTATAATAATTAATACATATGTAAAATAAAGTTTCATATTTTAGCTTCCTAAGAAGAAGAGAACAGATCCCTGCGATTATTCTAACATTGTTAAAAATGCTTTTTTATAGAGGCTTGCCATCGGTACGATTTAGCCGACTCGTCGTTTTAATCGTACCACTAAGTCTTTAAATCGTACCATGGGTGTTTAAGTCGTACCACTGAATGAAAGACATTAAAATTCTCAAACAAATTATTTATTTTTGACTGTTAGGTAAGTAATAAAACAACATTATTTATATCTTTTAGGTAATAGAAAAATAATTTTTAACTCTTAGGTTATATAAAGGAACTATAAGCTTTCTCAGTAAAATATCATGATTATACTATGATAATGAGGTCAATCAACATAACTACCTAATAAAAATGAGACAAAAAAAAAACAGTAAACTATATTAATAAAGTAACAGTTAACAAGAATGTTATTTGTAATATAATTATTGTGCATATTTCTTAATGGAAACAATCATGACAAATGTTTTCAAAAATTCGAAGTACACGTCTCATGTAGCCACCGTTTACAGCGAACGCATTGAATCGAATCAACTTTTGGACCCTTCTTATCGTAGTAAGAACAATTGCACTTTCGACATATATTTTCAAGACCATCATTTATGTCATCATCATCATCTAGTTCTACAACAAGTGTCTCTCCTGAATCATCGCTACTGGTGATGGAATGAGATCGTTTCCTCTTATAACTTTTGTTTTTGGCCTTGGGTAGTACTTACTATACGTACTTGCGGTAATACTATAGGTACTTGCGGTTGGTAGTCGGGTAAATCGTACCAGTACAATTTAACCAACTGCAAGTGGTACGATTAAACCAACTAAGGCATTTCTAAAACAAAAGCAAATATCCGGCATAAACTCAAAACTTAGACATGCAACAAAAACCCCCAATAATCTAGTATACAATTGTGGAATAATAAAAAAAAATGAATAACTATAGCTAACCTTGATTACGAGTTATCTCCTTACGAATGTACGACAATATTTATATTAATTCCTACAAAAAAATGTTTTTTTTTATTACGTGCACAGTTGTTAACTCACGTCGATGTAAACTAGTGGGTGAAGAGGGGTGGTGCAGGGCCAAGATTTGGCGTTGTCAATGTAAAAAAAATATTCATTAAATGGGAAATTAAGAGGTGGTACGATTTAAATGCTAGTACGATATAACCAACTCTCCCCTAAATAATAAAAAAGTACAGGTTTTTACTTATTCTGGGAACAAAAAAAGTGTTTTACTACTGTTTATTTTTGTGGTTATTCAGAATATGCTATATTACGTAATAATATATGTATAGAGCTTATGATTGTTAGAATTTAGAGCCTATCTAAAGAGTTCCCGATTGTTGTATTATTAATTTATTCTTCCGTATTAAAACAAAATATTCGAATCGAAATCGGGTTTGACGAAAATACTAAAGAGTTTTCAGTTTTCCATATAAGTCTGGTGTGCATTCGAGGTAACCAGAAAAGTTTTGCTATACGAATACCGATCTACAAAAATTCTCATAAATGCAAAACTTTATATCATCCCTTTATGGAAAAGCAATGCAAATACCACCTTGTTAAAAATTCGGATTTTTCAAAAGTCTTTTTTTTACTCGATGATACGACCAAGCAGATGCAATAGACACTGAAATTTTGAAGTTTGCTTCAGGGGATATAGGTATTATCCCCTGTAATAATGTACTCTGATACGTTAATAGAATATTTTAAGACGAAAAATCAACCAGTTACTGAACTACTAGCTTATAAAATCAATTGAAAATCTGAGCTGCACATAATATTCCTTATTAATTTAAGACCATTACAACTTTTGCAACTGTATTAGATTAAAATTAAGATTTAAATTAGATTTAAAACCTAATAGAGACAGCGATTTTTACAAATTGCAGAAAAGGTGATGTACCTTTAAGTTCTCGGATTTCTTTGATATTGCGCACTTTTTCGTTTAAGTAAAATTTATGTAGTTTCCATTGCTTATGTTTGGTGATAATAATTATTTATCAATCCCAAGGTAAAGTGATTAGAGTTCTTTGATTGAATCTAAGTATTTGCTCTATTTCGCATGTACTAAGCTTACCTATGCTGTACTTATAAATATGTATTTTTTAATACTTAAAGAATGGTTTGTGTAATAGTTAATTCCAAATAAACCAAAAGACGAAGATTGACCAATAGAAAATTCTGACTAAAGCCACTTTTTATCGTGAATTCAGTCTCAGTCACAGTAAGTATATAAAAAAATGTGAAAGGTACGTAAGTAAATCTTTATACCCTATGTATAGTATAATGTACACCTGTCAGCTCGGAATTCATTTCCGTATTCTGAGTTTATTTCCATTAATCTAACAATGTAGCTGTCATCTATGAGAACAATAAGTATTATGTGTATGTCTGAATATAATGTATTTAAAAATGCATTAGGTTTATAATTTTCTGCAACACTCTTCTAATCTATACGATCATTAACAAAAAAAAATAATTCACCGTGTCAACAATCGATCATACAAACAAGTTGTATAGCCTGCATATTTGGTAAAAAATGTTGAAAATTAGTATTAGATAAAAGAGCTCTATTAAGCTCTCAAGAACTGATGCTGTGTATAATAAAATCACATATTTTAGAGAGAAATGAAGTTTTAGTCTATTAGTATTCAGGTTCATATTATTGAGACTGTTAAACTATTGTTAGAAAATGTACATAGACAAAATATATATAGATCCCATTAAATAACAGGTCCTAATGTTTGGTAATATTTTCTCATTATTATGACCAACCAATAAATATGATATGACTGTAGAATTATATGTGAGGTTCACCTGAACATTGATGTGGCATAGTTGTAAACAATTTCGTTCGTAATCCAGGAGAATTCTATGAATTCTGACGAGGTCCAAAACGACGCTTGCAATGCCCCAGCAGTCAGTTATTAGCATGACATGTGTAAATCTTACTTCTATGTGAAGAGTAGCGTCAAGCGAATCAATCCGTTTATTGTATGTGTTTCTCCTCATATTTATATAATAAATTTAAGCCGACCAGCTCCAATAATATGTCAGTGCGAATCTCCTGGTTTGCCAGTTTCATCACTAAGCCTTTATTGTTAATTAATAGAGGTCTAACAATAATATTCTAGACAATACGTCCTAGTTTTCAGTACCTTAAATGCAGAACTGATCTTAACTTGCCCATCTACTTTTTGATTTAAGGAAGGATGTAAAGGCTCGAATACCGCCACTTCGAATTTAGATGTTTAGAAAAGATATGAGTGCACACTGCTTTAATTAACAATTGCATGGTTTTGAGTAAAGTTGAGCAGCGAGGAACTTAAGTCTGGAAGAGATCGCTGTTTTAGCGAAAGGGTCGCCTATTGTACATTTTTCTTTTCTTTGTTTCACTCCTATTCTTGTGTCCTATTGGTGTGCAATAAAGAGTATATAAATAAAATATAAAATAAGTCATAATTTTCACCAAACAGGTGACGTAGAGAAAGCCACGGATCACATGGTGCTAGAGGGATGACAAATTTCACTCGAGGATATAACCTTTTATTTCAGTTAAGTCCACTTCACATAATATTACCACAGTATTAGATGCACCCAAATGATCAAGATGTTTCTAAGAAAGAAAGTGATAACTTGACTCCATAAAAACTAACTATTTATTCGTCATAGAAAATTCAGAGAAAATAAGTAAATGAAAATAAGAACAGTACTAAATGTTTGTTGCTAAGTGGATTCCCTCATTTTGTACACCTGGTACTTAGACGGGGCCTATATAAGGAATAAAACATTTCTAGAACACAAAATACTGGTCATATTAAATAAAAGTCTGATAAGTTATTCAGAAAATTATTTAGTTAACGTATAAAAATATATCCTTAAGGTATTTGAATTATTTAAGTAGTCAAGATCCTGATCAATTAGTTACTGATCCATGAAAATCTAATTGTTTTACGAAAAAAAGCACCCTCTAAGTGCGAGTTATCGTATGAGAGCCGTCATAAATATTTATTTTACGTTGGTTTTATATCAGCAATAGTAGCAATATTCTGGGAAAAAATTAATTACTACCACTCGAAATATGATGCCTCGTAACAGACTGACAGTCTGTGGAATTTTAACAATAGGATCTTAAAATGTGTGATTATTTTTTCAATAATTTTTAATTACATGTTTTACAATATCGAAGTGAAAAATAAACACAAAATATACTGATGATATTACAATTAACATGCAGAATTTTCTTCTTGAACATGATATTGATTTAATATGGAACATCGTGTTTTTTTCTAATATATGAGGTGTTACAGAAACCCTAAGAGTATGAAAATTCGTGTGAAGCCAACCGAAGCCAATATCGGGGGCAGACTTATTGTAGTGACATATTTAATAATAATCTAAAGTAACTGGAACGTAACAGTCGAATATTTCACAGTAACGGATACGAATATGACATCAGGAATATTTCATTTTGTTCGAATACTGTCTTATGTAAAGTTATAAGTTTATATACAAAAGAATACTCTTTTAATCATAATTTCCTAAGTTTTTTTTTAGTAGTATGCTTCAATATAAAATATTTATATTTATAAAATTCTAAGTTTTGCCTAAGATCAATGAACAGTAAAATAGAATGTTCTGTTTTAAATACAACATTTATTAAAGCTTATTTTTTAGCTGTCTTACAGGAACATATGAAATGTGTTAAAACCCAATTTGAATGTGTTATTGTTTAGTCATAATGAACTTTTTGCACAAAGATAGGTTGGATGAAATATAGAATTACATATACGTTACTTAAAATAGAAAATTTATTAGTTAGTATTATGTATTCGACTGTATTATCTACATCACTAGAAATTTTCTCGTGCCATTTTATTTTTCCTTAAGTAGTTTTCTCTTAATCTTCAAGTACTTTAATTAGATACGAATAAACTTAAAACAAAAAATAGAAATAAGTTGCAGTGCTCCAAATGTCTTTGAAGTCTGCTCTATAAATAATCAAAGAAAATAAAATCTTATCTTTTCCGGAGTAAATTTATATAAATGAAACTTTTAAAACAATCTCAGTATACAAATTTTATTGAATGTAAAATTTTCTATATGTCTTTTTAATCTAAAGGAAAGTAAAATGTCTGCTGTGATAAAACAAAATACTCCAAAAATTTATGGAAGCGTGGGTCTAAAGGCAATATTCACACTTAAAGATCGTCCTACAAACATTGAAACAGAAATAAAATTTTGCGAATCGATTCACTTTAAAAATAACTTTGTTAGGTAAGTATCTATGTAGTTCAAAGTCACACTTGATACTTGACAGAAACGAATCAACGTAAAAATTACAACAATTCTTACAATTATTGCAAAAACCTACTTAGTTGGTGTCACTTTAATTATTTTATTGTTTGTCTCTTTACAGGGAACTTTATCAAAGTGACAATCCAATTTGATTTAAATGAACAGGACTTACGCCTCCATAATAATGGAATCAAAGTGACAAAGTGTTTCTAACATCCGCCACTAAAATTGTTTGTTGAAATTTCAGTGCCTCAATTCTATTTATAGTAATTTTTGTAGATGTATTGTAAGTATGTATTGTTGAATTTCATCGTAAATGCGAAGCTTTTTATACGTAAGTAATGTTAGCACCATTACTTTAATTTAAATAAGTACAAATAGGTACAAAGTATACTATTTGTTCCGTGATTAATTGAATCATTTTCAGTATTTATACAATAAATTAACTCAATGTGGCGTATGTAGTACGTACACATCAGGCGAACTCAATAAAACACTTGAGTATATATATACATATTAAATTGTTTTCCATACTTCCACCTCCCAAGTGTTCAAAATAGTTGTATTGCTTTTTAAGAAACATCCTAAGAACCAGCTTTTAAATAAATAATCCTTATCTAGTTTGGTTTCTTCGTTTAATAATATTGAGCCCCTTTTAAGATATGTGTCATCGTGTTTATGAACTCTTATATGATTTTTCGACTTCGTGACCATCGGGCTACATTAGGACATTGTTCCTTCTATTAAAAATTTGGTAATTATGGTTGGATTTAGAACTTTATCAAAGTCGACTGATTAGGTATCCTAAGTTACTTCTTAAAATATTACCAGTCCAGCCATTTTTGGGCTTAACCACAAAAAAATTACAAACAGAAATTAATTAAAATCATTATTAATGTACTTACAGATTTTCGTGTATTTTTTTTCTTTTCATTATTAAAAAATATAATACTTCTTTGTTTCACACTATTATTTAAAATTAAAAGTATTAACTGTTCAAAACCGTCTTAGGCCGGTCAATTTAGACATAAAAATTGTGGTCAAATAACGAAAAACCCGGAACGCCAAATAATGGTGGAGCGCTGGGGATCACATGGCTTATATGCATATATGTATATCACGTATAATGTGAATCTTAATATCAAAAAAAACATCGTAGATAATTTTAAGATGTAGAACTTTGAGTTGAAGTTTTGGTTATAAAAGATACCGTTTTCGAAAAAAATTCCAGAAACCTCAAATTTTAACCTTTGACCCCGAATTACTTTAAAAGCACTCATAGGATATACGGAGGACTTTAAGAACTTTATATGTAACGGTAAGCCTCAGCTCTCCACCGATATTTGACTTGTTTATAATTTTAAACGTATATATTGTCCGGACTATCTTTGAAGTAGCTCGATGGTGTAATAAATAACCGACCTTCTGCTTTGCTATACATCCATTTATAAAAGTGCTGTATATTATTACTTTTAAAAAATGTTATTTTGTTAACTACACACATTCCTAGATATTTTTACATGTCCTTGCTTTACTAACATGAGGGTATGAGAGCTTAATTGGTAAAGCAACTGAAATCCAATATTGCATAGATTGTAGGTTTTAGCAGGAGCTCGTGTCGGTAAATTTCTAACTGTATAATTTCCAAATTGAATTGAAATTCAATTATTGCCTCAACATTACTGTAATCCTAAAAACCTTATTTTACTAATATGAAAAATAACAAATTTCTTATACTAATAGTAAGAAAGTCAAATTAGTAAGAGCCATACACAAACATTTTCATTTTACACAATAACAACACACGCAGCATCGTAATATTTGAATATTTTTTTTCCTGGATTAATATTTAATGATAATAATGAACATGAAATAAATATTGTTTATGTTATAAGTTTGGTTTTATTAGGGTGCAAGTTGTCCCAGAGGCATCTATATTAGTCATTAGTATGAAACATGAGTTCCGTTCAACAAAAATGTTATCACGATATTACCAGTGAAAGGTGACTTTGTTTTGCTGTATAAAATATTAGTTTTATTTAATTCAACTTGGTGATATTCTACTAGTAATTTCAATCTTTGATAGATTTCGTTCTTCCATTTTACTTGTAGTCAAATAAGAATATTATAACATGTATGTATGTATGTACTTTTTATACTGGAAAAACGTGTAATGAGGTACGTTTAATATCTTAGGATCCATTATCCAGCTTAAGTACTTGAAAGAGGGTTTCAGTATTATATAACATACTCAGACTCTTGATAGAACTCAAATATTTCAATGTAAAATATGTAATTTTTTAGACATTTTTAAAGATTTTGGTCACATAATCAAAAGCCATGACTATAATCCCTACTACATAATATTATAAATGCGAAAGTACCTCTGTCTGTCTGTTACGCGTTCACGTCTAAACCATTGAACTGATTTTAATTTGGTACAAAACAAAAAAACAAAACAAAAATTTGGTACAGAGATAGAGTTGACCTTGAGAAAGAACATAGGATAGTTTTTATCCCAGACTTTTGAAAAGTTCTCTTGAAAACGCGATATAACCGAACTCCACGCGGGCGAAGCTGCGGGCGGAAAGCTAGTAAGCATATAAAAATAGAAAATACAACATTATAAAATATACCCTCAACATAGCGAACTTAACATAAAACAACACTATTGAAAAAAATCTTATCTTTACTTAGTAAAGTTACATACTTTAAAAAGGAAGTCAATGGTTGAGATAAAAATTATAAACTTCAAATGTTTCAGAAGTAAAATATTTTGACTTTATATATTTTTAATAAAAAAATCTTTCCAAATATTAATAATATCTCGCTTTGCTTAAACAGCCCAGTAAAAATATTTTGTATAAGAATAAATTCTGCACATAGTTGAATAAAATATAAGAAAATCTTATATTTTCAGTTTCAAAAATAAGAATTAAAGGAAGGTGATTTGTAAATATACTTTATTTAAAGAAATATCAAAAAAGAGAAATTTATATGCATGTAATAATGATTTGAATAAATATTTATATACTAAATATACAGGGTGGCAACCGAAGTTTCCAGGAAAACTACGAAACATACTTATATGTATGTTAAAATAAGAATTGCATGTTAAAACTTATAACCTATACCTAAAATACATGATTGCTCCGATGTTAGGATGACAATGACATTCTATTGCTTGTATGGTGTAAGGAATCTTCTGGTTCACACAGCTTGGTGTTTGTTCCGCGGAGTCAGCGGCGCCACTCGCTGTATGATATTTTAAGTATACAACGATGTCGCCCCGGCAATTATTTCTTAGTATGTAGCGCCTACGAAACATACTGCTAATGTAAGAAAAAACATATGAAAGTAGATAGGCAGTCGCATTGTACTATATGTATGGAATTTCCCTTAGGTAAAGGCCTCCTCTAAATATTCTATTAGGCTATTTGTTGCCATTGTAGACCAGCGATAATTTTAATATTGTCATTGGGCCTTTTCATCATATAACTGTTATTCTCAATTTTGTCCAATTAATAAGTACTATATAACCAGCTTATTTCCAAATTAACTTTTCGATAGAGTTAAGAGCCTCAACTAATTTTAATTTTGATTATATTTTTTTTTATGTGAAAGGTGGCAAACGAGCAGACGGTCCACTTGATGGAAGGTGGTTTCGGCCGCCTATGTACATCCGCAACATCTCTGTTGCGGATGCGTTGCCAACCTTGTTTTTTAGGGATTGGGAGGGGTGGAAATAAAGGAATGGTAGGAAAGGGTAGGAATGGGGATAGGGCAACCGGCTCTCTCACTCATCGGACGAAACGCAGTCATTAAAGGCTACTTCACGCCGATCTTCTGTGAGAGGGTGGTACTTCCCCGTGTTCGAGCTGTAGTAACTGACCACAGCTAGGCTCTACCACCTTAAAAATTATATTTTATTCTTCAATAATTATAATTGTACTATTTATATTTTTTCGATTTTGTTGATAAATTTCTATGTTAGGCAACATGTCAGATAAAGAAACTGTTTCCTGTGTGAAGCGTAAAGAATAAACGAGTACATTAAATTTTCATAGTTAAATCAAGTCAACTACAAATCGCAAAAAAAAAAGAAATTCACCGTAACAGTCTCTTGCCTTAAATTCTTTTCATGACTTTAAATTTGTACCGATGGATTCCAGTTTGACTCTACCTGAGCAATTTCCATATACATGTTTGAAACGTCTAAAATATTTTTCTTTTTCTGTTTAGCCTTTTTGCGTTTTCCATGTACTTTCAAGTGAAATTATATCAAAAAAATTTTGGTATAGTTTATCAATATATCAAGCTGATATACAGCGATGTCTGTTACTCTTCATATTTTTAAATCATCAATAAATAATTTATAATAAATACTTTTGGTCTTTAGTAGAAAAATCTTGCTTATACAAACTGTACACTTTCCTCATATGTTGTAACTGTGCTTTATCACTAAAGAGAAATGTTTATAAATCGTTTTAAAATCATAAAAACTTATTTACTCTTTGTACACGATCGTGTACCATTATGATTGTGAATTAATTTTCTGGCATGCTTATATTTATGTGGGCGACGTGTTCCCGATGTAACTTTCAATATATTTTTTTTTTATTATGTTATCGAATTTTTCCATACTTGTCCTACTTTTGTCCTCTTCTGCAGAAAATAAACTTTATTTTATTTTATATTC
Source organism: Danaus chrysippus (assembly GCA_916720795.1). Lineage (NCBI taxonomy): Eukaryota > Metazoa > Arthropoda > Insecta > Lepidoptera > Nymphalidae > Danaus > Danaus chrysippus. The sequence continues at coordinate 3,625,835 of CAKASE010000062.1, forward strand.
GACAATGATTTTTGCATTTCTATTAGTCGTTATTATGATAGTGTTCTAATATTTCAGCTTTTTATCTTACACTAGTTTTTGCCCGCGACTTCGTCCGCGTTAGTTTCGTCATTAGTAATATATGTATAGCTGACCAGGCGAACTCTATTCCGTCTTAGAGGCCATAAATAATCAGGTTTTTCCTGTTTCAATCAAACATAATGATTGACATATTAGTTAGTTGTCAAATCTAATGTCAAAAAAAGCGTTTGTATGGGAAATAGAAAAGGGCTGGTTTTAGGGTTTTCCCGGCAATTATTCCAATTTTTCTCACCTTTTATACCTTCCCTGAACCTCCACAAACATTTCAAGACTAAGATAAGACAAATCCGTTCAGCTGTTCTCGAGTTTTAGCGAGACTAAGGAACAGCAATCCATTTTTATATATATAGAAGATTACTTACTGCTTATCATTATATAATTATACAAATATAAATACACATTTTAATAAAGTTGTCCAAGGGTACATAATATATTTATAGAATCCAAATATATAACAACTAAACAAATAGATCCCACAAGTCTTTGTTTAATTAATTAAACAGTGCTTCCACAATACTCTTATGTTATTTACATTTTATAGTAATTAGCAATATAAAGAAAACTAAAACTCGATCTTTTAATATTGATAATATAAAAATGTTGAAACGAGATAATACAAAAATATCACATACAAAAAATATACTAACGCATTGATATCTAGTCTTCACATTGATACCATAAATCACAAAGCAAATCTACCTCATGTAAAATGTATTTTTCAGAGCAATGTACCTCTTCAAACAAAAATTTATCTCAAATTCTCCACCGAAATATGAATGTACGATACATTTCAATGTACTTACATCAAAACCTGATGTTTATATGGGATGTTCATAGTAATAATATAAGTAGACACAAAAATAAATAAAAACTTTTGCAATGCCAGTTATATTATAAAAGTTGTGTTCAAACGTCTACCTTTATAGGACCGTAAACAAAGACCACAACGGAATTAAAATTGTCAGGGTGAAATGTAAGGGTCTACTTCAAACGGGAGATAAGGGTAACAAGCGATCCACCGTTTCTGTTTTCGTAAAATTATAATATGAAAAATGAGTATTATGTTATGTAAAATAAACTCATTTTAAATTCATGTTGTGTATGTCATTAATACTTGAGAATTTATCGTATGATGACGTCTCATACAATTTGATTTTTATATTATAATAATGTCATTAAATTGATATACCTTACAGCATGTTTGTATTCTAAAAATTGAGAAAAATAAAATAGTGTTACAAATATTATAATATAAAAATATACATATTTCATGTTTTTAGGATAATAAGATGATGGCTAAACATATGACGAAGTTTTGGTGTATACATAAAACATGTGATTTAAAAAATACCTATATACGACAAAAAAAACTAAAATTAAAACATTACTAAAATTAAATCATATATCACATTGTAACACATTCATATGACAGTTATTTTTACATTCGTTTAATAATTTTCATGTTTATTAATCAACATTTTGATTATATAAAATATGGTCTGAATTTAAAAATAAAGGATTGCTTTTGAGTTTGGAATCTGTCAATACTATTGTTCATTGTACTTTGTTAATGTCGTGTTATTATGGTATAATATTTCATGATATTAAATGAAGCGGAGGATAAAGAGAACCGAATCGCTTTAAATATATTACATAATGTAAGTGGAAATAAAAATATTTAAATTTTATTAACCCTAGAAAGATAATCATATTGTGTAGTACTAAAAAGATACTTATGCGTAAAATTGACGCATGTGTTTTAATTAGCTGTAAGTTGGGGTTTATTAATTTATTTGAATAAAATCGTGTCTTATATACATTAACATATATATTAGAATAATTAAAACTGCAGATAATTTATTTATAAACATTTTTTATTAAAAATAAACTAAAAACTATAATCTTCTTTCATAAACCAAATAAATTTTTTACCACTTACTTTTTTCATCACAAATTATTTTTAACTATTATAATCAACTTTTTTTTTCACAAAATCTACAATAGGGATATCTTATACATAATATTAGGAAAATATTAAAGATGTTATCACGCAAATATCTTTTCAAAGTAGCAGTTTCTAACCGCTTTCACATAAATGGAGAAGACAGACCCAAGCTAAGATTCTTCATGAAATTTTTACGACTTAGAGGCTTTTTTCCTTTGTAATGAACATTGTGGCTATAAATTATGTATATACCTATGAGTTTATGCAGGCAATGTTTACCATTCCATACAACAAAGCCATAGGCCATCTATTTGTTTTCCTTCTACAGGACATCAGAGAACACATTTAGTCGAGTGTGTCTACTCTGCCTTCTGTTTGATTATAATACATAATCATTTCTGGTTTACCAGTCACTTCAATGATAGTAGCATCCTCATCACAAGACGATTATAAGTAAACCATTCTTGCCGTTTTCGCTTTATATAAGAAGAGAGTAAGAGGTCCGTCGAAACAAAACATTGATATTGGTTGTTCAGTGGTTCTTAGCCTATCTAAGATTATGCTTTCACTTGACGTTGGCTGTTCTTCTTCTAACTCATCTATAAAAGCCTCTTCTGTGTCGCTCTGCACGTCATCTTCACTCTCATGGTCCGCTACTTCACTGTCGGTATACTCTCAGGGAATCTCGTCATCACTTTGCATGAAACTGGCCAGGATATGGTCTTCGTCTAAGTTTCTATTTCCCATCGTTGCTTTAATATCTATAAAAAGAAACTAGTAATATAAATAATGATATACGGTTATAAAAACATTCAAAATAGGAAAACAAATTGTACAAGTCAAAATCATAAAAGTCACATACAAGATAATCATGCGTAATTTTGACGCACGCGGTCGTTTTATTTCAAAATCGGTTGCACTTACCTTAAGTTCACGTGCGCCATGCGGAAGCTCCCAGCGACGAACGAGATGTCCTAAACACACAGCTATGGATTCGCGTTATTTAGGAAGAGAACGCTGTATTTCGCAAACGCATGCGTTAATTTTACGCAGACTATCTTTCTAGGGTTAAACGGTTGGTATTGTGTAACGGTTGGTACACCAGGCTATTAATAGGTATAATGAAACTTTCTCTATTTGTAACAATAGAAAGCCGTCCACGTAGTGTTTGTACAAAAAGTTGATTTAAAGGTAATAAGAAAGAGAATTTATAGAAATTCTATCCACAATCCAAAACATTGTAACTTGAAAGATGAAGATAGTTCCTAGATAAATATATTTTATGTATTCAAACTAATATAAAAGTAAATAAGATAAAGTGGTCATTTAACCGATAATAATTTAATAAGGATTAGGGAGTAAAAACAAAAAAATTCTTTAGTGGTACACAAAACGAGGTCACAAAAACATTTTGCTTAGGGATCTAAAATTTTTACCATTGAATACTATATTTTCAGTTTTAACTAGGTACAGAACGTTTATTTCTAACCAAGGTGAGATGAAAACAGTTATGACCCGGGAGTGAAGCTGATGAAAGGTCTATTCTTGGTTGTTGAATATGGTGTTGTTAAGAGGCCAAGATAACTTCTCAAGAATAGCATCATGATAAACTTATGCCGATTTCGTGATACATTTTTTTAACAAAAATATGCCTGCATCACTATTCCATAGCTAGCACTCTTTCAAATCATGATAGAAGTATGATTATGCTCACTTTGTTACTGTTGACTATTTGAGAGTCTTTTTCATCGGTCAACCAGAGTTACAGCATGTGTGTCCATGCTATCGTTGTAGACTTTGTTGGCATCAGCAGGAAACGATAAATACACTTCCCCCTTTTACATGTACTTAGCAAGAAATTGGAACATTTTCGTCTGTGTCTATATTTCAATAACAATTTGGATATCTTTAAGGCCTGAATAGGTTATTTCTAAGATAGTGTTTTCATCACCTACTTTTCTATTCCCACTTTCAAACACCAAGAATATCAGTAAAGTACGATCCAGTTCAAATGAAAAAAAGGACCCACTAAAAACAATCTAGGAGTCAAATAAAATAATAATACTGCATAATGCAAAGTTGCGAGTTTTAGTTTTTAAATATTAATATTTACTGATTTTGATTCCAGTTCTAGAAATTCTATAAAATAACTGTTATTAAAATTTTTATAAAAAAAATATTATTGACTATTACTGTTACGAAAAATAAAATTTATGAAATGTTTAAAAATTACAAAATATGTTATGTGATAGAATAGAATATACTTTACTGTACACCACAAACAGTAAATTTTACACGGAAAAAAAATAAAATAAATTGAAATGTACAAAAAGGCGGTCTTATCGCTAAGTAGCGATTTCTGCCAGACAACCTTCGATTTGGGGAAATTGATACTAGTGATATTATGAAAACGAATTAAAAAACAATAAAAATGTTACATGGTAACATTGATTTCTCCTTTATTGACATTGATATCTCCTTTTCCTGCTTTAAAATGCCTTTGCTTTACTCCTGCTCTGTAAGTTACTGTAAAGCGACATGCAATGAATGGAGCAAAATCTTCAAGGTGATATAAAATGTTCCGTCTAAAAATCTATTTCATTATTTTTCCCTGGTGGAACATAAGAGAAGTTTCAAAACATAGCGTCCACAATTAAAAATTTAAAATAATCTTGGTCTTAAAACTTTAATAATTAATTAAAGATCTTGAAAGTTAAAAAAGTTTTATTAAAATTTTAAGCCTGTAATATTTCTTCTAACATACATACTTACTTATTCTCTCACGTTTTATTCAATTATAAAACCAATGTCACTGTTTTTGTTTAAATGTAGTGTACATATAGCGCATTATAATTGCGTAATTAATTATGTAACTTTTTTATTTGCTTTTTTGATTTTGGTTTGATTCATTTGGATAACTTTACTTTGAATCCAATGGAAGACTATTACTAATGTATTTTTTTATGCAATGGACTTCAAAAACATTCTGTAACATTTCCCAAAAATTGCTTTGTTTCTTGTTTATAAAATCATAAGTATTAACACAAAAATATTTTGCACGTTCTTCTTTGTAGGACGAAATAGATGAGAGCGTAAACAATACATCAGTCATATAGTCATATGTAGTCATAGTTATTACCAGACATCACAACTGATATTACCCAAATTAATAAAAGACGTAAACATCCTTATTTTTAATTTATCTAAAAAAGCTCTATACAAACATTCACAACTTTAATGGAACCATTTAAATGCATAGCGCGCTATTGTAAAACTCAGCAGCCACTTCAAATGTGTGCTTACTCTTCATATAAGTATTTTAAAGATTAGTGAATCCGATCTGATTATTTTTCCATTTTCGTCTAAGCACCAAATAACTTTATTTTTAATAAGATTCAAAATATACTACTACATATTCACTCAATAATTTTCATCAGTAGAAAATAATATATATAAAACAAATATTTTTCGTATTATAACTACGCGTTTTATATTATTTAGACGAGATTTCGTCTGCCCGCGATCACTGTTGCTGAAAAATAACCGAAACCTCAGGAGTATGTAGTTTTTAAAATAATAAATATATTTATTTAAATGAATACTCGTGAAACTCTTAGATCTCTATAGAAAATAATATATTTTAAAGCATTTCATTCAAATAAAGATAAAGTTTTGCATTGAATAAGTGTATAAGAAAGGAATTATTTTCTTTTGATAGGTACTACGTTTCTGGCTTAAATCGCAGACCCTCCAAGTTTGTGTTTGAGTTCATTTCTGGGAAAAAGATGTGAAATTATTCTTGGAATCTGGCCAAAACTATAAAGCTTGAGATAGCTGTTTTTATGATACTTTTATATTATAAATCGTAAGAAAATATATATTTATCATTTTTACAGTTTTTGTAAGTGAAGAAAATGTAATCATATTATTTGATGAACATATTTTATTGTCCTTTTAAAAACCAATACATATTGTCAGGGTGTTATTTATAATTCATACCTTTTCTGTAGATATTCGACATATTTTTTTTTGTTTTTCGTCTACACATGCATATTTAACTACACATTTTTTTTAAATAATAGTATTGTAGTCTCAACATGGACTATCCTTGACAAAATGTACTTTTGTTGCTAAATGCAAGATATTAAATAAAGACTCAGACAATAATTTACAAAGAAGGAATATAGAAATGGTCACAAGACTTTCATCGGTAGAATAAAAAATCTATATCCCGTTATCCCATGAAATATAATCGCAAAGTATTAGATTTCAGATGGGTAAGAAACAATGATTTTCTTATTTAATAAAATCTTTGGCAAAAACATAAAAAAAAACACACTAGTAGTGCAACATATATTTATAAGTGTAAATTAAAGTGAATGAATATAAAGTGATATGAATTGGATTATTTATTTACTTTAAAATAAAAATATAATTATACTACTCTCAATAATTAACAGGGAATGCCAGTTAAAAGTTTTAAATAGAATTCTAACGCCTTATTGAAATTAATCTCTTCAATTCAAATTATGTAAGTAAATTTCTAATACTTTAAAGTTAAAAGCCTTTACTTAGGTCTAGCATTAATATCATTTGAAAGAACTGAATTTTAAACGGTAAATTAATTACTAAATAACGAGTTTCGTTGAGTTCTAAGCTATTCCCTTCATTTTTTCTATTTGTTCTAAATAAGAGTAGGAATAAAGAAAGTCTTTTTTATTCTCATAATTAATTATACTAAAACCTTAAAAGCTATTTAACATGTTACTTTACACTTTTCTGAATATAATAATGTAATTAATACGGCAGGAATGTCCTCCTCTTGTTTGTCACATTTTTAAAGCTTTCAGTAGCAAATTTATTTATATAAGATTCAAAAGAATAGGTAGTTAAAAATTAACAATTAAATATTTTTCCTTTTGAAAAAAAAGGTAATCTTTATAACTTTCTTGAAAATGCATGAACAAAAATAGAAAGTAGGTTTCCTACGTTCTACGTTCTTTAACATGATATTTTCATGTTTTATTGCTTCTTTTATAACTGCTCCATTAAAATGTACTTCACATCTTTTCAACCGTTATAGCGTTGATTTTATTAAGTCGACTACATCAGCGATAATAGAATTTTGAAATAATAAACGTCTTTTTATATTTCGCTAACATTAAAAATACTAAGCAATTTATTGAGGTTGTTATCAACGTCCAAATATGCTTGAAAGCTTTCAATTCATCCAATTTTATGGCAAAGTGGTTCTATTTTCATTATATATTTTTCTATCTTACTATTATATTTAAAAACAAGTAAACTAATTAGATAAATAATCAAGAACCTTAGATGTTTTCTTCAAAAAAGAAGATCAGGATTAAAGATTGAGAAATTGACCAAACAACATTACTCATGAAGCACAAATTTTAAGCTGCTTATTAAAATTCAAAAATGAACAGTAGTTCGTTACACCGAATTTTCATTCAAAACTCCTTTTATGGATGAAATTTCGAGAAAATGCTGGTTGAATAATAAAAACTATATGTACATTTACACCCAATAAACATAAATAAATTTTAAAAACTAACAAAATTTTACGAAAAATATAACGTTCTAACTACAAAGGACTCATAATTTAAAATAAATTTTGTTGATGATGTTATTAAACATCGAAAATTATGTATAAGAAATTCATTAAAAAATAATTAAACGTGCCATAGTTTCACATAAACAATGTCTGTATCAATAAATTAATTTTATTAATGAATCACCTTCACGGGATTAAAAACAAAGAATACAATGGAATTAAAAATGTCAGGGTTTCTTACTTGTGATATAAATAAAGTAAATAAGGAAATCGTGTTCATTGAAAACACATTTAAAATATCTTGCAAAGAAATCAATATTTATTAATTTCATGAAAATTTTATATAAATTTTGCTTGAATATAAAAATATTTTAGCCCGAGTCCTTATTTTTCTACCCTTAATCTCAATTTTATTGAATTTAACATTTTGTAAAGAGAATATTCAGTATCGCTTCAAAAATATTATTTAAAATATTAGCATTGAAATAAATTAAAACAGCCATCCATCATCAACATTGGATTTAAACGAAATATTTTGAAAACACGGCCAGACGAGATGAAATGGATTTTTCATACATTTAAGCTGATATATGATCTTTATTTTACTATCAATCCTAAAGAAAAAACATTGCCCATAACTTAAAGAGAAATTATGTTGTTTAAAAGGCAAGATTTACGTAAATTTCTTTATCCCTTTTAATTTAAATTAAAAAACATGATTATTCTTTAATTTAAGAGATAAAGATGACAATGTATTTTATTTGATTCAATTCAATGAAATCAAATATGAATTTAAGGACCTGATTCTCATATATATATATATATTTTTTTACATTTTTTTACATTGCTTTTTCTTAAAACTAAGCCTTTATTGCTTTAGGCCTGTTTCTAAACATTATCTTATAGATATATTTAAGAGAAGAACAAAAGGGTACCGTTGTTAAATAATTTTACCGTAGCAAAATTATAAAACTTCTGGACCGAGTTCATAAAACTTCAAACCAACTTTACAATTTTGTATGATAACAATGATTTGAGCTGAATAAGTTTTTACTCTTGGGCTATAGAGTTCGTGAAACATTTGAGTAAAATGTCTATAGTTTAGAAAGGTAAAGAAAGCTACTGAGTATATAAGATTTTTTTTACATTATAAACTTTAAACATAATATACTTATTAGTTAAAATTCTTTACGAGATCTGAAGCATTTTCAACAAAAAAATTAAATTTCATAGCCTTAATACTTAGTTTTATAAGACCTAATTTTTAATAACAGAATAAATGAATTCCACCAGCGGCAGGTTAGTAAGTCGGAACTCAAAACGTTTCCTCTAAACGTATGTATGTGTGTATATTGCAAACGTAAATTTGTTAAGTTACAGCGTAAAAACATACTCGTAGTCTCAAAATATAAGAGCATGTCGGCTTCGATGATTAATAATAATTTATACAAAATAAATTTGTTATTAGTTTATTTCTTCGTAAATAGAATCAGAAAACGGACTGAAAATACCTTTAGATAATAATTTTAGTCTTATAAATGAAAACGAAAGGTATTGTACAAGAATTATGACGTCATTTACCTACTACTCAGTGTATATTGTATAAGGTGAGTTATAAAAGGCGGGTACAGTTCTTATCTCTAAACAAGATATATCGTCAATATTACAGTTGTCCGCGCTAGTGACGCTGTCTAAAGTTATTTCACACATCTTATTAGACTAACATCAACTGTCAGTTTGAAAAAAGGGGGATACATTAGACGGTACAATTCACATTTCTTTATTTCAATTATAAATCCGCTTGAATCATAACTTTTTGTAGTAGTATGTAAACAATGATAAATATATTTGTATTAATTTCTGTTGATTGATAAATTATTATTTAACAACAAACTCGCTCATATTCCAAAATCAACCCTACCAATAGTCTCTGCTCTGCGAAAACAAGCACTGAAATAACCAATTACATATAAAAATTGCTTTTCTGTTAGTTTATGAACATTTTAATATTGTTAATTTTTGCCGTCAATTTTCGCAGTATACTCATACCGAAAAATTAAAAGAGTAGCTTATTCTGTTGGTTACAAAATTCATAAAAGTAAATTAAATGTCTGACCTGAGTTATAATGATAACTGTTAAACCATTCTATAATGAATTTTATGTAGCGAACACCAGCAACCAATGGTGTTAGACAATTATGTGGCTTAATTTCGACGCAAATGTTACGAATACCACACAAAGATATTTTACTTTATTAATTTATGTCTGTTTTTTAATATTTTTTTGCATGAAATGGATGGATGGATAATGGATGTTAAGCTGTTAGCTTGATTTTATTTTAAATTATTTTTACCTAAGCGATCTTCTTTATAACAATATTTTACAGTATAGTTCCTAAAGCTGATTAGATTGTAGTAGTACTCTACTTAATTGAAAGTAGTTCAGTAGAATAACTTGCGATACGTGATGCAGTTAAAATTATTGTGTATCTACGTTACCTAACCTTTAGTTTACTTGAGCTAAGTGCATTCTCTAAAAAACATGACTTTGGCAGAAGTTTTAAATAGCTGATTAAGTGGAGAATAGTAATCAGCATTGTGAATCTGAAATAATAGGAACATTTGCTAAGAAAACCATTTGGCTAGCAATAATAGTATTTTATATTCGGATCTATGTTTTTCAATTGAAGCTTAGTGAAAATATTTAAATACTATAAGACTTTGTTTTACTCTCTAAAGAATATTTTGTCATACAAAGACTTTAAATAAACATTCTTTAAATAAGACTTTAAATAAACATTGTAGCTCATCAAGTGTGAAATTAAATTTAGAAGTATATTGGGCTATTTTGTAGTGTTTCGCGAATTCACTTACTTTTCATATTCAGTGTCCTAAAAATTTTATCAAACTTTTCAGCTATGTGTGAATAAAAACATACCAATAAAAATTTTAGAAGAATAAATCTGTTGTTCAAATAAAAAAATATTATTATTTTTGTTGCCTTCAAAATGGTAGTCGTAAAAAAGTAAATTTAGTAACCTAAACAGAATATGTATTTTATATTTATTTCAAAACTAAATACTAAGAAAGATGTTTAGCAAGTTCTACTTCCCCAAATCCCGCTTCAGTATTGTAGATTTGTCAAAAGTATATATACCGAGTATTATTAAATATTCGTCACTTAATCCGTGAACGAGCCGATTGGTCGACATTCGGTAGAATTATTCATGTCCACTCAACTAGAAATACATTAGCAACTTTCTAGTTTTTGCCAGTTGCTATTATAAATTTTATTATACAATATTTGTCATATAATAATCTGTATATTGTTGTCATAGTATTGTTTCGCTTTTATAGCTCTTTGTTTGAGCACTATGATAAACGTTAATACGTAGGTAGTTCAACAGTTTTTATTTTAAATTGTAGATGACTAATAATAAATACATTATTATTATTATTAAGCAAGTTTTCAGGGACAATTTACAAAAAAAGTTATTTTATCATTATATTTATTCCATAAACCGTCTCTAAATTTCTGATAATTTAATATTATAGCAAGGTATCAATAGTCGTTCATAAATCTTACTTCTCTTACATACAAAGCATCGCTGAAGATATTAACGAAAATCCGATATGAATATTTTATCCAATATCGACTACATGTTACTAGTATACCTTAAATTGTAATACTGGTTTTACACATCTATCTCTTTATAATTTAAACAATGTTTAAGACTATATCTTTTATTATTTTTAGTGTTAGTCTAATTAAGAAATAAAATGAGTAAGGGAAAATGAGACAACACATTAATGAAATGTTTATTAAGTAAGGTTACAAATTAAATGTAATTATAGTAATACTTTTACTTGATTCATCATATTATTGTAGCGACCCTACAATAACGTACACCTGTTGGAGAAAATTTCTACTCCGGTGAGATTTGAGCTGATATTTTATTTGTATTAATATAACGGAACCCTCCTCAAATCACACAATCGATTTGACGCAGAGGCAATAACTAACAGAAAGAAATGATGATAATTAACATTGCTTATGAATTTTATAACTAAATTTAACCTATACTTGAACTAGAGGATGGTGTATTTCAGATTTAACACTTGCATTTACTTAAATCTCATTTTTATTTTCTTAGTTAACGTATTCATTATGAATACTCTGTTTATTTTTGGGTTTTGTATTAAAGTTAGTTTCACCTTTAATCTCAAAATGGAATTGAATATACATTCAATTGCTATTGGTCGTAAGTATAACTTGAAACAGTTTTCAAGAGGCTTCTACGTCTAGAGAATGCTCTCAGACTCATCTTAGGTTGCGGCGCCGATAGAAAAACATTTGTTATATAGCTATTTCAACTTAGAACCTTTTATATTATGTATTATTATAGATTTTATTTTTATTTTAATATGACCTATAAGTATTATATTGTCGAAGAAAATTATATATTTTTAAACTAAAGTTTAACTTTCAATCTGTGTTATTAGAATACGGTTATACGAAAAAGGGAACTTAAATAGTTATCTGTGTTAATCAATTATGTTTTCTATAAACTATGAAGTTGAAATATTAAGATTGGATGTTTTAATAATTAATTACTAAAACTAACGTAATGTAATGTGTTTATATGAATATCTAAGATTATTCGTCATAGCTTAATATTTAAAATTAAAAGAGTAAATCTAAGGAATTCACAAAAACCATTTATATTCGCAAACACAGTAGTCCGAGAGCCATCCAGGAGGAAAATTTCCTACTTTCAATTACGCATTAAAGTCTGAAATAAAGTAGTGACAGTGTTTGTAAGTGTATTAATAGTTAAATGAAAATAGAAGATGGATAAGCTGACTGTTGAAAAAAGTGATTGTGACCGTAGCATTGCTGACGTCACACTACTTAAAAATCAGATATGACAAGATCTTCGACATATAGTATTACAGGTATAGTTATTGAGTAAAGTATAATAAAGTTAAAAAAGAATATTAAAGGAAAACTGTCATATAAAAAACAAGCTTTTGCCCGCGACTTCGTCCGCTTGGAATAGTGACTTCCGGCAGATTTTTGGTTCTTCCCACATAGTACCCGTCCTTGCGGGATTTTTGGAATGGTCGAGTTCCCGCTGAATTTTCAGGTAATCTAATCTAATGAGAATAAATAGGTAGACCACACCTATTTATAGGTTTTATCTAAAGCAAAAAAAAAAAACTGAATACGTTAAACTAAACCCTAATCTAATAAGGATAATTAAGTAGGCGACACCTATTTAGGTACCTACAGGTATTATGAACCACAAAAAAAAATTAGAAACTAAATACTATTTTTAAAACAAACAATACTATACTTATAGAAAACATATACTTATAAATTAATAATCTACATGAAAACAAAAAAGTGTTATTATCGTGTAACTATATACTATCCCAAAACAAATAAAGTACCTACTATATAGAAAACAACTACAAAATGAAACTGTGTTTAAAAAGTAATATTACGATGACAATTAAATCGCATAAACAAATTAGCGCTGTACTCTTAACCAACAACATATTTATTTGTTTATTTGAATAAAGATTAATATTATTATGTTGATACAACTTAAACAAATTATTTCCACCAAATTAGGTACCATAAAAACGGTTAAAAGATAGACATATACCAGACATATATTTTTACACATTTACCACTATATCTTTGTTTCAAACAAACAAACTCTTCAGCTTTATAATATTAGTATAGATTCAATGTTTTCTTCATTCTCTCAATGTTGTAAAAATCTTTACTTTAATTGTTTTAAAGCAAACGTCACTTCAGTTAGAATTCAATGTAATAAATACTTTTTTTTCCATAAGTGTAAAACAAACTACTCGACTTTAAAACTTTTGTCAAATATATTATTTTCTAGATTTAACTAAATTTGTAATATTAGTTATCATATATCCTTTCATTTATAGTCGTATCAAATATATAATTTAAATTCGTATCAAAAAAACGTGTTGCGATGATATAATATCTTAAAAAAATATAGGGTGAAAGGTTGTCTTAGTAAAGTATTTCTAAGTAAAGTTAGTGGAAGGTAGTTCCTACAATGTATTTCTTTCACGGAGTTTTCTAAGACATATTGCTTTTATCGAGATCGCTACTTTCTAAGTTTTCAATAAAAATGAACGTAAGAATACGCATAAATAAATTTCAACCAAAAAAATATAATATTAGTTTTTATAGGTATTTAAAATATTGGCAAATCAACATTTACATACCTACACTGTAAGAATTTAGAAAAACTGTTGGTTATGCACAAATGAAGTATATTATTTTATGTCACAATATTATTTATCATCACCATCCTCATTTCAGCAAAAAGACGTCCACTGCAGGACATAGGCCTTCCCCAAGGATCTCCACGACGACCGGTCTTGTGCCACGCGCATCCAGCGGATTCCCGCGACCTTCACCAGATCGTCGGTCCGCCTTGTTGGGGGCCTACACACGCTGCCTTTCTTTTCGTGGTCACCACTCGACCACTCACTCACTCACTCACTAACACAAAATATTATGTATATCGAATATGTATTAGTATTTAATAACAAGTGAATATAGTTAAACATAAATATAAAACCTTGTGATGTGCTTCTGCAGAAAACAGCTGATGTAATATGATTTCCACCCCATTACTGATGGTGAATACATGATTAAAATAAATGAATAGAATAATCAAATCCTTTTTCTATACTTGTAGTACACTATATTAATTCTTAAATAGGTATTTGAAATACTTTGAGAACTAATAGACAGCATTTTTACTTCGTTAAAGTTTTGTTCTACAAGATATAAAAAAAATATTCAAGAAATGATATGTTTTAATTTTACAATTTTATAACGATGTTTCTATTTGTTCATTAAACTTCAATTAATTTAAGTCAAGAAAGTTAAATCTTCCAAAAAAAAAAAAACAATTTATTTGTTGTGATGTAGAAAAGTTTTCACTAAGCATTAACATTAATAAAGCGTCTACGAATAACTAATCTATCCATTCTAATAATTATTAGAAAGTTATGCTTGATACAAAGTAAACGTGTGAAGTCTGTGGTCGAAGGTACCTTCAAGGCTCTTAAGCAGTTGATATTTATCACCCATATCAACTGCTTAAGAGCAAAATTCTATATTGCAAGCAAAATTGCAGTTACAAGATATAATATTTCAAGTTTGAGAAAAAATTAATATAGTTGTGTTGGAATTTCAAACTCATTTAGCCGTAGTAAAGTATATCCATACGTTTTGTCTCCTTAATGATCACGTACCGTGCGGTTACGTAGTAATTTCCTCCTGCTAAAACTCGCGCTATGAAATAAATTCCCTGTTGTTTTTTTTTCTTGAGAGTTCTCTAAGAGAATAGTCAACGTATTGCTAAATTGTTGGCGTTTATAAGGTTCAGTGAGCAGATGGGTCATATACATATTTGCTACTGACGTGGAATAAAAAATCTCTACTGCAATTAAGGAAGACATCTGACAAACTCTTTTGTACCTCGCGAATTCCTTTAAACTAAACACCCAACAACACCCGTTTTATGTCAAATTTTGCTTTTAAAGAAATTCGGATACTGAAGTGATCTAAAACGATTTTATCATAATATGCACTTATATCGTACAGATTTAGGAACAGTAAAAAAAATCAAACACATGAAACATTCTGAATCTTTTGAACTATTTCTCCTAAAAGCGAGTGATATTATCGAGATGGAATATGAAACGAATAAAGCTAATACAAATATATCTCCAACTTTATATGTCTAAATCACAAATGCATTTGAATTTAAAATGTCTTATCAAATGCCAGATTATTCGATCCATTTTTGACTCAAATAATATTTTCATACATAACCTAACGGCCCCATACTGAAAAAAATAATTCGTGACTATTATTTTATTTATCACAACTCCGTATATGATTTTTTCGACAAGTCGTCAAATGTGTTGCGTCCTCAATCCGGAGAAGAGGAACTTTATTTGAACTAACTTTATTTGAAAATAATAATAGTTTAATATTATGTAATTTCAAATACTTTTAAAAATTTGTGTCTATGTAATAATAATATGATATACAGTGTAAACTCCATATAACGACACTCGATTTAACGACAAACTCTCTAAAGCGTCGAAATCATTTGACTTTGGTTGGTTTAGCTTGTCTACCATACAATGATATACTCTATATAGCGTCACATCCACTCTCAATAACGACAAAATTTAGTAAAAAAAGTACCCTTTAAGTTGCTAATATTAGTAAAAAATGCGCAGCTGTGTACGTTTTTTTGTCGCTTTATTATCCTAGCCGTAATCATGCATACCAAACTTTCTAAGAAATTCGTTCTTCACCAATATGCCTCAATATCGCAAGATATGAATAAAATACGTAAAAAATACAACAACATTACTGGTGCAGCAAAACACGTCAAACAAAAACAACAGACTTTATAACATTCTTTTTTATGTACATAAGTACTAACAGTAGTCTGAAACAAACTTTGTCTTTTTCTAATTCTGATTTTTCTTCCCTCTATTTAACGGCAACTCTCTATAACGCACTAAAATGCACGGTCCCTTCAGTGTCGTTATATAGAGTTTACACTGTAATTAAATAATTTAAATAGCACTAATAATTCGTAAATACTGTACTTTTCCTTGATTTCTCATGTATTTTGGGACATTTATTTG
Source organism: Danaus chrysippus (assembly GCA_916720795.1). Classification (NCBI taxonomy): domain Eukaryota; kingdom Metazoa; phylum Arthropoda; class Insecta; order Lepidoptera; family Nymphalidae; genus Danaus; species Danaus chrysippus. The sequence continues at coordinate 3,642,163 of CAKASE010000062.1, forward strand.
TAAATGGTTAACATAAATACCCACTGCAGCTTTTCTTTTAATCAACGTTAAGTTCAAGTAGGATTTCTAAAAAATCTCTTTCCTCCACCAGTTCGGGATGAGGATTTTTTTCTCCCGTTCAGTATTCTTTTTTACAAATCTATTTTAATCTTTGATTCCTTTGTATGTGTTTTAAAAACCGTCATAGAATTGATTTTATTGTAACCCAGTGACGTCCGTTTAAATCCTAGCAGTAATAGAAGGAAATGTTATCTAGTGTAGTTTGATTTTACTTATAATGTAGTAAGTAATATAATGGATTTGAAAATTAAAATATATTTATCACATTCAGTTTCTCATCATATTTCTAAAATATTACCTTACCCTTCTACGAAAATTAATTTTCCGTAAACGATAAATCAATGAAAAAGAGATACTCGAAAATTTATATTGCTTTTTTCTACTCCGCAATCGAAGAGACCGAACTTGTTTTTTTTCTTACTTCGAATTGTTTTTATAAATGAAAGTGAATATTAATAGCTTCATAAAAAATTATCCTATCCAGACAGGTTTATACTGTGGCTTGTATATCTAAAGATATTTTCAATAAGGCTCCTCGCATATTATGTCGACCAATTCGTTTGGACACAAAAATAAGATAATAAATTTTTTGTTTCGCAATTGTTAGTCATTACTCATTCCTAAAAGTCATATATTATATAAAATAAATTACCAATAATTAAAATAATAATTACAGGTTTCCTTAATTTAAGGAATAGCCTTCTGTGTTAATTAAATTTTCTTGTAGTTATATACCTATAAATACTTTAAATACTTTTCTGGTAAGTAATTCGTTTGTAAAACACTTAAGCAAGGAAATTACTTTCACCTGTTTAAAGTATCCTTTTTATTCTCGTCGTTGTCGTGTTTCAACACTTCGTCTGAGTATTAAAAAAGATCGATTACAGACTTCAATTGTTTGAAAAATATCCTGTAGCATAGACTTTAGTGTGATAATAAAGTATTCATGATAAATTAAAATGAAATTTAAATTTAAATAAAATTAAAAATTCATCAACATTAATATTATTCGAATAATTCAAATGATTTCTTGTTTCATTTAATTTTAATTTTATTTTTACAACCCAGAGATTATTATATAAGCAGTTTGTATTAAATAGAAATTACATATATATTGCTATGTATGTACGTATAGTTACTGTTTCTGATTATTATTTCTATAAAAGTCTTCTCTTCCAAGTCCTCACTTTAGACATATTTTTTAAAATCTTCATTATATTTTTTAAAATAGTTTCTGTGTTATACAATTTATAATCAACATATTCTCTAACAAAGGATGAATCATAATAATGCGATAAATTACCAATTAACTTTTCTCTGATATTATTAAGATTATTAATCGAATCTTTGCACCACTTAAAATTTGTTTTCCACGTATTTATATTGCTGTATTTAATTTTAAAGTACATTTCCAGTGTTGATAAATCTGTTTCAACATCATCTATTGCATTTTTAATTTCTTTAATAATCTTTTCACAATGTATTAAGAGTTTAAACAGTTCATTTCCTTCGAAATTACAATGACTGGCATTAAAATTATCTATGTTAATTTCATGTTGGCAATTTAAATTCTCTGAAAAGTCTTTGTTAAGATAATTGCGCGCGTTAGAGATATCCTTTATATTAGAGTCTGAGTACTTAAAAGTTTTTATCATTAATAAATTCAAATAAAGGCTTGGTATAGCAACTGGTAATAATTCGCAAGGAGGATCCATATGAGAATATCTGGACCATCCGGTCAGTATTATTCCACTAAATTCGTAAATTTCACTTTCACCTCCAAATTTGTAGTCAATAATCAGCTTTAACCAATTAAAATTATTCAATAATCTTTTACTTAAGTCTGGAAATGTTGCAATTCTACCATCAGCTCCTTTGAATGCTGAAGCGATCCATATATTCTTAAACTTTTTGTGATATTGTATCAAACTCGAATGGGAAACTTTGATCGAAGGTTTATATTCCCAGTACACTGGCTCTATATTAGTTTTTCCCAATGTTACGTATCTCCACTTTTTCATTGGAATTTTCCTCAACATATCATCCCAGAGCAGTACTGTTGTCGAAGGATTTCTTATTTTTATATACTGTGATATTGCTTCAACATGATTAAGGTAAATATCCCTAAAATTATTACGACTTGTAAATTAAAGTCGTTACAGTTATAAAATAAAAATAATACGAATATAATTTACTTACATGTCAGTGAATTTTCTTCTTAAACATTTTTTGCATTCTTTCATGTGATAGACTTCGTCGGAACCAATATGCAAATATTTTAGTGGAAATATGTTTTCATGAAAATTAATTACCTGAAATTTAATCAAAATAAATTATGTCTGTACAGTTTTTTTACCTTTATTAATGAAAGTTAATTCTAATATAAAATAATAAATAATAATAAAACTATGCAAATTTTCATCTAATTATTCGGATGGTAAAACTTTTAGTACAGTGTGGGTCGTGGTAATTGAATTGTTAATAATACCCACGTACTTAGTGTGATGAAAAATCGTTAAACCCAGCTCAGAACGAAGCAGCAATGCGTTAAATATTTATGACAGAAAATCTTAGTTATTTTAATGCAAAGCGTTTTGAGTGCGAATGCTGGCAGTTTAAATTATTTATTACATTTCATATACCTAAATAAAGTTAAATAACTACTAAAAAGAGTATAATTATATTTCTTAATTATACTACATTTCTATAACTTATTATTATTAACTATATAAAACCAAATCTTTCATTTATTAGCTACCTGATCGAGCATAGCCTTTATGAGATCATAACTCTCTGATTGGCTCGGGCAAATTGAATCGGGATATAGTGGGTTTTCCCTTAAATGTTGAAATTCCCGTAGCTTTAGAGCATGTTCCAAATGACCAAACGTTTGTACGAGGGGTATGAGATCCAGGCCAAGTCGGACAACAATAGTGACAAACTCCTGAAGCTGATATCAATATTATATATATTAATATTCTTTTTACTTTAAAAGTAGACAATGAATTAAAAATTCACTTCATATTGTATTTATAAATAATTTGACTATACATGTGTTAAATATTTGAACAATTAATATGACTATATGTATGTGTTTTATACAATTTTAATTTTATTTATTCAAAATATCATGAAAACTAAGGTAAGATTGCGAGTGAATGAAGCAACGCACCTCATTAATATCATAATGATTTTCAGCACTTAAGTTAAGCAATTTTCCTTAATAAGGAAACATGTCTTCATATTCCATTAGAAGGCCGGTGACACCCAAGCTCTGTAGTTTAGGAAGCAGAGTCTTTAAATAACTTAATTTAGGGGGAGAACCTTTAAAATCTAAATGTAAAATCACATTTTTCAATTTAAGCGTAGGATGTTTATTATTTTCTGTCACTGCAACTTCTATCTTATATTGAAAAAAAAAGTAAAAGGATAAAGTAATTATAGTGACCAGGAAATACTTAAATTTAACACAATGTATTTTATTTCGAAGCAATCGCATTTTCAGTCTTTGTCCCTTTACCCTCCGTACACTACATAAACAACATTTGGTTGTCAAATAAACTTAATGAACCTAGCTTGGAAATTTGAATAAGCCTTCATATTTACAATATAGTTTTAACACTTTTATTGAAATATTAATAATATCCAATTAGCAACTTTATAACAACAACGTTCTACAAGTTTGAAAACTCGCGACGCACTGACTTATACGTGTAACATTAGATCTTAGTTCTAAAAGAAGCCATATATTTTGTTTCTTAAGATTCGCTTCATGTAAAATACTATGTATCTCTATATATTTTTATTGTTATATTATCTATCCATCGCAATCATTTCATTTTTGTTATTTGTATATTATGTTAGTTTTTCTTTTTCATTTTCAGGATAGAAAATTTTAAATCGAAAAAGAATATCATCCGAAACAAAGAATCACTAGCATTATATCATAAAGACATTTTTAAAAATATAACATTAAATAAAATGTTTTATGAAATATAGAAGCAAGCAAAGTACAAAAAGATTAAAACTATAAAATAAATGCTAGAAAAGAAATTATTCCACAATTCCACAAATAAACCGAAACCCAAATATGAGTTGACTAAGCTGTAAAAGCTGTTAGTCTCTCGAATATGCTTTGTCTTTGAATTACTAATTTCATTATAAACTCGTTACAGTTTAAAAGCATTCGATAATTTTGGACCATAACGATGATAAAGCCGTTAAAATAATTTATATGATTTTACATTTATTTACTTGTTATATTCTTGTTAGTTTATTTGTTCTTTGCTCTTAATTAATGTGTCCTATGAACAAGTCACTTTAGTTATACCAAATACGAATTAGGTATATAGTACTAATATTTGCCACTCACTCCGCGTATAACTTAAAGAGAAATGTATAAAGTTTGTTGAAACAATACATTAATAATAATTAATCAATAAACAATACAATTCATATCCTACGTTGCAGCCTTTTCATTCTAATTACTTAAGTTCCTACTGTAGTCTCACCTGCTGGACTTATTTATGAATCTAAGTTCCAAAAAATATTCAAATCACCCCTTTTAGGAAGACTTCAGTGACAAAAACATACACAGATGACGATGACGTGTAGTTGACGTTAAGGGCTACTTTATATAAACTGTTTAGGTATATTTAATAACAAAACAATAAAAACATAAATAATATCTTCAGTTTGCAATCATTTATTAACTTTTCGTATTACGAGGTATAAATGAAAATAAAACTCTACTCGATTCAAGTAACATATTTCCTGAGAAAAGTATTAAAAGAAATCTTATTATCCGTTCCAGATGTTTGAAAAACCGTAATTAGATTTATTAAATACAGTATAAAAAAAGATGTACGTACAGATGGGAAGGTATTAGCGTTTTTCCAGACGCGTTGTTACCACAGGGACAATTGAGGTTTAGGAAAGAAAGATTAGATATATTTTATAGTGTGAAGAGCGATTTATACTGGAGTAAGCAACAAAACAAAATCACCTTGATATCTCTATCAATTTATTGGTTTTCATTTGAGTGCTATCAAATGAATGTAGATATCACTGAATTGTTTCCAAAAGTAATATTTACCAACCGAATGTAACCAAGAAACAACTAGATGTAAATTAAATTAATGTGAAACGATAATAATTGGTACAATTGTCGCGGCACACCGAAATTACTTAACAATACACAATCATTCCATTTCATTGTGAGAGCTTTTATTCGAATATGTAAATTGTTTTAATGTTTTGAAATATCATTTACAGAATAATAAATATATATCATGATACTTTTGAACTAATTTTTATACATTTATAAAAGCATCGGGAGTGTTAATAATATTTCTTTTAACCGCAAGCGACTTTGTAGAGACCTTGTAGAGTTAAATAAATATTGTAAATCTTTATACATACATAGTTGAATCAAGGTAAGATTTCCTAATACTGAAACATTTCTTTAATTGTAATAACTACATATGTAATCTTAGATATCATTATTTCTTTATAGTTTCCTACAGATTGGAGACTGGGAAATTAATAAATATTAGTGAATTGATTTCATCAGTGACGTGGTAATAAAAACCAACAGTCTTCTTTGATAACTTTAAGGAAATAAAAAGGATTTATTACAACTACATATAATTTTAGACAATTTGGCATTTTATTTTTTAGTCAATCTTTGTATTACAACAAAATAAACCAATGAATAATATTATGTGACCATCAATTTTATTTTTGCTACTAACAAACGGACAATTCTCTATACATTATGCAAACCGGTCATGTTATACTGGTGTGTACAGCGTATGTAATGAAAAGGACAAATCTAGCTGACCTCAAATAATTTGAAATTTTCAGATTGTTTGTGGTGTCGCAGTTTGGTCATTGCTAATTCTATGACAATTTCATTTAGGTATTGTTTGTAAAAATATAACTATTTTAGTTTCCAATATGTTTAGAGAAAGGAATGAGTTCTACCTTTAATAACCGTTTAATAACACTCACATATGAATTACATTAAAAGGAATCAAACGAAACTATGAGTGAATGCCAGATGAGCTGAAAATACTTTATAACATATATAATTAATAAAGTATTACTTCAGAAAAACTTATTGTCAACACTTTTTTAAGAATTTGTTAACAGTTAAGATGGTGATGGCCCAACATATTATCTTTGAAAAAGATATTTCATTTAATACATATAAATATCTCTAAAATATTGTCTATAGACTTAAAAAAACATTTTCTTAATTTTTTGTTTAAAATATCCATAAAGGCCTGTTACGTTTTGCTACTTTTTAATTTGATAAAAATATTCGAAAAAAGATTCTTATTTTGTCAAGTTTTAAAACCATTTTTCAGTTATTAAGTTAATATTTAAAGCGATTTTAATTCTTGGAGTCGAATATTTTTAAATCATCACCTTAATATGTATTAATCTGAAAAAAGCTTTTCTCACACCGTAAAGTGATTAAATCACACTGATATATTTTTCATATTATAAAGTAATCGTTATAAATATAAGCAATGATTGATGAATTTTTGCATCGTATAATAATATGAAGTTCACTATGTCTAACGGTATACCTTCTGTAATATCTGAGTGGCAGGTGTTCAAATAAGGCTTAAAGGGAAGGTTGAAATGAAGTAATATACATTTGAGTCTCGGATGTATAAAGCTAAATTAATATAAGCTAAGGCTCATAATATCAAAGGCTTTTCAATCTTAGTATTTATATAAAACAATCACAACCAACTGAACACGATTACAAACTTATATTAGAATTTTCACAAACATTAAAGAAAAAAAAATGCTTCATAACATTTATAAAAGAAAATAAATTTATAAAAACTTTTATTTATTACATAAGATTTCCATGAAGTACTTTTAAAAACTCAGTTTTAACTTAACCCATTCAACATATTCCAATATTCCTAGTTTCCCTATTAATACATTGAGAACCTGATAATGTTTTATTAAAATACGAGACGTTTTTCTTATTATATTACCGTGTAATAGGTATATTGGTAGAAAAATAGCTAGTTATAAGTAACGTAGATTAAATAAATGAAAAAAATGTTATAGGCTTTGATATTTAACATGGATTTCCCAAAAGAAATTGTAAATTTTCAACATTATTACATCCATATATTAAAATGACTAAACAGCAGGATTTATTTTGAAAACTAACAAAAAATATTTTGAATTGTCTGAATATACAAAGTATTTTAGAATATATCACTTGACGTATAGAACACTGAAAGTGATTACTTCAATGCGAGCTTGTTCAATCCATCATCTGTACGAGGCGTACATTAGCAGAGTACGTTACATTTTCTCTAGAATTTTTGTTAGAAAATATTGGTCATGAAATTTAAAAAAACACTAATAATTAAAATTTAACAAAATCATACAACTGTCCACTTATTTACAGTATATAACAAGAAAATACTGAGTATTCAATTAAATGTATAACGGTCTTAATCAATATTATGTCAAATAAATTAAACCTATATATAATACAATTTATCAATTGTACGAGTACATCTAACAAGTTCTAGATAAGTTTAAATGAAAATACGTTGCCCACTTCATGCTATTCCTTTGTTGAAAACAATGTAAATTTGCAAATAAAGGATATTGCGGATATCTTACCAATTCGTCTTTTTGACAAATTCATGAAAACCGCAATGAAATGACTAATTAATATACGTATTAGAGAAATGTTAACAACAAAGTTCAAGCTCTATTTAAATTACACCTACGTGATGTTTCCGAATTTAACTCTTGTATTTTGATTACATAACTCGACGTTTTAACTACATTGCAGTAATTGTATTCATCGAAGGATGATATGAAAATATAATAAGGTATTGCAACAGACAGAATAAATATATTTATTCAACTGATTTAACCAAAGTCTTCTAAACAACACGAAAGTCTTACTTAAATACACTTAAGAGCAAACTTAAAGAAATAGGCTATGCAATAAACTAAAGTAGGAATTTTTCCATCCAGTAGACATTCTGTTGATTTTTTAGATCTAAGTATTACGTATCTCAAAATATACAAGTCGCAAGAAATGAGAACTGAAAAAAAGGTGTTTCTGATTACATGATTTTTTAAGAGATACTTTTGTTAATAGAGTTTGTTTCTTATGAAAATTTTCCTTTATATACTTAATATACTTTCACCACGAAAAACTTTAACAATATGAATTAAACTAGAACTAGAAAAACACAAACTCCCAGTTGATAAGTGTGGGTTGGCCTTTTAATGTATTCGCGAATTTTAGAGAACCTTGTGATAATAGAGATTTCAGTTCCTTAGGAAACCAACATCCCCAAAGACCATACCATCAAGGTCAATAAGTATTACGAGCTCACTAATGAACTCACTAGGAATAGGTCCGTCGTGGATTTGAACGCCTTAGCTTTTTGAAATTATTATTCTATATTTTATCTAACATTCCGACTGATTATTATCAGTAATCACAGATAATATTATAAAACGAGATAAAATTGTCTGATATGATTTTATTTTTATATGAACGGTAAACCCATAGCTACTCTGTCAACTTGTATGTAGAAATTATCATTGAATTTTATACAGTCAGAAAGTCGTGAAACCTTAAATAATTGTGAATATTCTAAAGACATTTTAGTGTTCTTTAAATCTCTTTGCCCAATCACAGTGCAATAAATAAAAATTAAACAAGAAGGTAATGACTCTACATAGAAACTGGCTTTTCTATGTAGATTCATTACTTTCTTAAGTTAAACTATTAAATCCCTTTTGTCAAATCATAGACTAAATATACTGCATAGGTAAGTGGCCAAACATTTAAAAAGTAATTTTCCTGGATTAATAACATTAACTTAAAAAGGAACTTAAAATAAATAAACAAAAATATACGATAGTTCCAATTTCGGAACAAGCTCCGATTTCAAAATAAATTAGAATTTTTTATCAAGTCTATAAAGAACAAAAAATAAAACTAGTATATATCACTTTATATATGTATATATTATACAATTATACGAGTTACATAATACTTATTATAAGATTTATATAACAAATGTTTACTGCATTCTAGCAATAAAATTGTTTGAACAAATAAACGCACATTTAATATGAGTTACAGTATGTCAGCATAGTTTCGTTATTAGTTTTATTGCACATAATTCTAACTGCAAATAAAATATTACAATTTAATAAGAGTTACTTAAAATTAACACTACATTCATACCATTTGATGAAGACTAATCCTCATTTTTCTCTCTAACGAGTTTGGTTATATTATGTAAATAGCTCCTACTACATGCTTTATTTTTATTATCTTTTATTACCTACCTTGAGACAGTTTCTGTTTCATCAAAACATAAATATTTTTTTTTAAACCTAAATTTTCCAGAATAGTGTAATTAAGTTTTATATATTTCTCACGCCACATAAGACTACGATTTATTTAAGTCATTTGTCTTAGTAGTGAAAAAAAATTAAACATTTTCATTGTAAAGTTAATTTTAGTTGACACGAATTAAATAAAGTCTTTTAAAGATAATCTTTAAAACATCGAATACTTAAGTAATATTATTTACAGGCTATATCGTCATTTAAGAAACCTTACTTCAACAAATCAAATGATGTTTGAAATAATAACATTTTTAACAATTAAGACATGGTGCTATCAAAATAGAAAACAAATATAATTCAACCATTCACAAAATTTGTATCGAGCGATAAATTCTGTTTGAATCGTATTTATTTAGCACAAATATTTTGTTCTCTGTATGCTTACGATTTTGTGTTTTAATTGATATGTTCATTAATGGTAATAATTTTCATCTTTTTAGATCCAATATTTAAAACCTAAAATTTTATTAGCTCATACTAGAAGACCTGGCGAACTTCGTATCGCCCTATAATCAAGAAATATCTATTACGTTTTTTTATTTATACTTTTGGAGTTTACCTGTAAACCATAAATCTTCGTGTTTTGAAGTGCGACAGAATGATTGACATATTAGTTAGTTGTCAAAAAAAACGTTTGTATGGGAAATAGAAAAGGGCTGTTTTTAGGGTTTTCCCGGAAATGAATCAATTTTTTTCAGCTTTCAAACCTTCCCTGAACCTCCACGAACATGTCAAGACTAAGATAAGATAAATCCGTTCAGTTGTTCTCGAGTTTTAGCGAGACTAAGGAACAGCAATCCATTTTTATATATATAGAAGACAAGTATACTTTAAGTATAAACTAAACGAGTTTTCATTAATATATTTATTTAGGAAATATTATTTCTAACGTTGTAATACTGAATTGTTCTAGAATTGGGTTTAAAGCCATTTGTTAGTGCAAATTGGTACATTGTATAATACAATCTTCTTTCAACGTAACAAATAATCAAAAATATGAATAGTATTTATTTTGATATGTCATTTTATTATTTTTATATTTAAATATTTCTAATAATAAACTTATTTGTCCCACAGGTTTCGTTGATTGAAATTTTTCAGTTAATAGGTTGCGTATGAGGTATAATATAAATAGTTTTTACCTTTCTCATTCGTTGCATTACTGTTAGATAAAATTAAAAGGATATATTATAATTGTTACAATCACATGTAGTAAGGTTGTTATTAAGAACATTTTTAATACAATAATTTATTGATTCCATACAAAACTTGTTTATAATATACAGGTGCTATACAAATAGCCCCCATGTTAATTGCTTTTGAGATCTCGTATAGAATTTCCAAGAAGCAATAATTATAAGTTATACTTGCTAAAAGCATAAACAGAAGTAATTATTTATATATCGGGATACCAAATAATTAATTTTTTCTCCGATTGCTACTAAAAATTAAGAGCAGATGTTTCAAGAGGGTTTTGCAATTGCTGAAATAAATGAATTACGTTTTGCGGTGGACACTGTTATGTATGGCTTGGATTTATATTTATGAGCATATCTAGATGAAAGGCTACAATGTGACCAATATACAATTTACATATACAAAATATTTGGACATCGTTTGAACTGTAATAATAATAATTTAACAAAGAAACTGTATTCAGTTAATATGAGATTAACAAGACTAAAAATAGTTTTTCTGATCGCGCCGGATGATGTCCTAAGTGAGAGTAAAATAAAATTAATAAACGTACGTAACTTATAATACATAGTATGCTATGGAAGAAGAATGGAAAATTTAAGATATGGAAAATTGTTAAAAAGGACTGTGGAGTTTATATATTTTTCGCTGCATTAATTCAAAGTAATTGAAATAAATGTTTGTAGGTATTTCGACCCATCCTTAAACTAGGAATGGTATTGATTTATATTATGGATACGGTAAAGTTTAATGTAATATTTAGATAGCATTACCCTAAAGTCCTATTTTATGTTAATTAAACTAAGTAAAATAAATACTTGCAAAACCCAACTAATAAATTCTCTTTTGGTAATGTGAAATATGTGGATGGTTTTCGTAGAATTAGACTTAAGACTTGATGTATTTAAATAAATGAAGTTTGGTTATGTTTATATAATTTTAATGAAAGTTATATTTTATTCTCAAAATATAATATTAAATACATTTTAAGTGTACAAATACATATTATATGCAGATAATAGAATTGACTTTATTCAAATAGTTAACAAATTTCGACGACTCGTTTTTTTGCAGTTGTTTCCATTATACTTTGCTTAATTATAAATTTTCATCAAGACATTAAGTAAAGTAAATTCTAAAATTATTCTACTTAAGCGACCGTTAATTTTTTTTATTACATAGGAATAGAAGTTGTAAGTGTTACTAATGCTAAAAGTTGTACCTTAGGAATTCTAAGAGCACTGAGTGATATATTTATCAACGACTTGAAGTAATATTGTTTTATTTAGATGGCAGCATAAAACTTTGGTCACATTTTCAAGTTTAAATATAAATAAAATTATTTGTCCATAACGGACTTTTTATTATCATGTTTCTTGCAGCTTTTTTATTTGAAATCGGTAAATAAGGTGAAACAGGATTTATTTTATTTGAAATTTTATAATATGTAAATGTACCAAGAATCTTGTGACAGACTACCTTTAAATCTTCATCAAAGCCTTTTCAGTGAAATAATTCATAGATTTTTACGAAATACAAGAACATTTATTGGACGACAATTTCCCCAACAAACTTATGCAAAATGATTGTATATGTACTACATCATGTAATATATGTAAATATAGCATGAACTTTTGTGACCACTCTTTCGTAAGTACGCACGTGTAAGACGTGGAATGCAATTCCTTGTTAAAATTTCCCTGATATCTTTTAAGGTGATTTTCATAAACTTGTCAAAAAGCAGAATCGGTAAGGTATCCACAATATCTTTTATTGTGTAGATTGCCATTGAAGACAATAAACGAGTAGCGTGAAGTCAACCAATTTGTAAATGGATTAAGTCTTATAGACTGTGCGTAATCAAGCTAAGTCAGGATATAAATAAGTAGATCCGAGCAGTTCAATAAAAGTTAGCAATATTAATCATTGACTTCGCCCCAAGGAAGGTAAGAAAAAAACTTTACCAGCGTCAGGTCATTGAAGCGTTGGGAACTGTCGTTTGAGACTTAAATTGTTGCTATCAGAATCTAATCAAAAATTCGCTTAACAAATAACAACCATTGCATAATATGTCAACTTTATCTTCGACTTGTCCAAATTTTATTTTATTGCTCAACATTATACCGCCACCACTTACATTTCATACGGTCTCCTATACAAGTATTGCTTTCTTCACAAACCTCTTTAACGTTATTTTTAATAGTGAAATTATAGTTTTTAGTCTATTAAACTTATATTCTGAAAATCGTAATAAATTAATTATTACCTATTCAAACAAAAGTTACTCTAGCAAATCTTTCACGGTAGAGGCAGAGAAAATTTTATCACATATGATTTTAAACAAACAATAAATTTTTGAGGTGGCACAGACTAGCTGTGGTCAAGTAACTACAGCTCTAACATGGGCTGGGTTGACGGGAAAGTACCACTCTCTTAAAGAGGATCGGCGTGAAGTTGTCTTTAATTTTTGCGTTTTGTGTGATGAGTAGAAGAGCAGGTTGCCATTTCCCTTTTCTGACCTTTCCCTTCCATAATCAAGGTAGACGATGCCTCCGCGACATTCTGCGTATGCTCGTTTGCCACTCTTGATTTAAGAAAATAATAATAAATAAAGCCCTGTTACGTACGCGCTACTTATAAAGAAAAAAATGAACATCACCGGGGCGACATCTTTGTATCGGTAAAATATCGTATAACGAGTGACGCCGTTGATTCCGCGGAACCAACACCAAGCCGTGTGAACCAGAAGATTCTACATACCACACAAGCAATGGAATGCCATTGTCATCCTAATATCTTAACATCTTAGGTATAGGTTATAAGTTTTAACATGTAATTCTTATTTTAATATACATATAAGTATGTTTCGTAACTTTCCTGGAACCTCCGGTTGCCATCCTATAATATAATTGCCCCATCAAATTATTACAACAAAGTAATAGCTTTATGAAATTTCAAAATCAATGTAAACTAAATTGAATTAAGTATAAACATCCGTATTTTACCTACCTTTCTTATTATTTTTATATTAAAGTATGATCTGAAGTCATAACTTGAATGGTTTGATTTCTCTGTGTATTTAATGTAGATCGAGAACTTCAAAGACGTTGAGGAATTGTTATTTTATGTTATTGGTAATTAAAATCGGAATTCAGATACAAAAAATATATTATAAAATGTTTTTAGGATCAATTTACTAAACTATTATTTCTAAATACCTTCTTAAAGCATTGTCTTGAATTTGTTTTTAGATGTTTAGTTACTTCTATGTTAATTATTTGGAAATTGGAACTAATAAAAATAAAAACGGAAGACTTTTTCTCCATTCAAAATCGATTATTTATGTTCAGTTTAACGATACTAATACTATTAAATACTTATTTTGTTCATTGAATTAAAAAATAAATGACTCTGGACATACTCATCTTTGCGCTACAATCACTCTTCATTTTACAACGTTTTGATTATTATTTTTAATAATCTTTATTTATTCAAAAAAATTAAATTGTACATCTTTTTTGTTCAGATAATCTTGCTCATACGGATATTACGCTAACAATCAGTACTGTATATGTATTTTAACATGGTATAATATTATCTCTTCATTTTACATGTTATATGTTAGTATTCAATTTTACACGTACACAAGGTGACTGGTGAATTACTATCGATATTTGAGGACGTGATATTTGACGATCATATATGATAAAATAAAAATTAATATAACATAAATATTTATAAACTTCTAAGTAAAGTTAACCAAAAGTTGTGTAATTAATTACGCATCGTATGAACACCCTACAGATTAGGTATACACACACACACACTCGCGCTCGGCGGCGTGTTGTTGTATCAGCACGCCGTCGCACGCGTCCACACTAGGAACACTTGGAACGTGTACACACTTTATTTATTTATACGGAAATTTGGTCAAAATTTAAGTACCTATTTTTTTTACATAATTCGAATGAGAATCATGTACCGAGTATGCTCCTTAAATATTGATAGTAATTCACCAGTCACCCTGTATACAGGATAAAGAATCTATTCCGTATAAATTCTCTTGCAGATAAATATATCTATATGATCTTTATCCTGTTCTTCATTCCGCGTCTTAACGTTATATTTTACTCAACATACTTTACGGTAAAACCGCGCTCTTGGAAGTTATTTCTTGCTTGCTTGTATAAATTCCTTTTTGTAAGAGTAACTATAATATGTGTTGTGGAAAACGATATGCACATATCTTATTGGTTTTTTTTTTTTTTTAATATATATATATATATATATATATATATATATATATATATATATATATATATATATATATATATATATATATATCATTGACTTATACATATGTACATGTAATAATATAAATATTATTACAATGATTACATTGTTAAGAATTCAAACGTTTACAGATCTACCTCAAACATTCCAAGTACATAATATTTTGTCTTAATATTTATAATACGTGACAAAAGTCCTAATGGAATCCATATATATTTATATATTATTGAGGCGTATTATTGAGGCCTATTTTGTTCTGGATGAGTATCCATGTACTGTCTTTAGCGATCCTAAAACATAACTTTTATAAATATTTTAGAAGCCGAAGAATGTAAGGATATTTTTTTCATGACATTTTATTGAAAAAATATTTCACTCCTATGTAACAATTAAAAAACGAGAGGTATATCCAAAAAGCCAAACAATATCTTTTTGTATTTGCTAATTATTCTGTTTTCTATATTAGTGCGAGTTGGGTAATATTTTCAAATTTATGCAATGATAAATGGTCTGCATTTCGAATGTATTCGGTGATTTAGTAACGAAAATTATTGAACCGTTATGATTTTAGGTTATCAATATGATTTACTACATTATGTTCCATAATAAAATGAACGGCGAATTGATTCCTTTTAAACGATTATAAAGAAGTTTTCTATGATTCTGAGTATATACTTTTTAATAGAATATGTATTAATCATACTCATACCCAATGTATGTGAACACCATTGCATGGTTTATAATTTTTATTTGCAAACAGAAACTCAGTTGACAGAACGTATCAAATACACTGAACTGGGAGGGAGACTAAAATAAACTATCGGCTCGTGTCAAAACAAAACTGATGGCAAAATATTTTAACAAAATAACATTTTTCAAATATCTTAAAAACAGTATTGTATGTATTGGGATAAATAAAGATAAGTGAATAATCATACAATTATTAAATATACTTCTCCTTAATTGAAATGAACTATTTCGTATTTAAAATCTCCATAAAAATAGATACATATCTAAATATATTATTTTTATTGCTGATCGTATTTGTCCTTATTATTTGATTGTTAAGTTGTAATCATCTAAATATATAAATGTCTTACCTATTTTGTAAACTTTAGTAGCAATTGTGGTACTGTTTAAATCTTTGTTCTGTACAACGGTTTATGATGTGTAAGTTGTATTCAAAATTAATAACAAAATGATCGAAAACGAAATAACTATCGACCGCTTTGTGAATAATATCAACACAATCAAAATTTGTTAGTCCTTAAAGATATGTCAAATATGTATATACTCTGAAAAATCTGACTTACCTTCACTTATATACAAGAATGATTGATATCATTTAAAAAACATATTTTAGTTTTTAATATTATAAACAAAATATAATAAATGTTTCTGGTTATTGCTTTGTTAAAATAAAAAAATGCATTATTTTAGAGTAAATATACTAATAGATAATATACAATTTGTAAAAGCTATCCAGCATAAGATAATTATATTAGGATATACTGTAATAAATGTTGACAAGCAAAGAATTAAATTCAAGAGCTCAGTGCTTTTACGTTGAAATTTTCTGAGTTAAATATTAAATTAACAACGGGAATGTAGAATGGTATTAAGATTATTTCGACGGAATATGTTCATTTTAACTCGGCGGGAGGCGCACCCCATATACCAACACTGACTGTCGCTACTGGGTAAAAAATACCACAATAATATTAATGTAAGAACTAGAGTTATTTTATGGGTAATAAAATATAATCAATTTTTATATGATATTGTGTTACAGTTTCAATTAAACAAGACAGTTGGAAACTAATAACGCTTGGTATAATATATAATATTTGAAATATTAAAACATAGCCCAAAAGCTCAGCCATTTTGTGCACAAAACGAAATATTTGCTAGTGTGGCTGGAGGGCTCTTTCCTGTTGTTTATTCGGAATATTATTATTTTGCTCGCCATTACCACCAAGTAAAAGTATTATTTTACTTTTCATAAATGTATGTAGGCAGGTTTAAGATGGTGGATTTACACTTAATTTGCGGCAATACAAAAGACACAACTAACACCTTCAAGTAATCTCACGGTTTTCTTTATTAGTCGACCCGTCGAACATCTGTCGAAAGGTACGAGTATCTAAAACGGCGCTGCACAAAATTATTTACAAAAATAATGATTTTCGAAAGTATGCACCTTGTGGTAAATTTTACCCGGTAGCGCCTCCCGCCGAGTTAAGAGAAAAATTATATTGAAAAACCTATAATCGTATTTATATCTCGAAAGTAACAAATACATCTACGCCTTTCAGGAATATTCATTAAAACAAAACTAATAATTTCGAATTTACTACGCTTTTTTGTTATTTTATTTGACACTGCATAATACTGCCATTTTCGTTACTTTGCAACAACCATGGTCACGGGCAGACGAAATGAGAATGTCTGAAAGTGAAAGTAGTAAAGTTCATATTGAAAGAAGCTAATAAACACTTAAAAATTTTAAACGATCATAATACCACAGATTTAAGTATTAACTAAAAGAAGAAATTTTTGAAATTTACCTAATTATAACAAGTTTAAATACCAGAAAATAACATCCTAAGAATAAAGATAAAAATAGATACAACTCAATTCGCTCAAGACATAATTTTATTTCTCATTTTTTCAGTAGAAAAGTAACTCTTATAAGAGAATACTAATTGATAAAGCTAATTAGATGTAGGAATAAAAGAAACGTTAACGTTTTCGATTTATGCATTATAACTTGAAAATTCAGTATGAATTCGGATATTTCCTGTATCCAACTAATCCTGGAATTAACAATACAGTCTCAATTTAATACGCTATCGCGTTTAATATAAATATTACAATAAAATTAAGTGCTTTTTTATATTACGAAAACTACCATGTATTTTTTTAAAATCTTAAGTTTATTTATTACAACTCCGTGTATGGTATTTTAGACATGTCGGCAAATGTATTGCGTCCCCAATCCGGAGAAGTGAAAATAATAACTTTATTTGAAAAAAATTATAATAGTTTAATATTATGAAATTTCAAATACTTTCAATGATTTGTGTCTATGTAATAATAATATAATATATTAAATAATTTAAATAGCACTAATTCGTAACTACTGTACATATATTTTGGTACATTTATTTGTAAATGGTTAAAATAAACACCCACTGCAGCTTTTCTTTTAATCAACATTAAGTTCAAGTAGGATTTCTAAAAAATCCCTTTTCTCCACCAGTTCGGAATTAGGATTTTTTTATCTCTTCAATATTCTATTTTCGTAATACTTAACGATAAAATAAATCTATTATAATCTTTGATTGCTTTGTATCTTCTTCTTCTTCTACCTGGCAATTTCCCAGCTATAGCCAGGGTCTGCCTTACATGTTGTGAATAGTTTTTGGCTATTTGTTTTTACGACCGGCCGCCTGCCTGACATCAACCCGCTTTTTGGGAATCAACATTAATCAGTGATGTCTAGATACTCTTAGAAAGTACATATGATTCGGAAAAATCACATTGGTACTTGCCCGGGCCAGGATCGAACCCGCGCCCTCGGCAACGAGAGGCGGGCCCTTTAACCACTGAGCCACCACTGACTTAAACTTTTTTGATTGCTTTGTATGTGTTTTAAAATCGTAGAACTGATTTTATGTAACCCAGTTGCGTCCATTTTAATCCTAACAGTAATAGAAGGAAATTATATTTAGTGTAATGTGATTTTACTAAGAACGAGAAGTAAGTAATATCATGGATTTAAAAATAAAAATATATTTATCACATCCAGTTTCTCTTTATATTCCGAAAATATTACCTTACCCTTCTACGAAAATTAATTTTCCGTAAACGATAAATCAATGAAAAAGAGATTCTCGAAAATTGATATTGTTTTTTTCTCCTCCGCAATAGAAGAGGCCGAACTTGTTTTTTCTTACTTCCAATTGTTCTTATAAATGAAAGTGAATATTAAAAGCTTCATAAAAAAATATCCTATCCAGACAGGTTTATACTGTGGCTTGTATATCTAAGGATATTTTCAATAAGGCTCCTCACATACTATGACGACCGATCCGTTTGAACACCAAAATAAATTGTTAGTCATTAATCATTCCAAAAAAATCATATATTGCATATAATAAATTACCAATAATTAAAATAATAATTACAGGTTTCCTTAATTTAAGGAATAGTCTTTTGTGTTAATTAAATTTTCTTGTAGTTATATATAAATATTAAATACTTTTAAATACTTTTCTAGTAAGTAATTCGTTTGTAAGACACTTAAGCAAAGAAATTACTTTCACCTGTTTAAAGTATCCTTTTTATTCTCGTCGTTGTCGTGTTTCAACACTTCGTCTGAGTATTAAAAATGATCGATTACAGACTTCAATTGTTTGAAAAATATCCTATAGCATAGACTTTAGTGTGATATTAAAATTAATCATGAAAAATTAAAACGAAAGTACGACATGACAACTTTATTGTATTTGTATAAAATATCTTCAAGAAGAAATATTAATTTATAATTCAATTAAAATTCATATAGAATTAAAAATTC
Organism: Danaus chrysippus; assembly: GCA_916720795.1. Lineage (NCBI taxonomy): Eukaryota > Metazoa > Arthropoda > Insecta > Lepidoptera > Nymphalidae > Danaus > Danaus chrysippus. The sequence goes on from CAKASE010000062.1 coordinate 3,661,721, forward strand.
GTAACCATAAGTATTATTCGAATAATTCAAATGATTTCTTATTTCATTTATTTTTTATTTCATATTTACAACCTAGAGATTATAATAGCAGTTTCTATTAAATCGCAAATCAATACTTACATGTATGTTTGTATGTATGTACATACAGTTACTGTATCTGATTATTCCTATAAAAGTCTTCTCTTCCAAGTCCTCACTTTAGACATATTTTTTAAAATCTTCATAATATTTTTTAAAATAATTTCTGTGTTATACAATTTATAATCAACATATTCTCTAACAAAGGATGAACCATAATAATGCGATAAATTACCAATTAACTTTTGTCTGATATTATTAAGATTATTAATCGAATCTATGCACCACTTCAAATTTGTTTTCCACATATTTATATTACTGTATTTAATTTTTGAGTACATTTCCAGAGTTGCTAAATCTGTTTCAACATCTGCGATTGCATTTGTAATTTCTTTTATAATCTTCTCACAATCCATTAAGAGTTTAAACAGTTCATTTCCTTCGAAATTACAATGACTGGCATTAAAGTTATCTATATTAATTTCATATTGGCAATTTAAATTCTCTGAAAAGTCTTTGTTAAGATAATTGAGCGCGTTAGAGATATCCTTTATATTAGAGTCTGAGTACTTAAAAGTTTTTATCATTAATAAATTCAAATAAAGGCTTGGTAAAGCAACTGGTAATAATTCGCAAGGCGGATCCATATGAGAATATCTGGACCATCCGGTCAGTATTATTCCACTAAATTCGTAAATTTCACTTTCACCACCAAATTTGTAGTCAACAATCATCTTTAACCAATTAAAATTATTCAATAATCTTTTTCTTAAGTCTGGAAATGTTGCAATTCTACCATCAGCTCCTTTGAATGCTGAAGCGATCCATATATTCTTAAACTTTTTGTGATATTGTATTAAACTCGTATGGGAAACTTTGACCGAAGGTTTATATTCCCAGTACACTGGTTCTATATTAGTTTTTCCCAATGTCACGTATCTCCACTTTTTCATTGGAATTTTCCTCAACATATCATCCCAGAGCAGGACTGTTGTTGAAGGATTTTTAATTTTTATATACTGTGATATTGCTTCAACATGATTAAGGTAAATCTCCCTAAAATTATTACGACTTATAAATTAAACCTGTAACAGTTACACAATGCATATTAATATAAGTCATAGTTTACTTACATGCCCGTTAGTTTTCTTCTCAAACATTTTTCGCATTCTTTCATATGATAGACTTCGTCGGAACCAATATGCAAATGTTTTAATGGAAATATGTTTTCATGAAAGTTAATTACCTGAAATTTAATCAAAACAAATTGTATCTGTAAAGTCTTTTTACCTTTAATAATCTACGTTAGTTCTAATAAAAAATAATAATAATACAAAAACTGTGCAAATTTTCATCTAATTATTCGGATAGTAAAAGTTTTAGTACAGTGTGAGTCGTGGTAATTGAATTGTTAATAATACCCACGTACTTAGTGTAATGAAAAATCGTTAAACCCAGCTCAGAACGAAGCAGCAATGCGTTTAATATTTATGACAGAAAATCTTCGTCATTTTAATGCAGAGGCTTTTGAGTGCGAATGCTGGCAGTTTAATTTAATTATTACATTCCATATAAACTAAGTTTATAAAACGACAAATAAAGAGCATAACTATATTTCTTAATTATACTAAATTTCTATAACTTATTATTATTAACTATATAAAACAAAATCTTTCATTTATTAGCTACCTGATCGAGCATAGCCTTTATGAGATCATAACTCTCTGATTGGCTCGGGCAAATTGAATCGGGATATAGTGGGTTTTCCCTTAAATGTTGAAATTCCCGTAGCTTTAGAGCATGTTCCAAATGACCAAACGTTTGTACGAGGGGTATGAGATCCAGGCCAAGTCGGACAACAATAGTGACAAACTCCTGAAGCTGATATTAATATTATATATCTAATAATATTTTGTACACTTGAACAGTAGACAATGAATTAAAAATACACTTAATATTGACTTTATAAATACTTTTTCTACATATGTGTTAAATATTTCAACAATTAATATGACTATGTATGTGTTTTATACAATTTTAATTTTATTTATTCAAAATATCATGTAAACTTAGGTAACATTGCGAGTGAATGAAGCAGCGCACCTCATTAATATCATAATGATTTTCAGCACTTAAGTTAACCAATTTTCCTTCATAAGGAAACATGTCTTCATATTCCATTAGAAGGCCGGTGACACCCAAGCTCTGTAGTTTAGGAAGCAGAGTCTTTAAATAACCTAATTTAGGGGGAGAACCTTTAAAATCTAAATGTAAAATCACATTTTTCAATTTAAGCGTAGGATGTTTATTATTTTCTGTCACTGCAACTTCCGTCTTATATTGAAAGAGAAAGTAAAAGGATAAAATAATTAGAATTATCAGGAAACACTTAAATTTAACAGAACGTATTTTATTTCGAAGCAATCGCATTTTCAGTGTATGTCCCTTTACCCTACTTACACTACATAAAAAAATGTTTGTCAAATTTGGTTGTCAAATAAACTTAACGAACCTATCTTCAAATTTAAACAAGCCTTCATATTTACAATATAGTTTTGACACTTTTATTGAAATATTAATATCCAATTAGCAACTTTATAACAAAAGCGTTCTATAAGTTTGGAAACTCGCGACGCACTGACTTATACGTGTAACATAAGATCTTTGTTCTAAAAGAAGCCATATATTTTGTTTCTTAAGAAGTATAACATACTTTGCATGAAGTCGATTCATTTAAAATATTATATATCTATATGTACATTTATTGATATATCATCTATGTATAGCAACCATTAAATTTTGTTATAATATTATGTTAGTTTTTCTTTTTTATTTTCAATTTAGTAAAGTCTAAATCGAAAAAGAATATCATCCGAAACACAGAATCACTAACATTTAAAAAATGTTTTATAAAATATAGAAGCAAGCAAAGTATAAAAAGATTAAAACTATAAAATAAATGCTAGAAAAGAAATTATTTCACATTTTATAAAACCAAAACCCAAATATGAGTTGACTAAGCTGTAAAAGCTGTTAGTCTCTCGAATATGCTTTGTCTCTGAATTACTAATTTCATTATAAACTCGTTAAAGTTTAAAAGCATTTGATAATTTTGGACCATAACGATGATAAAGCCGTTAAAATAATTTATATCTTTAGTAACTTTTTACATTTATTTACTAGTTATATTCATGTTTATTTATTTGTTCTTTACTCTTAATTAATGTGTTGTATGAACAATTAATTTTAATAATACCAAATTTGAATTATACAGTACTCATTTCTGCCAGTGACTCTGCCTATATTTTAAAGAAAAATGTATAAAGTTAGTTGAAACAACACATTAACGATAATTAATAAACAATACAATACATATCCTACGTGGTAGCCTTTTAATTTTATATTACTTAAGTACCTACTGGAGTCTCATGTGTTGGGTTTATTTGTAGGCTGATCCAATCTTTGGCTGTACCCAAATGCAAAAAAAATGATTCAAATCGGTTCACCACTTTAGGATGAATTCAGTGATATACACATATGTATATGATGATATATGTAGTTACTGAAAGATAAATTCTAAAACAAACATTTATAGAAGAGATCATTAATGAGCCTATAACAATTCTTATAACTAACCTGATTGTAAGTTGTACTATTAAAATCGTAGTTGTCCCAGACGTATTGTCACCAACGCAACAATTTAGGAAATAAAGATAATATGCCATAATATATTATCTAGCGTTAAGGGCTTTTTAATTCAAACTATTTATATTAAATAACAAACCACTAAAAAATATCTTAACTTTGCAATCAAAAAATGTTAATAATAAATTTATAACTTTTCTTAACTTTTCGTTTCGTCTTTTTATTAACTTTTCGTATTACGAGGTATAAATGAAAATAAAACTCTACTCGATTCAAGTAGCGTATTTCCTCAGAAAAGTATTAAAAGAAATCTTATTATCCGTTCCAGATGTTTGGTAAACCGTAATTAGATTTATTAAATACAGTATAAAAGAAGATGTGTACAGATGGGAAGGTATTAGCGTTTTTCCAGACGCGTTGTTACCACAGGGACAATTGAGGTTTAGGAAAGAAAGATTAGATATATGTATTTTATAGTGTGAAGAGCGATTTATATTGAGTAAGCAATAAAACAAAATCACCTTGATATCTCTATCAATTTATTTGTTTTCATTTGAGTGCTGTCAAATAAGAGGATATTTCTGAATTGTTTCCAAGAGTAATATTTACCAACCGAATGTAACCAAGAAACAACTAGATGTAAATTAAATTAATGTGAAACAATAATTGGTACAATTGTCGCGGCACACCGAAATTACTTAACAATACACAATCATTCCATTTCATTGTGAGAGCTTTTATTCGAATATGTAAATTGTTTTAATGTTTTGAAATATCATTTACAGAATCATAAATATATATCATGATACTTTTGAACTAATTTTTATACATTTATAAAAGCATCTGACGTGTTAACAATATTTCTTTTAACCTCAAGCTGTTTGGAGAATTTTTGTAGAATTCAATATATACTGTAAATCTTTACAGTTGAAACATTTTGTAATTGTTATAACTACATTATCTTAGATATTATTATTTCTTTATAGTTTCCTAAAGATTGGAAACCAATGAATGTTTAAGAATTGATTTCATCAGTGTTGTGGTAATAAAGATCAACAGTCTTCGTTGATAGCTTTAAGGAAGAAAAGGGAATAATTACAAGTACATATTCAGACTTTATAATTTCAGACACGAATACATTGATCCTATTTTACATTTTATTTTTCAGTTAATCTTTGTATTGCAAAAAACTAAACCAATTGAATAACATTATGTGACTATCAATTTTGTTTTTGCTACTATCAAATGGACAATTCTCTATACATTATTCAAACCGGTCATGTTATACCGGTGTGTAAAGCATATGTTATGATAAAGACAAACCTTGCTGACTTCAAATAATTTGATATTTTCAGTTTGTTTGTGGTGTCGCAATTTGAATATTGCTAATTATATGACAATTTCATTTTGGTATTGTTTATAAAAATATAACTATTTTAGTTTCCAATATATTTAGAAAAACGAATGAGTTCTACATTTAATAACCATTATAAACATTCACATATGAATTAAATTAAAAGGAATCAAATGAAACTATGAGTGAATGCCAGATGAGCTAAAAATATTTTATAACACATATAAATATAGTACTTTTTCAGAAAAACTTAATATCAACAGTTTTTTAAGAATTTGTTGACTGTTAAGATGGTGATGGCCCAACATATTATCTCTGAAAAAGATATTTCCTTTATACATATATATATGTCTAAAATATTGTCCATAGATTTAAAAAATACCTTTTCTTTATTTTTTGTATAAATTATCCAGAAAGGTAGCCTTCGCTTTGCTCCTTTTTAATTTAATAAAAATATTCGAAAACAGATTCTTACTTTAAAAAGTTTTAAAACCATTTTTCAGTTATTAAGTTAATATATGTACAAAGAGATTTTAACTCTCTGAGACGAATATTTTTTTAAATAATCTTTTTAACGTGTATTAATCCAAAAGTGGTTTTTCTCACACCGAAGATTCATTAGAGCACTGATATATTTTTAAAGTTATAAAGTAATCGTTATAAATATAAGCAATGATTGATGAATTTTTGCATCGTATAATAATATGAAGTTCACTATGTTTAACGGTATACCTTCTGTAATATCTGAGTGGCAGGTGTTCAAATAAGGCTTAAAGGGAAGGTTGAAATGAAGTAATACATTTGAGTCTCGGATGTATAAAGCTAAATTAAGCTAAGGCTCATAATATCAAAGGCTTTTCAATCTTAATATTTAGATAAAACAATCACAACCAACTGAACACAATTATCAACTTATAACAGAATTTTCACAAACATTAAAGAAAACAAATGCTTCATAACATTTATAAAAGAAAAATAAAATTATAAAAACTTTTATTTTTTACATAAGATTTCCATGAAGTACTTTTAAAAACTCACTTTTAACTTAACCCATTCAACATATTCCAATTATTCCTAGTTTCTCTAGTAATACATTGAGAACCTGACATTGTTTTATTAAAACACGAGACGCTTTTCTTTTTATACTACCGTGTAATAGGCATATTGGTAAAAAAATTGCTAGTTATAGTTAACGTCAATCAAAAAAATGTTATAGGCTTTGATATTTCACATGGGTTTCCCAATAGGAATTGTAAAGTTTCATCAATATTACACCCATTTGTTAAAAGGACTAAACAGCAGGTTTAATTTTGAAAAACATATCAGAAAAATATTTTGAATTGTCTGAATATACAAAGTATTTTAGAATATATCACTAGACCTATAGAGCACTGAAAGTGATTACTTCAATGCGAGCTTGTTCAATCCATCATCTGTTCGAGGCGTACATTAGCAGTGTACGTTATATATTCTCTAGAATTTTTGTTAGAAAAATATTGTTTATGAAATTTAAAAAAACACTTACTAATAATTAAAATTTAAACAAGAAAGTTCATGCTGTATTTAAATTACACCTACGTGATATTTCCGAATTTAACTCTTGTATTTTAATTACAGAACTCAACGTTTTGACTACATTGCATTTATTGTATTCATTATAAAAAATATAATAAAAAAATAATTCAAAAATTTGAAAATAGAACTCTTTGCCAATATTACTGAGTATATATTTCATATATTTGTCGTTTGTGTTACGAAAATGAAAGCGGTTTATGAATGCTGAAGAAGCGGTGGCTGCGTATCGCGATGCCATTGAAGAGACCCCTAAGGACGAGTGGGCAAAGTGCTTTTCCCAGTGGTTCCATCGCATGTAGCGGTGTATTGACACGAAAGGACAATATTTTGAAAAGATATAACAAAACTAATAACTGGGTAATGTAATCAGTTTTTGATTTTCTAAGATTTTTCAGTTTGACCCTCGTATATAGTATGTAACAGTTTTAACCAAAGATTTACTAAACAACACTTAAGAGCAAACTTAAAGAAATAGGCTATGCAATAAACTAAAGTAGGAATTTTTCCATGCAGTAGATTTTAATATTCTGTTGATTTTTTTGATCTAAGTATTACGCATCTCAAAATATACAGGTCGCAAGAAACGGGAACTGATAAAAGGTGTTTCTGATTACATGATTTTTTAAGAGATACTGTTGTTAATAGAGTTTGTTTATTATGAAAATTTTCCTTTATATACTTTCACCACGAAAAACTTTCACAATATGAATTAAACTAGAACTAGAAAAGCACAAACTCCCGTTTGATAAGTGTGGGTTGGCCTTTTAATATATTCGCGAATTTTAGAGAACCTTATGATAATAGAGATTTCAGTTCCTTGGGAAACCAACATCCCCAAAGACCATAGCATCAAGGTCAATAAGTATTACGAGCTCACTAATGAACTCACTAGGAATAGATTCGTCATGGATTTGTACGCGGTAAATTTTTGAAATGAGTTATAATGATCTATTTCTCGGATTTACTATTTTATTATTGTATATTTTATCTAAAATTTTGATTAATTATTATCAGTTATCACAAATAAGACGAGATAAAATTGTCTATCTGATTTTTATTTTTATATGACCGGTGAACCCATAGCTACTCTGTCAACTTGTATGTAGAATTTATCATTGAACTTTTGGCACTCAAAGATTAAGCAAACCCTAAATCATTGTGCATATTCTAAAGACATCACAGTGCAGTTGATAAAAGGTAAACTAGAAAGAAATGACCCTATATCGAAACTGATCTTTAACACATAAGTAAATATGTAAGTACATTGGACAAGTTAAACTATGTATTATATCACTTTTGCAATTTTTAGACTAAATATACTGCATAGGTAAGTAATGAATTATTTAAAAAGTAATTATTCTAGATTAATAACATTAATTTAAAAAGGATATTTACTATCATTACAATTTCGGAACAACCTTCGCTTTCAGAATAAATTAGAATGTTTTACCAAATCTATTAAGAACAAAAAATAAAAGTAGTGTACATGACTTTGTGAATGTATGTATAAATAACTTTACAATTATATGAGTTGTATAAAACTTATTATAAGATATATATAACAACTTTTGAATCCACCCTTGCTATGATATTGTTGGAACAAATAAAGGTACATTTAATATGAGGTACAGTATGTCAGCATAGTTTCGCTATTAGTTTCATTGCACATAATTCTAACTGCAAATAAAATATTACAATTTAATAAGAGTTCCACTTAAAATAAGCACAAAATTTATAAAATATGATGAAGACTACTCCTTATTTTCCACTCCAACGAGGTTATTTTTATTATGTGAATATCTCCTATTACTTTATTTTTATTATCTTTTATTACCTACCTCGAGACAGTTTCTGTTTCATCAAAACAATACCAGCTGCCAAATATGACAACTATATTTTTTTTAAACCTAAATTTTCCTGAATAGTGTAATTAACTTTTATATAGTTCTAATGACACACAAGATTACGACTTATTAAAATCATACCTTAATTATGAAGTTCAATAAACATTTTTTTTTTGTGGACACAAATTCAATCAATTATTGTACATATAAGCTTTAGAATATTTAATAATTAATTATTTACAGGCTATATCATCATTAAAGAAACCTTACTTCCACAAGACGAATGATGTTTGAAATATTGATATTTTTAACAATTAAGATATGGTAAAATCAAACTTGAAAACAAATATAATTCCACCATTCGCACGATTTGTATCGGACGATAAATTCTGTTTCAATCGTATTTATTTAGCACAAATATTTTGTTCTCTGTATGCTTACGATTTTTGTGTGTTAATTGATATGTTTTTCATTAACAGTGATAATTTTCATCTTTTTATATGTATATTATATTTGAAACCTAAAATTTTATTAGCTTATACAACTATACTTTGAGTATTAACTAAACGAGTTTTCATTAATATATTCAGGAAATATTATTTCTAACGTTGTAATACTGAATTGTTCTAGAATTAGGTTTAAAGCCATTTGAGTGGGTAAAACCGCTGTGCTCTAAAATTTATAGCCTCTGATTAGAGTACGGTCAAACTAGTATGTTGTTAGTGCAAATTGGTACATTGTATAATACAATCTTCCTTTACGTAACAAATAATCAAAAATTATGAATATTATTTGTTAAATCTTATTATTTTTATATTTAAATGTTTCTAATAATAAACTTAGATGTCTCACAGGTTTCGTTGATTGAAATTTTTCAATTTATAAGTTGAGTATGAGGTATAATAGAAATAGGTTTTTCCATTCTCGTACATTTTATTACTATTAGATAAAACTAAAACGACATATAATAGTCACAATAACATTTAGTAAGGTTGTACTTTAAGTACCAACATTTTTAATACAATAATTTATTGATTCTATAGAAAACTTGTTAATATTATACAGATGTTATACAAACAGTCCCCTTGTTAATTGCTTTTGAGGTCTCTTATAGAATTTCCAAGAAGCAACAATTATAACTTATACTTATATCTTTAGAAATATTAAACACTTACAAAACGCATAAAACGAAATAATTTATATGTCGGAATATCAAAGAATTAAATTTTTCTACGATTGCTACTAAAAATTAAGAGCAGATGTTTGCTTCTTGCAATTGCTGAAATAAATGAATTACGTTTTGCGGTGGACACTGTTATGTATGGCTTGCATTTATATATATGAGCATATCTAGGTGAAAGACTACACAGTGGCCAATATATAATTTACATATACAAAATATTTGGATATCGTTTGAACTGTTATAATAATTTAACAAAGAAACTATATTCAGTTAATATGAGATGAGTAAGACTAAAAATAGTTTTTCTGATCGCGCTGTATGATGTCCTAAGTGAGAGTAAAACGAAATAAAAATACGTACGTAAGCTATACTAGTTTCTAAGTCTTTAAGATATGGAAAATTATTAGAAAGAACTGATGAGTTTAAACATTTTTCGATGCATTAATTCAAAGTCATTGAAATAAATGTTTGTATTTCGACCCATCGTTGGTAAACTAAGACTGGTATTGCATTAGATTACAAATACGGTAAAGTTTAATGTAATATTTAGAGAGCATTACCCTAAAGTCCTATTTTATGTTAATTATACTAAGTAAAATAAATACTTGCAAAACCCAACTAATAAATTCCCTTTGGATGGTTTTCATAGAATTAGACTTAAGACTTGATATATTTAAATAAATGAAGTTTGTCAATGTTTATATAATTTTAATGAAAGTTATATATTATTCTCAAAATATAATATTAAATACATTTTAAGTGTACAAATATTAAAATAAAATCGACTTTATTCAAATAGTTACCAAATTTCTACGTCACATAGAAATTATAATTTATACGTATTTTTTAAAAAACACATTTTTGCAGTTGATTCCATTATACTATGCTTAATTATAAATTTTCATCAAGACATTAAGTAAAGTAAATTCTAAAGTAATTCCACTTAAACGACCATTAAAATTTTTTATTACATAGGTATAGTAAGTTGTAAGTGTTACTAAGGCTAGAACTCGTACCCTAGGAACTCTAAGGCCTCGGCCTCGAATTTTGCGGGCAGCGGAGCGGCGGCGGCGACGGCGCGGGCAACTTATACCTGTTCTCCAAACTAGCGGGCAGATCGCGCGGCATTATAGCGGTGTAGTGTTGTGTTCGTGGTTGTGTTGTCGAGATATTTGTTTTTATTCGCGAACAAAATGTCTGAAAAACGTAACTATATACGTGAAAAATTCAAAGAATATTTTGTAAATAATCGCATTAGTTACTAATAAATTTGTAAAAGATAATAAATATTGTATTTGATATAATAAATCATTATTATATTTACCTTCAATATTCAGTTCGTTTTTTATTTCTTCCCATAATTGGTTAATTATTCTTCTATTTTTATGGTTCACATCTTTGCTGTTCCATATGGGTGTCCTCTCAAAGATTGCCGAAATAATTAGCTCTTGCACGTCCAAAGACATTTTGATACGTCACAAAAAAATTTACAACACTATACCTACAAGCAGACGCGCAACGCCGGCGGTCACCGCTTGACTGGAGTGCACCGCTCGTTACCCGCCCCCGCGCCGCTCCTGCATTGTATTCGAGGGTCGGTCCTTTTGATTATACGCGTAAGATCCTGCCGCTCCCGCGCCGCCGCCGCCGCCCCGCTACCCGCGAGATTCGAGGCAGGGGCCTAAGAGCACTAAGTGATATTTTTATCAACGACTTGAAGTAATATTGTTTTATTTAGATGTCAGCTTAAAACTTTGGTAACATTTTCAGGTTTAAATATAAATAAAATAATTTGTCCAGAACAGACTTTTTATTATAATGTTTCTTGCAGCTCCTTTAATTGAAAGCGGTAAATAAGGTAAAATTGGATTTATTTTATTTGAAATTTTATAATATGTAAATGTACCCAGGATCTTGTGACAAACTATCATTAAATCTTCATCATAGCCTTTTCAGTGTAATAAGTAATATGTTTTTTAGATAATTAATCTATGGACTAAATTTTCAAATCAAAACCTTTCCAGTGGAATAATTCATAGATTTTTGCGAAATACAAGAAAATTAGTTGGACCACAATTTTACCAACAAACTTACAATATGTCATATGATTGTATATTTACAACATCATGTTATTTAAATATAGCATGAACTTTTGTGACACTTTTTTTTTACACACGTGTACGTGTGCAGATTACCATTGAAGACAATAAACGAGTAGCGAGAAGTCAACAAATTTGTAAATGGATTAAGTCTTATAGACTGTGCGTAATCAAGCTAAGTCAGGATATAAATTAGTAAATCCGAGCTGTTCAATAAAAGTTAGGAATATTAATCACTGACTTCTCCCATACTAGGAAGAAAGGAAGGTATGAAAATAATCTACATGCATCAGGTCGTTAAAGCATTGGGAACTATACATTTAGACTAAAATATATATTGTTGCTATATGAATCTAATCGAAAACTCGCCTAACAAATAACAACCATTCCATAATGTTTATCAAGTTTATCTTCGACTTGTCCAAATTTTATTATGTTTAAGAACCTTACTTGAAGCTGAGATTGCTCAACATAAGACAGCGCTGCAAAGTGCGTATCATATCTTCTATACGAGTATTCCTTTATTCAGAATCCTATTTAACATAATTATTAACAAAAGGATGGATATTTCTAATCTACCAAAATCTATATTCTTAAAATCGTATTATATAAATTATTACCTTTGCAAATAAAAGTAACTATAGTCAATCTTTCACGGTAAAGGCAGAAAAAGTTTTTAATTTGCTTTATGAGGAAATTTATGAGATATGATTATAATAAAATTTTAAAATGCTAGAGCCTAGCTGTAGTAAAATTACTACAGCTCGAAGACGGGCTGGCTCGACCGGGGAAGTACCACCCTCTCACAGAAGTAGCCGTTAATGACTCCGTTTCGTCCGATGAGTCAGAGGGAGGGTTTCCTCTCACTTTTTCCACCATTTTCTGCCCTTTCCCTTTCCTCACCTTTCCCTTGTCCTCTTCCACAAACAAAGTAGGCAATGCTTCCTTAACATTCCTCATGATTGCAAATATCTATGGACGACGGTGACTACATTCCATCCATTAGGCCGTCTGCCCATTTGCCGCCTCTGATATAAAGAATAATAATAAAGAAAGCCCCATTAAATCCTTACAACAATGTAACATTTTGCAATTTCAAATTCGAAGTAAACTAAATTGAACTAAGTTTAAACATCCGTATTTTACCTAACTTTCTTATTATTTTTATATTAAAGTACGACCTGAATTCATAACTTGAATGATTTGATTTCTCTGTGTATTTACCTAATGTAGACCGAGAACTTTAAGGACTTTGAGGAATTGTTATTTTATGTTATTGGTAATTAAAATCGAAGTTGATACACAAAAAATATATTATAAAATGTTATTTGGTTGAATTTACTAATTAAATTTATAAATGTTTTTCATAGCATTATCTTGAATTTGTTTTTTAAGATGAACAGTTGTTCAGTTATTTCTAGGTTAATTATTTGGATAATAATATAAATGAAAACGGGAGAAGTTTTTCAATCCTCCAGATCGATAATTAATTTATGTTCAATTTAATGATACTTATATTAAAACTTATTTGTTCATTGTAATAAAATATACAAATACATTGAAATAAAATATGCATACTTTTCCTTGCCCTACAATTACTTGTCTTTTAACATTACTTTAATTTTAAAATAAACTTTATTTACTCATAAAATTAAAATTATAACTCACTGTACACTTCTTTTTTGTTCAAATATGCTTCCTTATACGCATATTTCGCTAACAATCTGTATGTATTTTAACATAATATAATATTATCTCTTCATTTTACACGTTATATGTTACTATTCAATTTTACACGTATATACAGGATAAAGAATCTATTCCGTATAAATTCTCTTGCAGATAAATATATCTATATGATCTTTATCCTGTTCTTCATTCCGCGTCTTAACGTTATATTTTACTCAACATACTTTACGGTAAAACCGCGATCTTGGAAGTTATTTCTTGCTTGCTTATATAAATTCCTTTTTGTAAGAGTAACTATAATATGTCTTGCGGAAAACGATATGCTCATTTGTTATTGTTTCGTTTTTTTAAATACATATAACATTGACTCATATCAATATATTATTACAATGATTACATTGCTAAGAATTCAAACGTTGACGGATCTGCCTCAAACATTCAAACTTCCAAGTACATAATATTTTGTCTTAATATTTATACTACGTGACGAAATTCATGGGGGAATCCATCCATATTATTGAGGTATACTTTTTTCTTGATATTCTTTTAGCGACCCTAAAACATAACGATTATAAATATTTTAAAAGCCGAATAATATAAAGATACTTTTTTCATGACATTTTATTTAAAAAATATTTCACTCCTATGTACCAATTAAAATACGAGAGCTATATTCAAAAGACAAAACAATATTTTTTGTATTTGCTTATTATTCTGTTTTGTACATTAGTACGAGTGAGTTAATATTTTCAAATTTATGCAATGATAAATGCTCTGCATTTCGAATTTATTCTGTGATTTAGTAACGAAAATTATTGAACCGTTATGATTTTAGGTTATCAATATGATTTACTGCATTATGTTCCATAATAAAATAAACGAGAATTTGATATCTTTTTAAATGAGAATAAAGACGTGTTTTTTAAGTCTGTGTATATACTTATTTATAGAATATGTATTAATCATATTCATGCCCGGTGTATGTGTACACCATTGCATGGTTTATAATTTTTATTTCCTAACAGAAACTCGTTTGACGGAATGTATCAAATTCTCTAAACTGTGAGAGAGACTAAAATAAACTATAGTCTCGTGTCAAAACAAAACTGGTGGCAAAATATTTGAACAAAATAGCCCTCAAAATACATTTTACAAATATCTTTTAAATAGTAGTATACGTGTATGTTTATTGGAACAAATCAAAATAAATGAATAATCATCACATTATTTAAAAATGCTTCTCATAATTTAAATGAATTATATCGTGTATGAAATTTTCATAAAAATATATACCTACATACCTCAGTATATTTTTGTTACTGATCTTATTTGTCTTTATCATTGTTAAGTTATAATATTCTAAATATATAAATTTCTTAGCTTTTTTGTAAACTTCAATAGCAATTATGGTACTTTTTAAATCTTTGTGCTGTGCAACTATTTACGATACGTAAGTTGTATTCAAAATTAATAACAAAATACTCGAAAACCAAATTGCTATCGACCGCTTTGTGAATAATATCAACACAATCAAAATTCATTTGTCCTTAAAGATATACCTAATAAATGTTTCTGGTTATTGCTCTATTAAAATAAAAAAATGCATTATTTTAGAGTAAATAACTACAATTTGTAAAAGCTATCAAGCATAAGATAGTTATATTAATTTTTACTGTAATAAATGTTGACTAGCAAAGAATTAAATTCAAGAGCTCAGTGCTTTTGCGTTGAAATTTTCTGAGTTAAATATTAAATTAAGAACGGGAATGTAGAATGGTATTAAGATTATTTCGACGGGATATGTTCATTTTAAGTGGAAAATTATATTGAAAAACCTTCAATCGTATTTATATCTCGAAAGTAACAAACACATCTACGACTTTCAGGAGTATTCATTTAAATAAAACGAACACTTTCGGATTTACTACGCTTTTTGTTATTTTATTTGACATTGCATAATAGTGCCCGTTTAACAACGTTATTTTGCAACAACCAAAATAACGGGCAGACGAAATAAGAATGTCTGAAAGTGAAAGTAGCAAAGTTTATATTTAAAGACGCTAATAAACACTTAAACTATATTAATACCACAGATTTTAGTACTAAATAAAATAGAGCTATTTTTGAAATTTACCTAATCCTAAGACTAAACCTAAAACTAGTTACAACTCAATCAGCTCAAGATATAATTTTATTTCACATTTTTTCAGTAGCAAAGCATCATTAGTCAAATGAGCGAATATGTACTCATTATAATAAGTTTTAATACGCCAGAAAATAACATCCTAAGACTAAAAATAAAACTGGTTACAAATCAATTAGATCAAGATATAATTTTATTTCTCATTTCGTCAGTAGCAAAGTATCTCTTAGTCAAATAAGCGACTAATTGATTAAACCAATTAGATGTAGGAATAAAGGAAACTTTAACGATTTCGATTAATTCATTATAACTAGAAAAGTCAGTTTGAATTCGGATATTTCCTGTATCCAACAAATCTTGGAATTAACAATAGATTATTGAAATATGTGATACTTAATATTACCCAAACCATTTAAGTCATAGATTCCAGTCTCAATTTAATACGATAATGTTTAATATAAATATTACAATAAAATTAAGTGCTGTTTTATTTTACGAAAACTAAAATATATATTTTTCAAATCTTAAGTTTACTATTTATATAAATTATACACATTTTTATTATGACAATAACACGTAATTATAAAAAAAATATTGTAATAAATTTACATATCTATCTATTTAGATAATATAAGTGTCCAATTGTGTTACAAAATCATGATAATTAGCAGTTTAGTATTCCTAGGGTAACGTGTTTTAGACAGTGTTGCTGATATTATTTGAAGGGTTCTATTGGATATACAACTACGTAGTTAAACTCGTTGTAACACTTACAAATATAGAGATGGTAAAATAAGAAGAGCGGTTGAATATTCGCACTTATGAAACTCACAAGTGAAATTGAAAGTACAAAGATTTGATAACCAAAAATAACATATCAAAGAAAATTTCAATTTATTTAAAAAATATAAATTTTTATCAACTTAAATTCAAAAATATTTTCAACTAGTTTATTTAAATAAAACTTTAATTAGATATGAACACAAAAATTATTATTTGAATTAATACATTCTACTCAACTTCTTGCTATACCTATATATGTATAAATATTTAAATTTTTTGTTTTCAAAATTGCATTATGAAGAATCCTAAGGAAACAATAAATATGTAGGCAGTGTTTGGATACGTAATAGTCTCAAAGCTGTATTATATTTTCAAAATAATTATTACTCCTGTAGGAACTACAAAAAATATGTGTTTATATTTTACAAACTTCACAATAATTTAAAGTGACGGTATGTTCAAATGTAGAGCAAAAATCTATTTACACTTTCTCTGTTATAACGGTTATAACACAAACGTAGGTAAAAATGTTAAAATCTTTTATTATTTACATTAGGAAAGAAGAATGGAAAGTCTACAACAAAACAAAATCAAATGGTATAATGAGAAAAGAAAATGGTAGAATTAAATCCTGCAATTCCTGCGTATACCCTCCAAAGTGCATTCTTGAGGGTATTGAGATATTGGCCACTTTACATCTACGCACAAATCTTACAAGATACCTTTTAACCATTTTTTTTGCCAATTAGCCTTCTTAATCCTTGGCCTTAACCAATCACTCAATGTCAAGGATGGAGGACATTTTAAGTCCTATTTACTGAAATGAAATTGGAAGGATATGTTCTGAAAGGTAGAAGTCGAGGTGACAGAAGCTTTACTGAGTTTTGGTAGTGTTAATTTTCTCAAAATTTGTATCTCAACATCAATCTCAGGGCAACTGTTCGAAAAAATCCTCCACACACCATCATCAAACGGAGAACTATAATTCCAAAAAATCGATTGGCGCCACGATTCCGTCTCAAAAATGGAAAATATATCGTTGGCCAACATGGCCTTTCAGCCAGATACTTTATGTTTAGCAAATCAATTACAATAATATTTGTTTCGCTATAAAAAAATACTACTTATTTCGGCTTGCAGAAATGCACCTCAATCAAAAATATAGCAACGAAAACAACTAAAGGTGGTCAAAGGCTAATAATAATTTATTCAATATCTTCGATTGCTTTCATGACAATCTGTACCCGAAAATATTAAAAGGTAGCCTCAGAGAAAATATTCAAGTAAACACAATGCATTATTTTAAATAGTTCCATTAAACAAGATTGTATTATATAACATACAATTCGCACTAACAACGTAGTAGTTTGACCGTACTCTAATCAGAGGCTATAAATTTTAGAGCACAGCGGTTTTATCCACTCAAATGGCTTTAAACCTAATTCTCGGCGAGTCCAGCATTCCCACATTAGAAATAATATTTCCTTTTCGTTTTAATGACAACCCGCTTCGTTTTTAATATCATTTCTGTCTGGGCAAATTAGAATAATAATATCAACATAAATGCATATGAATTGCATACAACCAATTAAGAGCTCATTATTTAAAATGACTACTAATTAAATTTAAATTTTCACATTCTGTCCGTTCATTTTGTTAATCATTGAATTTAACGATGTAATGAAATTAAACAACGCTGTAGTCATACATCGCACAATATTTTAAACAGAATCACTGGACGTTACACTTATTTGAATGCACATGAAAATTTAATATCAATTTATATATTTGCAATAAATAATTCAACAAATAAAGTCCCATTATGTGTAAATATTAAATATTTAATCATTAATTATTGATATCGATTTACTTCAAAGGTTCTATTATTAGTGCTTGCTTTATTACCACGAAACACATTTATATTTAAAACACATTTAAAATAATGAAAATCATGAAAAAACATATATATGAAATGATAGTAAAGATATTTAAAATATTTTTTATACTCTTGGTTGTTTTTCTGCTACTATATTGATGAAACCAACATACATACTTAAATTGATGGCATAAAAGAGTTCCACTCGTTAATAACTTAAAATTCACTGTAAACATATAAAGGAAAATATAACAGGTAATAGTTGACATTGTCAGATGTTCGATTTACTTGATAAGAACGTGGCGTATATTCATTCAAATATCACAAGTAAAATTGACAATGAATAGTAGTTTCTAAAATTACAGAAGCTTTTACACTGATAGGACAGTAGTGATTTTCAAACAAAATTCCTATCAATGTTTATTCTTAAGATGTTTTTAGTTTTTTAAGTATTTAGGTATAATTAGGATTTCATCTTAAGGATTAATTGGGGTGTAATCATATCAAATATATACATATGTTATAATTCCTTTTTTTATCTCCGGGGACTTTTACTTGGAATCTCCAAACAGAGAATTCTTAAATGAAAGACTATTGTAAACTACATTTTGTTTAAATTTACCTCTTCTTTTGACGTTCATTGTCATATTTCTATATCCAAGTGATGTCATTAAAAGGATATCAAGGCAATAGTTGTTTTAAATATGGCCTTCATCCCTACAAAAACATGCACTGTATTTATTGTCAGTGTCGCATAAAAGGTTATCAAATATTATATCTATATAAAAAAATCAAGAAAGCTTTTCCACTTTCGAAATATTTCAAGACTGATAGATATTGCCGAAAGAAAGCATATCAGAACACACGATAATAAAAATAAAAAAACATTTAAAAAGTGTATATATGTAGTAATCGCTTATTGGCGCCGTGACAAATTATTTCCTTAGCAAGCATATAAAACTTCAGTCAATAAAGTGCCAGAGGCTGGTTTTGAAGTCGAGTAAACTTTATTTCCCATAACATCCAGAGCCTTTTATTGGCCAAAGCTAATATGAACCCGGATTTATTGAGTTCGAGTGCACAAAAAATTGTTTTCAACTGTAATATAATCTTTTGTTTACTTCATGATTTTGAAATATAGATATTTTCAAGCATTTTTATTAATAAAAATAAAGGTCTTTGTGGAAGTGTCTTGTACCAACTTGTACAAATTTTCTTATAAATTGTTATTAACATATTACTAAGGAAAATTATTATGAAATCAAATAAATGTTTAAAGGAATGTTAAGCTAATATGTTTTATAAATCAGTAAGTCACAATATAGAACACTATTCATATACATATGTTAAGTAGACGTGGCCACAATAAAGAATTAAAGTAGCCCATCCGCATTCACATAGCCCAATGAAAATCAATTCACAAATTTATTAAAGTATTTTATGGACAGAAAATTAGTCAATACAACGTTTAATAATTATATGGACAAGAACTGGTAATAAATTAACATACAAAATTCTCAATATTGTATAATCTTTCATGTATAAATAAAATTCTTTTTATGCATAATAGCTAACATATGATTCTTGACGTTCCAGAGATTGATGGCTTAAGATCGGCTCGTTTTTATTATTATTTTTTTATTTTATATTATCTATTTAAATAATAATGCATTATGAATTGTCATAATAATAAATGAAAGTTAATATTTAATATCTTAGATGTAAATCTTTATTCATTAAATGTTTTGTATGAACATGAACATTTCCTGATTGTAAGTAATAAAATGTCTGTCAACCGATATTAAATCCCAAAAAGTTATCTTTAGGGCACTCTTGTGTAAATTACGATTTTTATAAAACTACAACTCGAGACAATAGTATTGAGAAAATTCAATTTTTTATTTTATCTATCATTAGTCAAAGAAATATACTTACATTTACTTATTAACTTTGTCATATTGTCACGACAAAGCTATGTGTGTTAATATATCGTTCTTATAATATATTGCATAAAATGTTAACAAAAAACAAATAAATTATCATTATATTTAATATGTTTAAAGATTTATCACGAAACTTACTTCTATATAACAAACGCAAAAATCAAACGAAAGAAATTAAATTAGGTAACAAAGATTAAGAAATTATTAATTAATATTATTCATCCTATTTTTAGTTCGTGATTCTGTCGGTAAACGCTATATTTCAAATGGTTAGCTTAATATTGTACAAAATGCTAACAAAAACGATCACTTAGACATTATTGTGAAGCAAATTTTTTCTTAATATCGTCAAAAATGGTTTATCGTAATTATAATATCCAATTTGTAATTTAAAAATCAGGTAGCTTAGAGTCTTAATATTTAATTTCCCGAGAGTTCTGAGCTCCAGCTTGTAGCTTTTAACGATAATTGCTCATTAATGCTATTACTTAAGATATTGAAGAATACCTTATTGTTTTTCAATTTTCAAAGTTTGTATATACTTAGTATCGGAACATCCCTTACATAAAATAGATGAAAAAATCAGGTATTCGTTGCTTTTTGCATAAATTCAACTAATTCTTGATGTTGTTAACACTTATTTAGACTGGTGGCTGAATTATCAATGGTTTGATAAACAATAAGTAACAAAAAAAAAGGAAAAAATATTCTAATAAAAAATTGTTCTTGGTAATTTTTAATACGAGGTTTATTAAACCTATTTCAAAGCCTAGAAAAATTTTAACATTAAGTATACAAAGGACATAATTTGCGCTTATAGCTAAAAGGCTTCGTAAGTTTTAAAGTACTTTGAATGGAAACTTGTACTTGCACTTGAATACTTACTATAAGGAATACCTGCTTATTCTTTCTTATTTAACCTAATCCTATTTAAGAAAAAACATCATTAACGTTATTAAAATATTTATTGCCTATATATATTATAGAACATAAATGTGGTAAACAAACTTCCATATACACAATTTTTGTATTTGTCTATTTGACAAACTCAAAAAGTACCCGAGCGACAAATATTCATCGTTTATTCCAAATCGCAATCCTCAGTCTGACAACTATAATAATAAAAATGCGCTTCCTTAGACTTTTCTCTCACTTATATTCTATATTCTATTTCAATAATATAAAACCTTCTCAATAAGTTTTAAAGCTTTGTAACCATTTAAATTTTATACCAAAATATGTTTTACTTATCCATGATTTATTTCAAAAGTTAAGTTTAAGCTTTAAATTATGTTTCGAACAGACAACTCTATACATTTAATAGAATTTATTCTGAACAAAGATTCAATATTAAGGCATGAATATATTGTATGAGCCACCTATAACTACACATGTGTTTTATATATATTTAATATATTGTATGATTAATAATATGTTTAAAATTAATTAAAAAGGACAAAAAATGAAAGAAAATAATGTGATAGGCGGTGTTTTAGCAATCAGTGGCATTATCGACAAACTTTTCATTTGAAGAAATTTCAAGAAATGATCACTCTCCTGTCCTGTTAGCTGAACTAAGGGGAATTCATAACGAAGTAGAGACTTTCTTAGTACTTCATACCTAAGTAATAAGTAATTATAAATTGTATATTGTAACATCTAATGCCCTTTTTTATCTAAAATACCACTTTTTTAAAATTGTAAGTCTAATTTTAGGCTCAATAAAATTAAACCATTTTATGCGACAAAGTTACACATTCAATGATTTTAATGAAACAAAAGAAAGGCTACATAAGTGATATTTATTAAGAAAACCTCTAGTTTAAAAAATTAAGTGACCAATGGTATATAGAAATAAATTTCTTCGTATTTACCAAATATAATATAAAGGAAATATTTATCTCAAAAAATATACTTATTTGTTGTTATAATAATGTGCATTTTTATAACATACACAATCAACATTAATTGTAATCTTAAAGTGTTATCAACAAGTCATTTCTGTAGTATACTACATCGTAAAATACTCACTTCAAGAAGCTTTTGATAAATTAATTCTTAATTTTCTATGTGAAACATTACGTTGAACCTCAAAATAATAAATTATTCGTATAATAAGGGTAATACGACCTTTGTATTTTCGTTATAGTATTGAAATATAATAATAAATTATGAAATTACAAGGGTGTATGGTAGATTGTCCCTTATTTTTAGTTTTAAATTTGTAACCCATAGATCCTAGTTGGGTTCTTTTGCCTCTAAGACACTCGGAAATAATTTTTTACGTTAATTAAAGAACGATAACCCGTGCCGACTTGAATCGAAACATCTTTAAAAAAAAATCTCAAAAGAACCTGTCCTGCCTAATCTGTAATTTTATATTTAAATAAAATTTTTTAAAGGAAATTGAGTATTTCAATTGATTTACTTACAAGGGGTCAAAAATCACATTTTTTAATCTTCCGGCGCCCGCCAATGGTTAAAATTGACGTATTAAGATTACATAATTTAAGTTAGTTAAAGTAGTCTAAAAAGAAATAGTGGGTATGCGTTTTAATATTTTAAAAAAAAATTTAATTTCTCTTATAAGGTACACCCTATTGTTTAAAAACTATATAAAATAAGAGTGCTGTCAAAAACATTTTATATACATACATAAAATTGGGTGGCTAATTAAATTAACTTATAAAGTAATTAAGTGAACGTATTTCTGCTCATGATATATATTATCAAATATGAATTTATTAAACACTACGCTGTTTAGGCAACCGATAAGAACTACTAATTTTTGTTGCCCCTTCGAATCTAGATTCTAATGACTACCATATTTACATAACCTCGGATTTGATATTTATTGTAAATAAATTACTAACTATTTACTTATTGTTTATTTACAATATAAATTATTCAAACCAATTAATAGATTACTTAACTTCTATTCAAAAGGTTCATCGAATAAAATTTAGAGTGTAGAGGAAACAAACTCCTTAAATGTTAAGGTTTTTCCTGTTATTCACAATTTGGAGAGAGTAAAAAGAAATCTAAAGGTAATTGCCTGCGAAATTCAATTCCATTTTAAAGATTTAAAAAGGTTTTGTTTAGAAATGTTTGTATTTTTATTTATTTATGAAATTTGTATTCTTTACTTTTTAAAATAATTGTAATGGTTTCTTATTGAATTTATTCCTTTCATTAAAGCTTGTTGTTAAAAAATCGTAACTGCTTTAAATTGAAAGTAAGCATTTTTAATAGTTAATACATAAAATAAATTTTCTGTAACTTGAATTGGGTCATTTATTCTCACAAAGAATATATTGATCTGTGCTTAGACGGAATCCATAGAAAATGACTTAGTTTTTTTATATATTTACTCAAAAACTTTCTACCCAACATTTTATGTCTCTAAATAATGACACCAATAATTTTCTACAAATCGCATTTTTTCATTGCTCAATTTTCCTTTATTTATATGTAAATAAAGAAAAAATATATATAAAGAAAAAAATATATGCTGAATTTCATTAAGTTTCTGATGTAACTAAATTATTTATACAAAAATCTTCATTAATGCAATGCCTTTCTAATTTATGCAAAAGTCATTATATACTGTATATATATTTATAGTTCAATTTAGCGTTAAATTACAAACCTGAAAGATTAAATCTTTGGAACGTGTACTTCTGCCTCGATTTATAAAACAATGTTTTAAACAAAAATAATAGAAAAAAATCTAACACACTTCCCTAATGTACGCCTCGAACAGATGATGGATGGAACAAGCTAGTACTAAAGTAATCACTTTCAGTGTTCTATAGGTCCAGTGATATATTCTAAAAAGTTTAAGGTTTATATACGTTTTATATTCATTACAATTGTACCGAAATATAAATACTAAGTCCTTCCAGATATTTCGATAGACAAATATATAGTAAAATTAACTTTGATACATAAACATGATTTGTCAAATCTAACTTAGATTAGATACCATTCACATATACGAAAATATTTTGTAATTTTTTTTAAGTTGAATCAAAAATATATGTTGATAAAAAAATAATCT
Organism: Danaus chrysippus; assembly: GCA_916720795.1. NCBI lineage: Eukaryota > Metazoa > Arthropoda > Insecta > Lepidoptera > Nymphalidae > Danaus > Danaus chrysippus. The sequence goes on from CAKASE010000062.1 coordinate 3,685,993, forward strand.
ACTAGACTGAAAGGAAAAAGGTTATTAGAAGTTAGGTTTGACGCACTGTAAATAAATAAGTAGAGCTGTATTAACGCGATAGAGACTGTATTAGACACGAGCAACTATAAAATATATTTAAATATTATGCTACTAAATAACTGAACTATTATCGGACACAAAAATTACAAGTAATATTATTTAGTAAACTTTTATCTGTTACCTCAATCTAGAAACTCGTTAGGGTTTTATCTATTTTATCTATTCTTCTCCATTTATAGTTTATGTTTGTAATCTTAACATAAAAAGGCTATTTACCGAAATGAAATGATAAGAATTTTCCTAGTATTAACTAACTAATAGTTAATATTTAACGATGTGTTTTTCGAAGTTTAATTTGAGACTAAATTTAAATTTGCTATCAAGCACATACCATAATAACATATATATTGCTTGATAAAATAAATTTTATATTCGGTCATCTCGTAAAGATTTATTGGCATACCTATCACTCAATATTTTTAGTAAGTACGACGAAACATGCTCGACATTTTTAGCAACATAAATTAAGTAACAGCAATAAATATTTTTTATGACCAATATGTATCATTAGTCACCTACATTTACATATGTCCGATCTAAACTTATTTGTACAAACATCAATTTTATCGTCAAAACGTATTTTATTTGTTCAACATTTTATAAACATGTTATTTTTTGACGTATATTTGAAGTTGTTTTCTCTTATTTTTATAAACCAATAAAATAAACGAATATATCTCTAATATTATCGTAACCGAGGAAATATCTATAATAAAAATAATGTTATTCTCTTTGGAATAACTGTGGCTATCTGACCTACATCAAAACACCAAGAAAAATATACGGACGTTTAATTAAAAGTCAACATAAAATAAAAAAAAATGTCCCTTATGTGTTATTTTACTTGAAATAGACGTAAGATATTATTTCCGCAATGTTACAATGTTTTTTTTTTTTCAAATAACAGACGTATTATGTATAAGAAAAAAAACTTGTTGGTCTATAACCATAACCAGTGCTTGTAAGAAATCAGTAAAATTTCTGCTGTGATTTTTATTCAGGCGTATTATTCAATATTGATTTAAATTTTGAGGTGGTAGAGCCTAGCTATGGTCAGTTACTACAGCTCGAACATGGGATGGCTCGACCGGGGAAGTCCACCCTATCACAGAAGATCGGCGTAAAGTAGCCTTTAATGGCTGCGTTTCGTCCGATGAGTGAGAGAGCCGGTTGCCCTTTCCTTATTCCCACCCTTTCCTACCTTTTCCTTTTTCCCACCCCTCCCTATCCATTACATGGTCCATGGGCTACGGTAACCACCTTCCATCAAGTGGGCCGTCTGCTCGTTTGCCGCCTTTAACATAAAAAATGTTATTTATTATGTTTTAGGTATATGAGAGGGTAGAAGAGGAGCGAGCTACATTTAAGCAAATGTCAGAAGAAATTATTACTCTCTTTTCCTTCGTAACATGAATTGATGTGATATATTAACCGAACGTAGATTTTCGGAGTGTGTTGTGTAAAGTATGTAAATTAAAAAAATAATAATGATACCGCATCAAATATTATTTTGAAAAAAGTCAATTCTGGTCTTGTTTCTAAGAATAGTATAAATATAGTAGTCAAGTTATCTTCTTTTTTCAAAGCAAATTTGGAAATCATCACAGACAGGCGTTTAAGAATCTACTTTGTTGTTTTTACAAATGTTAGTTTCTCCGTCACCTCGCATCCTGGCAAATTCTTTTCATGTAAGCCTTATTTTATAAGAGTTTTTACAAAATTTCATCTACATTTACTAATTAATTTCGTCTACTTTATTACAACAAATACAAATATAAATAGATATTTAGACCATTAGTTTTTAACCTTCAGAATATAACATAAATCTTATATTAAATAAATCTAAATAAAAATTTTCACACCATCTTATGGAAGATTTCTGAATTATACGTCATAATATTTATTTTTCACATTTCTAAAGCAACTATAATTAATCTAGAATGTTATAATTATTTCTACAAGATGAAGTTTGTCATCTTCATAGCAACATGTACAAAATGATATACACTTGCGTTATTTATGAAACTATCCTTTTTCAAGCACGACACAAGAAAAATAGACTAATTGGATGAAAAATTCTTATGCTCTTGTTTATACATAATCTAAGGAAGTATAAAGTGTTGAAATAAAAGTTTTATTTTTCGGAATTACTAAGCGTTTAAAATGATTTTTAAAAACATACTCTCGACGTTTCGGTTACTTTGCAGCAACTTTGATCAAGGGCAGGCGAGATGAGAATCATAGTATAAAGTATTGTTGAAAACATGAATAGATATTTTTTTTGTATGTCCGGTATTTTTGATAAAAAGTAAAGATCAATACTGTTTTCGTTTCCATTAGGTATTTCAGCACTAAAATCTAAGATAACAATTAAAATCTTTTTATTTAGAAGAAGAGCTTGTTCTTGCTTCAGTACAAGTACTGTATTTTCATATACAACATAGCCATTAAGACTGTACAACAAAAATTTTACATATACAGGGTGACTGGTGAATTACTATCAATATTTAAAGAGAATACTCGGTACATGATTCTCATTCGAATTATGTAAAAAAATAGGTACTTAATTTTTGACAAAATTTCCGTATAAATAAATAAAGCGTGGACACGTTCCAAGTGTTCCAAGTGTGGACGCGTGCGGCGGCGTGCTGATACAACACCACGCCGCCGCACGCGTGTGTGTGTGTGTGTATACCTAATCTGTAGGGTGTTCACACGATGCGTAATTAATTACATAACTTTTGGTTAACTTTACTTAGAAGTTTATTAATATTTATGTTATATTAATTTTTATTTTGTCATATAAGATCGTCAAATATCACGTCCTCAAGTATCGATAGTAATTCACCAGTCACCCTGTAGAGTGTTAGCAGAGCTTTATCAACTACAAATTATAAAATTACACATACCCGGAAAATGCCGGACTATTTTTAACAAATTTTATAACAATTCAATTATTAATTTTTCTCTCAGTTTTAGTAAAGAAAACATATAATTATTGATATATATGTAAATATACTTTACTTTTACGTTTTGTACAGTAAAATAATTCACAAGGTGAAATAAAGGCAGTTCATATCTAAATATTAGTCTATTTGTAGTAAATGTATAATATGAAGTAATTTCACAAACCCGTACAATTGTACCAATTTCATATTAATTTGATTTACATTTAATTGTTCCTTGGCAATAGGCGGTTGGTAAATATTACTCTCTCTAACAAAACAGAGTTACTTGTATATTCGTATATATTCATATTGTATGAGATATAATATATTTCAACTGAAGTCGTTCTACAACTTGTACTCATTAAATAACTTATACTCATTAAATGATAAATTTTATATAAATATTAACTAAACACAAGCGGTATAAGGAATATTTACAAAGTAAAAAATAGAAATTATTAAATAAATATTTTTCTCCCTAATAATGTTGCAGTTAATAATCAATGTAATCAAGTTTATATCACAGTATTTTTAAAAATATTTCTATATCAAATACTCTTGTTATTATAGAAAAAGGATTCTCATATTTTTTAATAACACTGCCTTGAATATTTAGCATATTTAAACCGCATTTCTACACATACAGTACACTTATAAGATATTCCCATACTCATTAAATTTTGTAAAATATTAACTAACAATTTCTGTTATAATTATGTTGTTAAAAATAATAACAACATGTAATGAAAGACGCAAAATAATTTAGTGATAAAATATGACCTATTTTACAATATAATAGCAAGAATTGAGTACAAATTTTAATGAAAATTCTATAGAAACTATGTTTTATTGGATAATTTTATCTTAGCTATGCCCTTTATTCTCAAATTGTGTTTTAAAACTTTAACGAGTTCTTGATGAAATTAGCATTAATATTAAAATTATTCAAATAAGGGCATTTTAATTTAACAGACTTTACAGATTAGACGTTTTGTTAACTTGTGAGTGATATTATTCAATTTTATAAACGGTAAATAGGAATAAAACGCTGTTATAACAAATTAAGATTGGCAACGCGTAGGCAACACAAAAACTTAGAATATTTACATTACATTTTAGTTAGATTATTAATCGAATTAAAAAGAAATATTTCATTTGTTTGCAATAATAGATTTGACTACTCTCACACATTATAATAGGATTACTTGCCACACTTATAATTCTTTTACATCACATACTGTTACATCGAGTAAGTTTAATATTCTCTTTAAGCACTTTCATCGCTCGAAAATGTTATAATTTGTTAACTTGTTAACATGCGAAAAAACGAAGGAGGTTATTAATTTGTCACGCATTTTTTTATATTTAACTTCGAGTTCTTGTACGATTTAATCCGACTTTGATATCTTTTATTTATAATAAAGGTATGAAAAAAAGCATAAATAAATAGATGATTCAGTGTTTACTTAAAGATGGTTAAGTTTCACCACACATTACTTTCTATCTAATACTTCAATTTTAAATTGTATTTTTTTATTATGTAGATTGTACCTCAAATTTTGCTGTCAAGATATATTAATTTATAGATTTTTATCACAAAATAATCATAAGAAAACCTAATAACTGAAAAATTGAATACCTGAAAAAATTAAGAAGAAAATTATGAATTTTAAAATTAGAATGTTTAATTATGGTATTTCTCACTAACCCTGGGTTGAAATATTAATTTATAGTAATCGTAGACAAGTTAAGGAAAAGAAAAAGATATTCCCTAAGGAAGCAAATTGATATAAAAATAAACCTTTACAGTATCCATAGATTTGAATCTACATATATATAATAAGCACAGGATTAAAAATGAATTTTTAATGAAGCGGACCATTTTGTGATAACTCAAACTTTTAAACAGTAAAATATATGCCTGTTTTAGCCTTTTGACTTCATGTTGCACCTATATATATATATATATATATATATATATATACTCCGAGCGTTAGGAGTTCCTGAATTCATATTACGAAGTCAGTTAGGCAAAACGATAAAAAAAAATAAGATATTACATTTAGATGTCAGAACTTGGCCTCATGAAATAAATTATTTGAAGATTTTTATTAAATAGAGCTGGAGTGTTTCCGGCCATCAAATGATATAACATATTATTATGATTTCTTATCAAATCTCATTAGCTTAAGTAAATGAAATCATTAAATAATTAATATGATCTGTAACTACGGCAGAACTGTTGTTATACTATAGTCAATAGTGAATACATAAGATTGACGGCTTAATAAAATGTATCACGTCTTTCTTCTTAAGCTAAATATTTAAATAGCTATTCACACAGTGAGTTTTATTTGATATAGAACTGCCCGCAGCTGCAAGAATTGATCTCTAATATATTAGGCTCTAGGATCAATGACCCTTCGTACAAACATTCGGTACATGGTAAGCATATATAAGGAAAAAATACACAATAACCTGACTCTGTACTAGTTAATCAGATATATATGATCTCATAAGAGATATGTTCTATCCGATTGGTTCCAGTGTAAGAAATTCAAAATAACTTTAATAAATAATACATCTGCATTATATTTGAAGATAAGTTCATAAAGAATGTAAAACATAAATTCTCACCGTTCCCAGCAAAAATCCTTTGCATTAAAAATTGCAAAAGATTTTCAGTCATAAATATTTAAAACACCGCTGCCTCGTTCTCAACTGGGCTTAACAATATTTCATCAGTATTATTAACAATTCAATTACGACCACCCACAATATCGTTAAAGTTTTTAAACCAAATATTAAGATAAGAATTTACACATATTTCTTATGTACAGACCTTATATTAAATGATATTAATACGCCTTAGAAATATTATAAAATATAAAAAGCTATATTGGAACGGAATACAACATTTATTATTCGTGTTTCGATTGTATTTCATATCACCAATTTTCCACTAAAATATTTAATCTTAAATTGAAAATACATTACCAAAAAAAAATGTTAATCCCTAGTAGTCGGTAAACTATGTTTTATATTATTATGTATTGTATCACTGTTCTGTCGACAATTTGGAAAAGTATATATAATTTTAAAGAAAGGAAGATTTTTTCTTCTTTTCGAAGCAATTTCAGTTTGCACACAAAAAAGAACTGCTTTGACAACAATTTTGCTCCTGGATTACAGAAATTTCCTTTAAAGATTTGAGATATATAACATATAGACGAAGTGTTATAGAACCAATGTATTGGGAATATAAACCCTCTTTCAAAGTTTTCCACTCAAGTTTGTCACAGTCTTGTAAAAAGTTCCAAAACATGGAAATTTATACACTTCAAAGGAGCTGACGATAAAACTACTTTTTAGACTCAACTAAATTTTTTTTTTTAAAATGAGGTTTACCCATGAAGTGAAAGTAATTAATTAATTAGTACTTTTTTATAAGTCATCTTTGAGTAATAAAAAACACAGTAAAAATGGATTTTATAAAGTATTTTTTAAAAAATTAAGGAAATAATCGATCATTTTTAATACCTAAAAGAAGCGATGAAACGTGACAACGACAAGAATAAAAAGGATATTTTAAACAGGGAAAGTATTTTCCTCGCTTAGGTGCCTTACAAACGATCCTTTTTATCAGCAAAGCATTTCAAAACATTACAAAATAGCATAAAAATATATAAGCAGAAATAAATACAACTTTAAAAGAAAGTAATTTTGGTATTTGTAGAAAATTTGTCATAATAGTTAGGTGTTACTGATAATTAAAAAATTCGCGTTATGCAAGGAGCCTTATTCAAAACGAGCTTAGTAATGCAAACATCAGTAAAGCCACGTTCGGATTAGATTATTTTTTCGACAGCTTTTAATTTTCAATTTTACTTTTAATTTTTAAATATAATATTAGCCTTGGCTACATTCAATAAGGAATTCTAAACAAAAGAGATATTTCTCAAAAAGATCACCTTTTTCCGTGTTTTTACGCTTCGAAAAACAGAAGTTTTATAAATAAGTCCATACATTTTTGTTTCTATAAATTAAACAATCGGTTTCGTTAAAGTTAGTTTGAATTATTTTTGCTTTAAACTTAGAAATCCTGGGTAGTATAAATGTTTAAATAAAACCAGTGTAGTTTTATCGAGTTAATAGGATTCAGTAAACTGCAACTCGAATAAGGTAAACAGTTCGGGAAAACAGTAAAATCTTTGATTGAATCTTATTCCCTCAACCCAAGCTTGAAGTGTGATGTGAGTGTTATTTAAAAAATATTTTCTCTGATATTTGTATAGTATAGGTAAATATTCAATGTTTTTTTCTACGAAAGCTATAGAGATTTAGGAAAATTTTGTAGTGTAAAATACATTTTTCGAATTATTTGACTTCTTGCATCACCTTTACTGGTTCTGTAAATATCAAGTCTCTAGATCTAAGTCTCTTGAATTGAGTGATGCAGATCTATTCAGAACATTCTATTTCACAGCTTTACACAACGTTCAAATAGATTTAAGAAAGGCTTCAATACTTAGGTAACAAATAGGAAGATAAATAAATAATACATTTAATGTAATAAATAAAATAAAACCATAAAAATCTTTATTTACACACACGTTAACAAACATCTATATAAAGTTTTGTATATAGCATCATCTATCATCTACATTGTAAAAATAATCAAAATCACTTATAACATTAATCACACATCACATATAACAACCATTTTTCACAACTTCACCTGGTTTTGGCTTCATCATCTTTGGTTTCGTTTCTTTTTGATTCTTCGTCAATTTTTGGTTTATGAACCGGTACATTTTCAATAGGAGGTGGCGTTATTGGCACTAAACTGCCATCTTCTTCAGCTACTTTAAGTCCTATAGTAGCTCCGAGTTTAGCACTCGCCTGTTTGAAGGTATCAGATAGTTTCACTTGAACAACATTGATACACATAGAGGTCAACGCTAAACCAAAAACAAGGTATAATATTGACGCCATCATAAACATTGGATGATCCGGTACCAGGTCTCCTAAACCAATAGTTGACATTGATATGAAAACGAAGTAAAATGACTCAAAAAAGCTCCAACTTTCCCAACAATTATACCCTACAGCACCAATTATAATATAAACTACCAAAATAAATATAGCTACTGATATAGGAAGATTAAATTCGTCATCTATTTCAAACACAGATGGGGCTGGCGTGTCTGGTTCGGTGTCGATTTCAAAGTCATTCTTGCTACCAGGTTTTGGTGGTAAGGGCGGTGGCACATCACTAGCTTTTCTTACAACCGGTGGTGGATGTTGACTCTCGGAAACTCCATCCACATCTTCTTCAGAAAATATTTGTGAAGGTCTTCGTACAACGTCATATACAATATTCAGGCCTTTCATCACTTCCTGGAAAAGAAATTTACACTTTTTAAACAATCTTAGTAACTAATAACTATGTAGTAACACATTATATTTTTGAATGAAAATAATGACAATATAAGGAAACATACGGCCCCAAGCGACATCATTATCAATATCCGATGTAAAAGGAAACGCGGGCTTTGTTTCCTTTTGCAAAACAGTTATTTGAATCGTATTTCCTTATGATAACCAGAATATGCAAAATTCTTTGAAATCGATTTACAATTAGAAAATAATATTTTCTACCACATTTCATATCTTCAATTATAATTATAATAAATAATATTTCGTGAATTAATAAGGTTTTAATTTAATGAAGTAAACTTTTAAAATATTATAATATTAATAATTATTAATATTAAACTCAAAATTATACTATATAAAGCAATATACCTGTACAGGAATTGTTCTTCTAACGCGTCTACAACTTCTTGTGTAGTAAAATCGACGAATAAAGGACCAGAAAAATTTGATTATCCTTGTAAATAGCTTTCCAAAATCAGCCAATACTATCAAGAACAGTGGTATGCCTATAATAGCGTACACTATTGTTGCCACGCGTCCGTTTGTTGTTTTTGGAGCTATATGCCCATAACCTAAAAAAAGAACTCAATTAATATTAGGTTTCGTAATATCAATAGTCATAAACTAGAAGGAGAATAAATAAAATTCTAGTTTTCATCACCACCACTTTATTTTGTTACAAACTTTCGTTTAGATCTTACCTATAGTAGTTACGAGGGTCAAACAATAGACAAATGAGTTCATAAAGTTCCAAGATCTTTGACCACTGTAAGATGTCACGCCAGCTTCGTGGGCTGTATGTAACTGATCCTCGAATTCATATAACTTTTTTCTTGCCAATGACTTCCAATCTTCCTCTCTTAAGTAATGACTACCTTTCCATAGACTTTCAATGAAGTCACGTTTAACATTTCTGGAGCTACATTTATACGCGTTTTCAAAAGATCCTTCTAAAGTTTTAAACATAATTCCGCCTAAACCACACAACATTATTAATAGTATTAGATTACAAATGCATTTATTTCTTAACAGAATAATTTGCTTATATTCTTTTTCATATTCTTCTTTAAATTGTTGCCAATTTGCTAATAGTTTCCATCGAGAATACTTAACTTTCTTATCTTTAACGTTTGTAGAAGGTTTATTTAATTCTTTTTTATGACTCTCTATTTTATCTGTAGCCTTAGACTGTTTTACAATTTGATCAGCTAAAGATCGTTTACGCAATGAAGACTTTATACCAATGTCAACGTCTTCTTTTATATCCTGGATTAATTTAAAATTATTTTTACTGTCTTCAACGTCTGCTTCCTTACTTAAAAGTTTAAGTTTACGAGTCAATTCTGCAGATCGCTCAAGTAAATCAAAATCATATTCATTTTCACTCGGAGACGAAGAATAACAACTGGAGGTATATTCTGACTGACTTGCATCGACATATCCTGAACTTTGTCTGCTGTGTTTTTCTATTGTACGACTTTGTTTTGGTTTAGCTGTCAATCCAGATAAAATTTCACGATCACTAATAATTTGTATAGTTTTTGGACACGATATTCCTCTTGTCTGTCTAAGATTAACAGGGGTTTTATTAGGAGTTTGTAAAATTTTGCTATATTTTTTATACTCAATTGGTAATTTTGGATCATCCTTAGGAATAGACAAACTACGAGCTCTGGCTTTTTGCATAAGTTCCATTATTTCTTGACTAGTTTGACTCACGCCGGTTGCGGTTTTGTCAAATATATTCGTATTTTCTATTCTAGTAACAGACTGCGAACGATTCGCTCTAGGAGATCGATTTTTCATAAAACGTCGTGGTGTCGGTACTACCTTTCGTTTAACTCCACTGGAGTATTCGCTATTTTGTTGCGTTTGGTCTTCACTCATTTCACTTTCACTAGTTTTACTCTGGAAATATTATTATTAATAACTAATTAGTATTCTCTTCTGACGCAACGAATCTTAATTAAATAGACATGACATGACATTATGCCAATATAGTTCTTCACGATAATATGTGTTCTTAAAAGAAATAAAAATATAGTCCTATATTTAATAAAATAAGAAATGAGATAAGCAATGTCAAACGTGAACTGACCGCAAATCTGGAAGTTGATTTACTTCGAGCTGGTTTTACGGGTGGAACTTTACTCTGGGTTTCACTTGTAACTTTAACTGGCACTTGTTTCGTTACGTTTGGTTTAGAATCAGTAGATGTTTTCCTACTAGGAGTCCTGACAATTCTTTCTCTTATTTCAACTACAGGTTTTTGTTCTTGTGCAAGTTTTTTACTTGGAGTTCTTTCAACTTGTATTACTTTCGTTACAAGTTCTCCAGGTGCAGATGGTTGTTCATTATTTTTGATAGACTTTGAAGTAGACTTAGGTTTTTTTTCTTCAATTGTTGAGTCCTTTTTCTTGGGAGGGCTTTTAATTTTTTCTGATGTTTCTTTGATTTCGTCAGGATAAACAATTTCTTCTAATTGTTTAGTCGGTGAAGGAAATACTTGAATATTCTGGTTATCTTTTGGAGAAGTTGGTGGTGATAAAGAGTTTCTTGAAGGGTTGGCCTCTAATGACTCCAAAGTTAATGAATTTCTTCTATTAGGACCATCGTCTTTCGGGCTTAAACAGTATGTAGTGCTCAATAATTTGTTCCCAGGATCAATAAAACTTCCTTTTCGTTCTAACGTATTTGGTTCTTCCTTGTCAGGAAGAGCAAATGGTGAAATACTTCTGCGTCTTCTTTCACTTGCTGCTATAGTACGAGCTTCTAGGATTTCATCTGTGTCTAAATCGTATACAGGATCTTTGACATTAGCTTGTTCTTGAACTAAGCGTTTCATTTCTTCATACGTATTGTCGGCTTCTATTTCTCTTGATGTGCGTTGCGGCTGTATGTCTTCATCTTCAGATGTAGTATCTTCATGAGGAACTGCTGTTCGAGAAGGTTCAGGAGTCTTTTCTCTTTGCCTCATCATCTGTCCTCTGTTTTTGGACAAATTGCGTCTTTTTCTTATTGATGAAGAATTGAGGTCACCTTCCATTTTTTGCTGGACTGGAGATTTCAAACGAACTTTGTTACTTGTTTGTGTTTCACTTTCAGTTTTTATAACAGGAATACTTTTCCTATAAGTATCATCAGATCCCAAATCTTTCTCACTCATCCCACAACAAAGTAAAGTGGATCTGAAAAAAGAAGAAGCACTATGTTCAGAGAATATTTAAAGGATACTGATCTTACTGTGCACTAGTGTCGATATTATAATATTATGTTCTTATTAAATACTTGGCAATATATCATTTTTGTGTTGCCAATATTTTCTGATGACAATCTAGGCCGAGAACAGAAATTTAATTAATATAACAAAAAAAAACTCACCATCTTCAAAGGTCGCATGAAAATGTCTTTTTCACATTGGTGTCGCCGGATTCCTATTGAGAGATTCTATTTTTAGCCTTTCACTTCTTGAATAACAGACACACTTCAGATATAATCTAACGTTATTTTTATCTCACTTCCCAATAACACTTTTACCTTTGAATATAACACGTTTCAAAATATTTAATAGGGATGTCTAAAAGACAGAATTTCACCTTTTTACGTTTAGATTGCGTGAAGACTGTGCTCAAGTGCGCCAATGTTTGCCGGGCAATGTTCCAGAAATAAAACAACTATATCAACATTCAATATGCATGTGTGCTGGTTAAAAATATAAAAGTTTAGTTAAGATTAGATGAAGAGAAACCAAAATATAGGTATTGTTGAATTATGTTCCGAAAAACATTTTATCAGAATACATTTTTGATGGAAACAATTGATACCATAAGTATCAAAAACACTTATTAACATGTTGTAATGATACCTTCAAAAAATAATACAGCTTTACAACATTACTTTTTTAGTATATAATATTTTCTTGTATGTAAAAACAACTTAATAAAATTGTTGAAACACCTATTTTGAAAATGGAAAATAAAATCACTGGGTTATTTTTCTTTAAAAGATTTAAACCATGTTGCAAACTTTAAAAGCAAACAAAATGTTTGAAGAAATAAGAAATGTAGGATTTAAAAATCTTTTTAGAAACTTTAAAGGATTATGGAGCTGTCATTACTTTGAAGACAAAAGAATTCTTTGTGTTTGATAATTTTATACGAGTATGAGAAAAACAATCCTCCACTAAACACTTGATATGAATATACTCATATTGTAAGAAATAGTACCAATTAAAACGACTCCTAAAACTATTTGAAACGCTATTCAAATTCATAGTTATTGCTTTGTTTTTCTGTCAGGCGTTAAAACAGTAGTATTACTATATTACTAATAAATTAAATTGGAATGTCTGTAAATTCAAATAAACAGATTTTCATGAAAAGCAGTATCAAGTTTCATATACCAAAAATAAATTCAAAAATATTTTGTCTGTCTGTCTCTTTGTTCCCTCTAATATCTGTAACGGCTACGCTAATTTTGACCGCATGCTCATTCAAAGTTGAGTAAATTCTTAAGAAGTGCCTTAGACTACTTCATAACCGACATCAAAGGACGAAATTCTCAATATGTTTTTTTACTCTTTCAACAATAATAAATTGATACTCAAAAGGTTCCTTGAGTTGGTAGTCCCATTTTCACCAAATCGGAATTTGCTGAAGATATCTTCGGGAAATCAAATAAAACCTCATAAAGGTGATAACGCGTATCTCAAATGTATTTACTATGCAAGCAACGAAGCTGGAAATATATAATTTATATTAAAAAAAATAACCAACGAACCCATGCTTTCTTAATTTTCCTTTCAATGTATTTTCGTGTTTTTCTAATAATAATTCTAAAGATTTTAACCTTCTCATTGATTATTTATTTTATTTTTGTTGCAATTGTACTATTTTTCTTGCTAAGAAATATATTTATACTCACGTTTATTAATACTCTCTATAAAAGTGGAAATAATTAACAAATGTCATAGAAATATTTAATAAATACATTTTAAAAGTATTATTTTAATTATAATTCAATCTTTCTAATCATGTGTTCCGAACTTGAAAATCTTGAGGTTATGCCAAAATAAATTAATGACCTATCAATTACGATAAAAACAAAATATTTACATAGTTAATAATAACATTAAATGTCTCTCTGTAGCAAACTGTAGGTTAAACTTGTTTTTCTTACAAAAACCTACATAATATATTCATATATGTACTCGTATAGTCACAAATTTACAAGTCCTTTTCAACGCTATCTTAAATATTCAAATATTCTTTTACTAAAATCGTAATAAAAATTTACCAAGTAAGAAATATTATTATATATTTTTTTCACCCAATATAAAATCAAGATAATAAAAGTTATTTAATCTGTGAACTTTCTTTCAAACTCTGATTGCAAAGTGAAAATATCTTGAAGACTATCTTAAAGAATCAATACGATAAAATCCAAAGGCTTAAGAGTTTTTAAATTCATTTTTGTATAAGACTTTATAGAATTCGTTCTTAATATTCTTTGATCTACAAAAGCTGATTGCTTTATATCAATGATCTCAAAACTTACATCTAATATGTATTATTTTTAATAATGATTTAAGTATGTGAACACTTAATATAAACTGGCTTCCTTTTTTGATATAATTTATAGCAATCAAAAGTCAAAGTAGTATTTCTATACGAAGTGCACTTACCTGCATAAATTCACCCATATAGGAAAGACCTATAACTAAAGTTGAAAGTAACAATACATTTATATAATAAAAAATGTACCTAATAAGTATATTTGTTGTAGCTGTAAATTAAAATTATATAAGTATCTGTATCATTGATCAAATGGAACAAGAAAGAAATCTCTTTTGTAATAATAATTAATTCTTTAATTAACCAAATCCTTAATATTTCCTAAAAATGTTTTCTTATTTCGATAACGCGTGTAGTCTTACTTCGGGTTTGTTGTTCATATTAATTAAATGTCTTGTTACAAAGTTTACAGACAAGGAAAATGTGTAATTTTGGTATAACATTATGTTTACGGTTCGTATTATACTAATTAAAAAGTTTCGGTGGTAATTCGAAGAATAATTTCTTTGTCGGATGAAATTATATTACCAAAATCGTTTACGATGATAATATTTTGTTTTAAAATCATTAAAATTTGCTTACAATTTAAATAAGGAGATGAAATGTATTTACCGATTGTTGTATAAATTGTCCCCGCGTAGAACATAGCGTTCCAAAAGCCCCAAGTCTTCTTTTTTGTATCGTTATTATTAACATGTTTCAGATACTCTTTGAAGCTCTCCTCATATGCAGCCAGGTCTTCTTCGATGAACGATAAAAAATCTTGGTTATGCTGCAATAATAGAATACTATTAATTGTTTCATACCTATGTATTTGTACCAGTAATGATGTGTGTGTGTGTGTGTGTGTTACATTATCTTAAAATAACTTGCATATACATATGTACTTACAAAATACAAGCCTACTAGTTTTAGTAATTTTTCTACGTTTATTAGGAATGAAATTTAATTCTGTTTCAATCTAAGTTAGTCCAAAACCTTTTATAATGTCAAAGTATCATTTTACCGATATTCTTATTCTTTATTTCATACTAGTCTTATCTATCTTCCTTTTTTGTTTTGTTTATTGCTCAAAAAAAGTCATGATGTATGTAAACAAATGAATATATTATTTACAAACCTTTACTAGACTTTGATTATTGATGACGACGTTTTGTATTCTTGTCGCTATTTCTCTTCTTACGTCCGTTAAATTCTTGTCATATTTCTCTTCATTTGGACCTGGAATAAATTTTAATATACTTTATACTATTGATTCTAAATTTTATTTAAAACGATATTTATAACAGGTTGTAAGTTTAAAAAAGTCAATTTCTATATTATTTTTCATGTAATTTTAAGGTTTTTAAATATGAAAATTAGTTCCATGCATGTTTTATGACAATATTTAAGGATACTTTTTATTTCTTTAACCTTATAGGTATTTAATATTCCCTTGAATTTTCTTATAAATCGATTCACTTTAGAGCGCATTGTTTAAAGGAAATTGAAATTAGGGTCACTTGTTTAAATCGTTATGCAGAATTATTTGAGTTGTTTTATCTTATTTTCCATGACTCAATTAGAGATGTTGATTAACTCAGGATCAAATAAACAAAGATACCCTCAACTATTTTAAAATTACTTTTATCCAAGTAGTATTGCTTTCTACTGACGTCCACGTTCTTGAGCTCAATATGTTCAGATATACATATTATTAAACTCAAATTGTCATAAAACAATAACTAAAAAACTCATTTGTTCTACAATAAACACATACACAAGAAAGATATAGTTTAAATATTTAAATATATATTTTTTTCTCCAGTAATGAATACATGTTTAATATAAAACTTTCACCAAAAAATTTATCTAATTTATTTACTAGTAACAAACATGCTTACATCAATTCATGTTTACAAGCGAATTATCTAAATAAGATTACTAATATTATATAACATTTAATTCTATTAAAACTTTATAATTCATTATTGAAAAATAAATAATCTTAGAGGTGGTAGAGCCTAGCTGTGGTCAAGTTACTATAGCTCTAACATGGGCTGGCTCGACCGGGGAAGTACCACCCTCTCACAGAAAATCGGCGTGAAGTAGTCTTTAATGGCTGCGTTTCGTCTGGTGAGTTAGAGAGCCGGTTGCCCTTTCCCTTTTCCCACCCTTTCCTGCCCTTTCCTTTCCCTCCCTTTCCCACCTCTTACTCCCCATTTTCCCCAAACAATGGCGGCAACACATCTGCATATCTACGTTGCAGATGTCAATGGGCGACGGTAACTACCTATCATCAAGTAGGCCGTCTGCTCGATTGCCCCCTTTTCCCATAAAAAAAAATCTTTTAAAATACGTTTCAATAAAAAATACATATGAAGTCATTATAAGTGGAATATACAAGTTTAATTCCATTTTAGTGAAATGAATATATTGGATTTGAATTTTATCTCATTCTTTGAATATTAAACCAAATTAAAAACCAAATTTTATTTTTAATAAATTATTTTTTGACAGAAAAAAATACAATAGCTATATTATATAAGAATTATTATGTAGACAACCTTTAGAGGTAATAGATTCTACGATCAATATATTTCAGTGTAGATAGTCTTATCGTATATTCCTTTATTCATAACTGCAGATTTTCATGACCCGTAAAAATATTACGGTTAAAATCAGATGTACAGATAAAAATGCACTTAATTATGCTCAGTGCTATCAAATCTTTTATATCAAAGTTAATATATGAATATGAAAACAGAAATGAATGAAATTAAAATTTTATAGAAGCAGTTAAAGCTTCTTTGAATTATTATACAAAGTATAATACAACGCTTTGGTTTCTACAAAGCCTTAAATAAGATATCGGTATTTATTTCAACAACGGAGTTTGTTTCCATTACAATACTTAAGATTTTAACCTTTTTAAATATATAATAGATACCAAAAAGTGTCGGGAATGATTTTGATTCAAGAAAACTGTAAAGTATTTTTACAATTTAAAAAAAAAACTTAACATACAATCTGGTTGAAAAGTTCATGAATTCATAACAAGCTATTGTAGTTAATAAAAAAAAAATTGTGCTTGGAGTCCCGCTGTGCAAAAAGTGATACTTCGTAATTGTAATTTTTATCCACAAACTTTCTAAATAAAATACAGCCCTATTAAATTATAAGTGCATGAAATGAGACTGAAAAATAATTAATATTATAAATAAAATAATATATAACAATCAGTGCATATTACGGAAAATTTCACGACGGTCACACTGTTTACTTCGCTGCATGGAAACAATATCATACGTGTGTGCCTGTAATCTACCGACTTATTCTCTTTCTCTCTCGCCTACTTTCTTCATTGGGTTATCTTTATTTCTCTCTTTCTCAGAGTGAAAAATTTTACACAACCTAGTTGAAAGTCTCATATGAAGTTTAACTTCAATTAGTAATAAGTTCAAAAAATCTGTTAAAATTTAAAACATATGTCAATGGAAACTGTCTATTTTCTCTGTACCTTTATTCGTCTCACGTGACGGTTATATTTCTACGAAGAATCCCGCAAAGCCTTCGCAGGTTGGGATTTTAAAAGCCTTGCTTAGTCAAGGATAATAAATGAAACGTCTCATTGGCTTTACTTTTGTGATTACCAGATAAATATAATTTACATTTAGAAAATTATTTTAAACATTATTTTGGAGGAGTATTTTAATTCATCTAATTATTTAAGATGTATTGTTAGTGAAATATTTAGACTTTATCTTAAGTGGGCAAACTACGCTGATACATTTCATATATATTCGACACAAAGGCGGGAACGATTCCATACATTCTCAGGCATAAATGTGATGAGATCGAAATAGTGTCAATTTATGAAATAGATATTCTATTGTTATTTGCTAAAAATATCAGTGTCGAAATGAGATCACTCCAAAATACAGATAAGCTTGAAGAAAATTTTATGCCATTTTTTCTATACAACAATTGATTTTAAACTCCTATTTTCTTAGGACAAAATTCTTTTTTGTTTTATTTAGTTTTGAATGCGGCGAATGCATTATATAAGGAGTTCTGTTACGGACGATTACGACAGGGATATCTCGTTGAATTCAAGGTTTTCTTAGACATGTTAAACTTACAAAATTATCTACATTCCGTTCTCACGTTCACAAGGCGACAAGATTTAAAATTGGTTAACCATTTATTTTTATTTTGTTTCTTTGTTGCTTACCATTAAATATATATGGGAATGGATACGAAATTTATATGAAATACATAGTAACTTTCTTCCCATCGATTTATAAACTTTTTTTTATGTAAGCGTAACTAAATATAATATATTGTTACGGAGAATATTTATAGTGTTAAAAAACAGTTCTTAATAAATTACTAAGTCGAAAAGTGTGTTATTTTATATTTTTTTATTCGTTTTATTAAATAGATAAAATTAAGAAAGTACCCTTTTTAATTGATTCAGCCTCAATATAGACGATTGTGTTGATTTTTGATATGATAATACAGTATATAGATACATATACTATACAATTTTCTAACATTTGAATGTTGTTTTTTACATTTCGGGCAACAAATTTACATTTTCCTTACGTTATGTTTCATATAATGTATAGCCAACGTGTCATACTGGATCACAATAGTATTGACTTGCATGCTGCCACGATAAATAATAATTTTATTCACGCATTTATTAATTACAATAAAAAACTCAGAATAATATGAAAATTATTAGTAATTATCGTATTTTCAAAGTGGCATTTTAAAAAGATGAAAAAAAAATATTGTATGTAACAGCACTTATGGAAAGATTTGTAATAAAAAAAGGTTGTTTATGGCCAGACTTATTAATGTATAAAGAATATAATACTATAAATTCAATGCTATGTTACAATGAGAAAAACGTTAAATGAAGCGATTTATTATCGTGTGGGCATACAAAGACTTTTTGGATTTCCTCTCGTACATGGAAGATTGATCACGTTTTAAATTTGACATGATTTATTTGTACTAAATATCTTGCGAACTCATCGTTCTAAATAAGCGCTTAAAACGCGTTCATGCAACGTTTTTGGTAATTAAAATTACATTATTTTTTATTTTTATTCTGTTTCCATTTGTTTCATTTTTAAAGAAATATATATAGTTGAATATTACGCGATTTTAACTGTTATATTTTATTTAAATAACATTATATCAAAAGAATTATTTATTTAAGTTATGAGATCTTAAAACAACCTTTCTATTTAAAGGAAATGTTATCCAATACAAGAGCTGAAATCCACAAATTTATTTTTTATTATCACAGCATTGACAAACTATGTATTAGTAATCAATAAATAAAAACTAACAAAGCACAAGAAGTAAATGCTATTACATGAATTTTAACAACTATAAAATATCTTGGATTAGTTATCGAAAACTTAGTCTTAAAAAATATTTATACAAAACAACCAATCATCCTAACACGTATCACGCATACCCAAAAGCAGTTTTAGGCCTAAAGTAATTTCAAGATTCTTCATTTCATTCAGAATTCGAGAGTTTATAACAACTAGATCGTCCTAGTTAGTAGGCAAAGTCGAATCCCACAAGGTCCTATACATCCCAACCATTCCAACATTTCAAATTGTGTTTGACAAACTTTGTAACTTTTGCACTTTAAACTGCCAACCAATCACCATATTCACTCTTCCCTAAGGGTTTCGTTTCTTCTACTTTCAATCGTCACTTTAAGTAATATAAAAGAAATCAATTAAATAAATCGAATTTATTTTTTAAGATTTTATTGTTCATACATGTCATAAAGATAAAGGTTTCGCTAACAATATAAGTTTTTGCCTGTTAAATATTCTGTTCATGTCAGCGGATACGAGTGACCTATTTTACATGGTTCAGTACACCACGGGTTCGAAGGAAAACCTGATGCATATTGGATGCCATTTCATCATCAAAGTCGGTAGGTCACATACTAATCGCATTACACAACAAATACTTAACATTCCTTCGCTAACCACGGATCTATTTACAAATGTTGCATTCTACTACTAGGAGCAATTGCTTCGGAAGCATTAAGTAAGGTTAACCGCTAATTTAAACTGAAATCCCAACTTCAGTTCTAGTTTCATAGTTAACAAGTACAGAGTATTAATAAAACAGTATCAAATTATATTAGTTAATAACAATATTATAACTATAAAGTTGAACCAGCTAAGTTCCGTACTACGAACGAGAAGCGTTATGTATTAATTATGAAATAATATCAAGTGTTCATCGTTTTATGATAAAATAAATTTGTCATATTTGTGTTGTCTCCCAGGCACTACCTATTGAATTTCCTCTCCCTGCCATGCTATAGACACGGCACCCGCACAGTGAATCCATGGAATGCTGAAAGGTTTCGTCTCTACCTTTTTATAGTATGGAATTAATGGACTAAAATTTACTTGTTTTAACTGTTATATATGATACGTATTTATTTTTTTAAGAAATCAAGTACCGGTACAAAACAATAAGGAGTTAAAAGACAAAATACTAACAGAAATTAAATAAATTGAATAATATATACTCACTACAAATTGTGTTTTAAGCTTACTCTCATTAAGTCCATATTAATCAACTACCTCAAAAACACCAAAAAAAGTGTTAAAACAATTAATTATTTTAATTAATTTTAATGAACTCAAAGGTAAAGTATTCTAATGCTACACAAAAGTATTTTAATAACAGCCAAGTGAAATTAAAATCCCCCATGATTGATGGTGCCCCACTGTTTAACTTAGAGTCTCGAATATTAAGAACAAATTAGAACGAAATTTGATTATGGATGCTAAGAAAATTAAATAATACGAGATTTGGGTTGGAAAATGGAGGTGAAACAAAACGCAAACAAATAACTATAACATTTTATAAGTAAAAACGATATTTAAATATTATTTTCCAGTTTTGAGGTCTAATATGAAGACGTGTTATTAATTTTTTTCTACTAACTACTCATTCTTTAATATATTGAAACAATAAAGAAGTATTTTTTATCAGTTCAGAGTTTTTATATGTAGAAAAATACAGGTTTTATTATACGACCAAAGTTTACGACTTTAGTTTTACGAACCGATCGAATATATAATAATTAAAACATATCGCAAACGCTTAAGGAGTTTATCTGGAAAACTATAAAAATATAGTTTTATGTTGAAAATCACACTTACTCCTTCTATTTCTACATGCCAACAGCTTTTTCTTAAAGTTATAAAGCATCAATAGTACATAAGAAACTGTATTAATGAACCTTGAAGGAAAAGGTATTGTTAATGAATAGAAAGTATTATCGTAATGGTATTACACTAAATTTACGATAAAAATAAGTTGAATTTATTATAATGTTTAAAAAAACAGTCCGTAATCCTAAACCCAACTGATTTTATTGAAACAAATGTGATTATCTAAATACGAATCAATTGTTTTATTTTTTTTTAATAAAAATTTCTCGATTCATACAATTTTTTCAGTAAAACTCAAGCAAAACAGTCAATCAAAGCAATAAAATGAAATAACAGAACGCTTCCCGCCATTTAAATATGCCATAATCTGACGTGACATAAATCCGAAATGATCATTGTGACATTTAAAATACGAAAAATAAATGAACATTCCGAGCCCCAGAAAGTCTATAATTTAATAAAATCAGCCATCAATTACATTCTGCTTTTGATGTCTTAAGAAGTTCAATAAGTTGCTAACTAATTAACTTTTTACCCAACTCCCGTTGTAATAGCTTCGTTAACACTTCTAAAATAAACACTTCACAAAAGAACTAATCAAACTCGTTAAACTGTTGACAGTTGACAGTTTATATTCAGGGTGTTTTTATTCATTATATAAATGTCAATCATAAAACACAATATTTACAACAATTGAACAACAGATTTTTGGTACATAGTTGTTTCAATTTCATCACAAATTGAATATTTTTATGAGTTGCAGTGTAATTTTCATAAACTATCGAAACAGTTCTCATGAAATTTTACAGTTTTCATGCTTTACCTCTGTAAAGCAAGTGTTGGAGCTTTATATTTGAATATTACAGCCCAAATATTTAGACGTATCGTATGTAACAACTTCGATATAGATTAAATGAAAATAAAACCAAACGTTACCTTGAAACCGAAACGGATTAACGATGTATCTTTTGCAATATTTCACAAATAATATATGGTGGAACAACATTAACATACTTCCAGTATTAAATCTTTTTGAAACAGCTTCAACGTTTACACAATCAAATAAAACAATAATGGAGTAAAAAAGTCCGATGTTTCCATATTACGAGAAGTTTGGAAGCGAATTTGATTACCCCGGGTGTAGGTGCTGAAATTTGTCGACGTCCAATTTTAATAGACTTACCATAAATTTGTATCGTGAAACTGAACACACACAGATAATTTCATGTTTTTAATTTCAACTAAAACATTATTTCATTAATAAAATAATAGAGACCCAGTTATTATTTAATTTACGCTCACACATAGAGGCGTCAACGTCAAATGTAATGACACCAATTTTTGCGTCTCGGTTTATTAGAAATTTGGTTCATCTTACAGCTTGATATTTATGCATAGTTCTATAGTTCTTCACAAATATTACTTGATCTTTTATATTTTATATTCATCAGTAAATCTCAGAATCATTAAACCGTTCCATTTGATTTAAAATATAATTTTTATTTTCTACTGTACAAAAAAAGAAAAAATAAACAATGAAAAGCCTTTTAAGCCCCGCGTGCGTTCTGAATCCGACTCGCGCGTGATAGTACTTAATTTCGGGATCGGGATAAAAAATAGCCTCCTTACTCCTTATTATATCAGCTATCTATCAATAAAAGTCTCGTCACAATAGGTCCAGCCAATTTAGAGATTAGCCGGAACAAACAGACAGACAGACAATGATTTAAAAAATATATATAGTTGTATGTATGTACCTTATACATATTCAATATTAATATCCATGTAGTAAAAAACGGTTATTTCAATATTACAAACAGACCCTCAAATTTCATTTATTTGTATAGATGATATGGTGATGATATGTCGCTTTCTTCCATTATAAGTAATTAATTATAAAAAAGGTTTCTTATTTACTTAAAAAAGGTTTTAATAAATTTACATTTAAACAATATGTATATTTTATTTTTATTATCTTTTGGTGACTTCACGGTTTAATCGTCAAACATGACTCCCAACTTCGTAGAATAATAAAATTTTTATTAACATCTTTCTTTACACTATCCGTTCAACTACAATGTAAACGCGAGTAAACAAAGTCAATAAAATATCGCAAAAGCCTTTAAATTATATTAACGAGCTATTGACGACCGTTTTATAGTATTCCAACATTTATTGGTCGTTATAATGTCAGTATATTCCTTTGAGTATTGATAAAATTAAAACATTTATTAAATTAACAGTAAATTGGTTAATACATAGTATTCAATTTGTTTTACCTTGACTGTACGTTAAGTTTAAATCGAGTAACTGTCATCCTTAGATCTCTTGACAGTCAGATAACAAATTTTATTTAAAGTTTGAGGGAATGATTTCAACAAATAAATTTCAACACATTTTATTCATTCGAAAAATATTTGATCAGTCAGGAACAGAATACGAAACAACAGACGCTCTGGCAGAGTATGTAACTAACTCCAAGGCAGAGATAGCAGAGCAATGGTATCATTCTCATAACACAGAAAAATAGATACATAATACCATGCTCTATGATCTCACACCATGAAAAGACTTTCTTTGACCGTTCACCAGTGCATGGGTCAGCTTTTTTGTAGGCTGAAATTATTTAAAATTTAGTTTACTCATATTACTAAAACAGAATTTGTTAACGAAGTAAAGAAAATCGAGATGATAGAAATCAAATAATATAGAGTTTGACGAATTCTTATTGATTATTATTTGTCTCTGTATATTAATAGTAAAGGCTATAAAGGGTAATTTTTTCGACAGAGGTTTTATAATTTTTAAATTGAAACCATTTCTCATAAAACTTTCCATAACAAATAAAATATTACATATACTTACACGGCATGTTTACAACTTATTTTTTTCACTTTTCTATCTTTTTTTCCTTTTTTATTCTTCTTTTTTTACTTATTTGTGTATCATTATTAAGTTATGCTATGGTTATTGTGTTGTTGAAACAGTAAGAACGTAATGATTTATGACACTTGATTAAAATTTTATTCTTTCTCTGCTTTGAAGACTTAATGAATTTTAGGAGACAAAAAGTTTTTACTCTAATACAATTATTTCACTTATTTATGTAAGAATATGCAAGTAAATAATATATTATTTACTTGCATATTCTATTATATTAGAAACCTAACTTATATAGTAATTATATTTAATTTAAAAAGTATATGTATCAAGGGACATTTTTTTATAGATTTTTTGACGTTAGAATATATAGCAAAATCAAGTAGCCAGACAATTACTTATATATGATTTAAAATTTCCTTAAATTAATATATAATAAAAACATTATATAAAAACATGAACCAGATAAAAATAATTTGGCCCGAAAAATATTTTAAAGAGTGTTACATTCAATATCTAGCTTGCCTATACCAAAGTATCTCGTATTTTCAAACATTTCTTCACGAAAACATAAAACAAGTACTCAGAAAAAATGTTCCAACTCTAAGATAATGACCATCACCTTCGATCAAACACTAAAGAGAATTTCAAAAGTCAAACAAAATTCACGAAATTGGGCCACGTTTTTTTCATCTCGTTACAAGGATCATTCATTACAAACGCTGAATACTAAATAAACTACGTGAAACTGTGGATGACTTTAATAAAAACAAACTATTTTAATACAACGCTGTTTTCTGTAGAACAAACACTTAATGAAAATACTTCTTAAATTCAAGTAGAACAAAAAGTACTAACCTAAAGATTAAGAAACGAAAATATATCTCTTAAGCAATTAGACTACTTGATTTGATGAAAATATGTTCGCATTCCAAAGATAAGGAGATTAATAAATCGTTTTATGCACTTAACAAACAATATAGTACATTTATCAAACACCTTGTTTATAAGACAACATATCTGATTTTAGTTTCTCAAGATCACGGTATGGATACATGTATGATCAATTATGTTCGAATAAAGAAAACACGTCATGAGGATAATATTTATTTCAACAAATTCTGAGATCCATCCTACAAATAGCAATATATTTTGATAAATAATGTAAAATTTTAAGATGTTTATAAATTCTCATAAAGTAAGTGGATCGTAGGAAAATGGAAACATCTTCCAGATTCACGTAAACATTCTACTGTCATATACTAAAATAACACTTAAACTCATTCTCAGACTATTAGTCAAAGCTGCGCTTAACATATATTATTTATGAAGGGAATAATTTCTACGTAGACATTAATATTAAAAGTATGTGAAATTAAACAGTTTTTTAAACATAACTTCATTATAGTCCCTGAATTTGTAATTAAAGAATAAGTACTTATTGAAGCGATGTTTATAACTATTTTATTCTGTTCGAAAAGGGTTTATTATTACCCTAACCATACATTTTATTCCTAATTTAATACTGTTGAAGTTGTGTTTAATTTAATGTGAAAATTACAAGTTGTTGCCCTTAATTGTTACATGTATTTAATTTACTTCTCAACTTCCAATTGAAGGAATGAAGGCCTTAATAAAGAAGATAATTTGAGAGCCTTTTAACATTTTACCATAATATATAGATAACCTAAAACTACCTTAACTAATAGTCTCAATGTATTGACCTATTCCCCACTAATAGTACGAATGTGAAAGGTTATATGATAAGTGAACTTTGCTGAGATATGCAAAAAGACGAAAATAGATTGAAGAAATTTCTAACATCAGTTTTCATAGCAATGACAGACCGACTTTTTATCCTAAGCATTGTTTTTTTCCTAAATACGTAAAATAAATGCATCATAATATTTATTAATAAATTCCTCCCTTCTTAATTCTTGCTGTCCCAATTATTTTTTATTTCGTAGTCATGTTCAAAAGGAATATTAAAAGTATTCACTAAAAGGTTCAAAAATCCAAAGCTCAAAAGCTTATAAAGGCCTCAAAAGCCTAACAATGTATCAATACTTTGATTTAAGTCCAGTATCATACAAACCCGTCTTACCTATCATAAAATACAGAACATGTTTCGGATATAACAATAGCGTCTAAATAACAAAATAATAACGACTTTTTTTTAAATAAATATATCTAGTTAAGTCTGAAACTACGAATAATGGAAAATATTTTAGTGGAACATACTCTGGCAAACAAATGGCACAATGGAGCCAAATTCCGATCAATACTTTATGATTTACTGAAATTTTCTCCAACTAAAACATAGGCCATATATCATATTATGAGATATAGTTTCAATAATAATAATACATTGTCCAATGACATTACTGTTGGGAGCTTTAAAACTTATCAATGAATTAATACAATAAGGCGGAATTGTCATGATAGATGGCAATCAATGATTAAAATTTAAATTGTTTGACCAATAAATTATATTATGGTAATATTTTATGAAATTAAATATAATTATATATAAGCAAAAAGATGCCTATATATATAAAATACATTCCTATAAGATGTCTTAAGATATCTATATCCTAAACCACCGCTGGTGACATAAAATCACAATACTATCTTAAAATATGACATAACCTTTTACGAGGAGTAACATCGCCGAAGTAGTTGTTTGAGAGAATTTAACTACTTCCATATTGTCAAAGTTTATATGGTAATAATTACAATGGATATTCTCAAAAGTACATCAAAATTTATTAATTGAAGAAACTTTTCGTAAGCAAATAGGTCTACGAAAATTCTTTGATGGTGTTTATTTTTTGTAGTGAGCTGAGTCAAAAGATATTATCACTTCGTTAAACTAATTCAACTAATATATAAATATTTTAAATTTATCCGTCAAAGATATTACAGCAAATAAAGCTTAATGTAAATGAACATTCATTAAAAAGTATTTGTATAACACTTAGATAAAACTCTGTATCAAATGACAAATGGCTGTAGCAACAATTACATGTGACAAAGCAAAACTCAATGATGTAGCCTTGAATGTATTCCAGACAAAATAAATGTTTTTATAACGATGCGATGTTTGGAATGTAGGCGAAAGTTAGGTCTATTTTTACTGCATATTCGGTACGTTCAAAAATAACCGGTCACCCGTCCAAACCGTGTTGACATTTGGTTACGATGTCTCAGTTCGAAAATATTGTGTAACTTTACGTTAGTCGGAAGTCAAATTTATGATATCATTATATTTAATAGTCAGGTAGTAGGTAGGAATAGAAATGGATGTATAAAAATAACGTTATTCTCATTTTTTACAACAACAATCTTAAGTGACAAAAAATATTATATGTTATTAAGAATGAAAACTATACTTTGTCTTTTGTCTTCTATTCGATTTGATTAAAATTAATTGTTACTCTATTCAACAAAACAGTATAGTTGCATTAACGAAGCTTCCCCTATATACAAATTAAACTACCAACTAATAATGTTTTCCTATAAAATATTGAAACTCAATTATATTCTCGACTTAATTCTTAGATCCGCTTTATAATCAATCCAAAGATCGTACAACTGTCAATGTGACAATTCATTTTGACAGCAAAATTCCAAATCAACGAATAGATTGGTTCAAAAGAATCTGTCATTAATTTATCGACTTAATGGAAATCTCAAATAATTAAAATAAAAATAAATTATTCATTTTCTGACACATTTCATTTCATTAATCAGATACCGTGAAGTGGTTTTCGTTTAATATAATTGATGAAACGGTACAACGGACATATAAATGCCGATTTTATTTTCACACAATTGATCCCCTGAGAGATAAATTAATTGAATCGTAAAATACTTTCATAAAAATATCATTATTCCTACTGATACTCCGAAGTCGTGAATCATTTTTCCTGAAATTCTAATATAATGATACATTCACTGAATATTTATAACATATTTGTAATGTTTATTTCAGGATTATGTGACTTTCCTTCACAATATTTTTATTGAGATTCTCCTACGTCATATTATTATTAGAATGAAAATTAAGCTGTATATCGCAAACAATTCGATAATTTTACATCCAAAAACAAATATAATAATGAATTAATGGTAATAGTAGCATTTATATACCTAATATTTAAAAATGTTCTAACATTAATATAATCAGAAGAAAACTCAGTTATAGTTTGAAAACTTACTTTGATTTGAATAACCACAAAAATGTTTTTACCATCATAAAATCAAATTAATTATTGAAACAAATACATATATATATTTTGATTCCAAAATAAATCGTGAACCATAAAAAAATAAAAACAGCATATTTACACTATATTTTAAAGACACTTGGCTCCTAATAATGTATTTCCTCAGCCAATTCTTAGACTTCCGATTTGGCTAGACCACATCATTATATCAGTTTCATAGAAATGTCGCCGTGTCAAGCTTTGATCATCTCTTCAATTTATATACATATTTACTTATATCTCATTCAGTAAAAATTAAAAAATGTAAAATAACAAGCATATAAGGAGTATTCCTTTATCCTTTTTTGTAATATATATGTATTCCTGAACAACCATAACTGTACAAAACAAAATATTGTATATAAATGAAATGAAAATGTAGGTGGTGAAGGGTATCAAATTAAACGGTTTTTAATCACTAGGAAATGCTCTTAATACTTCTGATGTCCAATTTATAAAAGACGTGATACTTGAATTAAAATTCAAATAGAAAATGTAGAAAGAAAAATTAATCACACGATCTGGATTCTTACAAAATGGAACTTGCAACTCTTTGTAACTCAATCTTTCGCTTTATCTGTCTAGATATTTACTTCGCTAATTTAAAACGTGTTTGAAGCAAAAGGTTTTAAAATCTACCTATTCCTACGTATTATTTTTTGCATGGACTAAAATTATTTTTATATAAAAAAACTTTTAGCTAAAAACATGTATAAAAGGTTGACTCAAACGTCAATCAAGTCAATGGCGTCTTTCGCGTCAGACATTTTATGTAACTAAAACCTTCTGAGAAGTGAAAAAAATCTATTTATATTCATATTTCAATGACTATTCTCTATAGATTGTAATATTTTAACTGATCCTTCTTGAATATGAAAAACATATACCTACGATAGATTATACAAATATAATTATTTAGTTTTTAAGAACATATTGGCAACATTTTCATATTGAATATGCAACATCTCAATATGATTACATAACAAATCTAACTCCGATGATCAAAAAAAACATTTATAACACAACACAAATATATATTAAATAAACTATTGTCTTTATATTCGGCTAAAACTCACCAGCGATCTTTCAGCCTGCCATAACATACTAATACACTTAGGACTTGAAGGGCCAATATATTATATAACTTTTGTATACAATATTCTTTATTATTGGGCTATCTCAGACATCTTATATCTTAAGTGCCCTCAGAATAAGGCCTTAGATATCTAAGTTGAAATATAATTTTGGTTAATACTTAAATGTTGCTAGAACCGCAAATTTTTTTGAAAAATGTGAAGAATATTGTAAATGAATCTTTTACGACTTTTTTTGACATTCTTTCTTTGGTGGAACAAATCTAGAAAGTAGAATCGGACTACAAATTACTAAGTGATTTTCTTTTCTGCTGTCACATTGGTTTTATAATAAATATAATCAATATCTATTAATACTTTTAAATAAATGCAAACAATTCATTAATATTGCCTTCGTGAAATTAAATTTTTGACAATCTGAACACTCTGGCCGCGTATAATAATTAGCCGCGAAAACAACCATAAAATAATATAAAAATATCCATTAAAGGTCTTTACGATTCACGTAAAAATACTGACATTTATTTACATTTTTATAAGTCCAACAATTCCGCAAACGAGGTTTGATAGCGAAACCTATAAACGTAAAACTGCCATTGTATCTCTCGGTCGTACCGAAAAAAGTATCTGTCTACGCCTCTGTTCTTGAATTTAACCTCCGCGACGCCTGTATTCTATACCCATCGGAGTTCATCATATCAAATTATATCTTATTTATATACAGCTAAGGTTGAATACACTCAACTTGACAATAATTTATGCCGAGTAGCCGTTTGCGGCAATAATAAAAAAGCTATTTTATTATATTCTGAAGAAGCCGCCCATTTGAAAAATATATTCTAAATAAAAGACATTTACTTAGTCGTATTACAGTAAAGTAATATTCTGTTTGAATTATTCTATTTTTATATGTTTAATGTTTATAGCTTCCTTGATAAATGTTTTAATAAAAAGGTTTTATATAAACCGTTATATTAAGATCATGGAAATAATAAAAAAAGTATCGTGATTTAAAAATATTCCAATAGGTACTTCATGGCATATCTCCCCCTTCCCCCCTCCCAGTATAATCCATATTAGTGCTTGTTTATCAGTTTTATAATTCAAGTCACTTATTACATGTCACTAACCTTTACTTATAAGTTAATGCACGCATAAATTTTTATTGCGAAAGATTATACTTAATTGATAGACCTGTTAGAATGATCGACTTCAACTATTCCATAGCCGAATTTCTTAAAACTATGCAATATAGTAATGGAGAATAAATATTTATTGCATAATGAATAAAAAAAATTGGTAGAATAAAAGCGGTCTTATCGTATGCAGGTGAATCATACCCAAGGTTAAGAGTTTAATACAACAAAATTATTTTAAGAAAACAATTTTTATTAATTAAAAAATAAACAATAAAAAAATAGGTATCTATCGTTTTAACTAATCTGTCTGTAATATTCAGAAATATCAATAAAAACTCTTCAATGCAAATGAATATTTGGGATATTATTTTTTTCAGTATAATAGAATATGAAGGTTTAGTACATAATTGTAACAATTATTATATTCTTTAATTTAAATTTATCTTTTTGTCAATGCGTCATTACCAATTTAAAAAAATCCAATCTTGGGTGCAACATACTTTTAGTATAAAATGTTGTTTTTATTTTTATAAGATGATATTTATTTTACCTACACATTTTTACAATATTTTTTACTTTTTATTTTGTTATTGTACAATTTACGATTATTTTGTATAGCATACTAATATTTACGTATGTTCATTTTTAATGCTATAAATTTTGAAAATTTTGGTCAAAACCAATAGTGAAATTATTATAACTAAATATTTATTTTTAATTAAAGTTTAAATAATCTCCAAATTTTATATCTATTAACATTTAACATGCATTCTGTATTTAATCCACTATTTTTTTAAACTTGTTAAAAATATATTTTTTAACGAAATTCGTTATTTTTAAATAATCTACTTTTCAATATTGAAAACTTACCTTCTAAAGCCATGAAAATCGTAGCACCCATAATACTATACAACACTAAGCACAAAGTCAAAAAGAAATGCGTGAACCACTTCTTTGACCATAGTTTCAATTTATTATAGAACCAGAACGCACTTTTTTCTCCAGCACTTAAGCCACTCTTCGCTGTATTCATAGTGAAATCTTTAAAACCTTCGAACTGCTTGAACATAAAATCTGAAGCTTTGTTGTGGTACATGTGCATGAAGGGGTTGAAGTATGGGTTTCCATGAGGATCGGATATATGGGAAGCTGGTGTTTGAGGTAGTTTGGCACCGGGATAATATTTAGTGGGGCCCCAGTATACTGATGATGCTGAATTTGGTCCCCTTATCTGATTCGGTGTAGGTATTTGAAGAGTAATCTTCGGTTTATCTATCTTCTTAGGTGGAGGCGGTGGGGGATGACTCGGTGGCACGTCAAGAGAATCCATTTCAACCCTTAAATTAATATTAAATTTCCTCAACGAAGCACCACGCTATCACACAGATGAGTTTTTTTTCTGTAACGATTTCTTATCCGTACGTCCGAGACTTAACGTTGTGAATGGACACTGTGATTATAAATACGACTCGGTTTAGTGAGCTTTATAGAAGAGGCGACCATGATATAATTATTATATATTTCATTTACGAAACAACAAATTCCGTACAAAATAAGAAGATATACTTATTTTTGATTTAAAATATTCAAAAAACTAAATAAATCGGTAAATAAATTAATGAACTCTATATAAATAAATGTTACTATTTATTTTTCTTAATTTTACTATCACAACGTAAATGATCCATTAATAAAGCTCTTAGACTATGTTATTTTCGGTTTTATATCATATTTTAATAATTAATCTTAATTCTCTCAAAACGGACGATTTAGCCAGATTTTGATGATATTAACTCTACATACACGACACCTGTTTCAGATATTTCATTGGAATAAAAGTAAATTTAAAAAGTATTTTTCCTTAACGAAAAAATATAAAATAATTCCTTACGATAACTTTATATACCAATAATCGTCTTGATGATCACAGATAAATAATATTATGAAAAATAAATGTTTTAAAAGCTTTTGAACCCTATTTTTTATCTATATTTTATGTATGTTAATATTTTTTCTTCACTTCAAGGAAATTACACTTTGACATAAATTCAGATCGTGACCGGTAACAGACATGTTTCCAGAGAAAAATGTTGTCATCAAATTGAATAAGTATCAAGACGTTAAAATGAATCACGTGAATATATAGATGTTCCGTGTACTGAAATTATCCAATAGAAATATTATTTTTCATTTATTAGTAATAAGGGAAAACCATTAAAACTATTTCATTAACTATGCACAAAATACAAAAGAGATGGCTGTATGGGCCTTATTCTCATTGGCTATCATGAACTGAACGAAATTAACCAAAAAATATATATCTACTAGCTTTCCGCCCACAGCTTCGCCCGCGTGGAGTTCGGTTATATCGCGTTTCCAAGAGCACCTTTTTGTCTGGGATAAAACCTATCCTATGTTCTTCCTTAAGGTCAACTCTATCTGTACACAATTTCATTAAAATAAGTTCAGTGGTTTAGGCATGAAAGCGTAACAAACAGACAGACAGACAGACGGACAGAGTTACTTTCGTATTTATAATATTAGTAGGGATGACCTTAAATTTAAAACAAAGAATATAACCCTACATAAATTATTTACCTCAGGAACTATGAATGAATCACACATATACACACAAACAAATACACACATACACAAATATAAATAGCTTCATTTAGATTTTAGGTATAGATAGCTTTTATGGGCCCCGCATGTCCCATAGTATAAGTGAATTTAAGTCAGTTAACTGAGTTCACACTAAAAGGGGTTGTTTGTGATAACTCTCAAGACCCTTCCTACTAAGTACTAACAAATGTTGTTTAGAAACTTCCACGGCCACATTCGCTGTTTAATATAAAATTTTGACATAAGCTCACTTTGTTTCAGAGTATGAACATTATGAAACTTTTTAGGATAAGTTTATTTTGTTTTTATTTATTTATTATATATTGCTAACAATTCTTTGTCTTCGAAAGAGTTTGTTGTTAAATTGATCTCTGTCAACCTTATTATTGATTAAGAACGGAGAAAAACTTGAGAGAATGTAATCTTTCCAACATTTTGCTCCATATCGGTATATCGTAAGTCATCTTTCAAATCTGAACAATCTGCCTTTATAACGTTGATATTAAAACGATTGATTGTAAAAATTCAAAACTATACTGTGCTACATTTATATAATTGAAAACGTTGTTATATGAAAACAAAAAATAAAAAAAAAATATTTGTTATAAAAATAATCCGAAAAAATGTAGGTTTTATCTAATTGCACAAATTAAACAATAATTTCAGTCGGGTTCTTTTTTAAATATAAAAAAATATATGAATTTTTTAACTGCAAGACACACGTAAATTAAAATGGAATGTAGACAGAACTTACGTTTCGTGAAGTCGGTTAAAAATATCGTTTGAGGTATTTAGGTTAGCATTTACAGATTTTTTAGTTTGCTTTCAACTTTAAAAGTCAATTTTATATTTAAAGGACAGAAAAACTATTGATACTTGTAACATACCTGAGCATGATGAAACATTTATATAACAATTAATCTCATGTGACTACCGTATCTTAAAGCTTATCTTAGCTGAAATAAACTAAGCTTTCTTGAGGCGTAAGCTAGCAAAATATTATTCTTTCAATTATACTTTTATGCGAAACTATACGACACAAACTGTTTTATTTCATACAATTTATCTACAATGAATAGTTTTTATTTATTTCTACATTTGGAAGTAAAATCGTTTTATGTATGGATATAATATTTCGGTGTCAAAGACGTAAATAATAGTTTATGTGAACATCACAGGCGACAAATTTTACGACAGCCATCTGCCAATCGATCGATCTAAATGCAGATGCAGATAACAACGTGTTTACGATGATATAACTGTACGCTTACTCTTAGTTTCTATCGTCATACATACGAAGCATTCCACGTTTGCATTAGATAACCTATGTTGAATGAGACGAAATCTCTCAGAATTTTGTACTTTAAATGAGACGAAACCTCTCAGCATTCCATGGATTCACCGTGTGGGTGCCGGATCCATCGTTGCAGGGAGAGAAGCTTCAACAGTGCCTGGGACTTGTGACCCAGAAGTAGGTTTAAGGGGCCTTTATGTAACGCTCATTAATACTATAGCGTGTGAAATGTGATAAACTAATAAAAACTGTTAACGTTCCGTTAACAGTGTGTAGTGCCACGATGCAAACTAAAAATAAGCGTACTGGTAAGTTCCAGTTTCTATACGACACTATATTTCCGGTTGTAAACTTTATATTGTTATACAAAACAGTTTCATTTTACTCGTTACTATTCCTTTTCAGTGACGTTGAAAAATCGGATGGTATTGAATGGATAATGAAGTCCAAATACAATATATTTTTTGTTGTTTATTTCTCGGGATAAACTTACAAAACCTCTTTAGTGCTTTGGCAGAATAATTTAAATTGTTTATCTAAAAGAATAGTATGTACTTATATAAGCGGATTTGTTTCAGTACATTTTTTATTTCACTCATGTTTATTAATATCTTTGACCATCGCTAGTAAAACATTAGTTTTAAACTTTGTCTTTTTAACAATACCCACGTTTAAAAGACTCATCATATATAAGTTTCCGAATAAAATATAATAACTTCACTTTTATATGCTTTTCTTTGTTGTTTATTTGATACTTACTTGCATTGCTACAACTAGTTTTCTTGAGTAGGAAAAAATAAATAATGACGATGTTTAAATATTTCCCCTTTTAATTAAAACGTTCTAGATATCTTATTTGTATTAAAAACAGTATTATTTACACAGATTAAAAAGCTCAGACAAAATTATAAAAATAAAAAGTATATATTTGTAGCATTTTTACCTGTCTTTTTGCAATGAAATTTAGTTTTATTTACTCGTCTGACTTATATGTGTAAGAATCCTATTTAATCACAACAAATTTGTCTAAAATACTTTCCAAGTAATAGTTTAAATGGTAGAATGTTTGTAAGCTTCTTTATATATCAATTAAAAACTTAGTGTGTAATGTATTTTGAAACCCACAGTAAAACTGTGGGTTTCAAAATTATTTTTTAAGTCCAATGTAACCATAATACTCAAACGAAGCCGCAGTTTGAATATTGTTTTATTTAATTAACTATGATCTCAGATTTATTTCAAAACAGCTGTTAGAAGTGTTGAGACACCATAAAATAATTTATATTAATTTTACCAAAGAGTATTTCAAATTGTTATATTTACAGCATCAATATATTATTAGACACAATATTTGGGCGCCACTGTGAAGTCGCCGTTCGAAAATAAAACGACTGAGTCACTACAACTAAAGCATATACTTATTAATCAAAATGTCAGGAATAAAAAGCTTTCGTATTTTGGAATTACCACGAAAAGTATTGGCAACAAAATGATGAAATCTGAATGTAGAGAACATTCGTTGTAACCTGAGGTGTAACTGAATTACGTATATCTAAACATTATTCTAAACATTTTTTCATATGTTGAACACAATGTCTGGTTTATGATGAGATATTTCCTACTTTGTGTAGTTTGCACGCCCAAGACTGACATTTTGACAAATAACCAATAGAAGACAAATTTATAGTACTGTTTTTGAGAATTCTTTGTGTTCATAATTACATCTTTTAGCTGTGGAAATAAGTCTATGCTTTGGAAATACTATAACCTTGTAGATTAATCAAAATAAAATTTAAATAAGAAGTTTCTTATATATTGCCTTTACTTATGTACAACTACACAGTCCTGTGAGGCCATATGAAACATTGCATCAGCAGAGAGAAACACTTTCCCATCATATGGATTATTTAAAACATTATTGAACTCCAAAACGAGACAATAGCCGGTAAAAATTTTTATGATCAAGCAATTCTTGCTATCACAAAAAATAGAGAAGGAATCAAAATGAAAATGGAAGAATTACAGTATCTTAGAGTGTGCTTGACGATTTCTCGTTACGTAATGATTTCCGTCCGTAAGGACAGTAACTGTTAGCACTTAGCTTCGCAAAGGAATTGTGCTTTAACAGCTCTTGCACATGTATTTCGAAAGTTGAGACTTTACTTTTTATAACTAACCTAATTCTGCAGACGTGTTGCTAAAATAAGTTTGCTAGCAAATAGCAAGAAAAAGAAAAATCCAATCTTGTAAGTTACATCTGGCTTTTTCTCGGCTTCAAAGTTTGACAAATGGATATTAATAGGATTTGAAAGGTAAAAAATCTAAATAAATCTGTTTTGCCTCTAGAAATAGACAACCCTTTAAACTGAAAACTGCTCTTACAATTACATTCCTATCAATTACTTAAATATGGGTTGAAAGAATTTAAAAGAGTTAATATTTAACAATCATATAAGTATCATTAAATATGATTACTTGATAACTTGTCCTCGATTCGACAAACATTACAAATCCAAATTAAAAACAATATTGCGTGATAAGTTAGACTCCATATATATGAATAATTTAAGTTACCTATGTACCTACATTATATAATTAATCTGGTGAAAATTAATTATTGATTTTAATTTAAAATCGTATGCGTTACAAATTCCATTTTTTGTTATTAGGCTCATATATAACATAAAAACAATTATTAATAAATATAAAATATAAATTATATATGAGAGATAAATTATGGTAAAACAATACATAGATTTGTAGTTTAAAATCCTATTTACTATAGGTACTTCAAACGTCAATGTGACAGCTGACATCTGACAACGCAAATACTTCATAACTACTAAAGCATAATATTTATATAGTTAAATTAAGTATATAACTAACTTAATCCGCCAATTGATTTACAAGAATTAGTGAAGAGCAACAATCACAAAGACCGTTTTATTTCATTCGAATTATGAAACGGGTATCTGTATATAGAAACAAAGAGGAAAAAGATGGAAAACTTATGGCCGTGGAAGACACGATTAAAGATTTCAAAAAAGCAATATCATCGGAATTCGATTTAACCGAAGATGATATAAAATTGTATTCATCCAATGGCTGTGAAATTAACGATATAAGAGTGATAAGAGACGACGAAAAACTGTATTTGTCTTCAGACATCTGTGATATTGCAAAAAGGGCGGGGAACATGCAAATATACGATGAAAAAAACGAGATATCGGATTGGATTAAATTAAACGTCGGTGGGAAACACTTTATGACTTCAAGGTCTACACTTCTGGCAAAAGAACCCTTGTCAATGCTAGCCAGAATGTTTGCTGATGATAATAACGTCTACTTAATGAATCCCAGTGCTAAAGATTCTACTGGGGCGTACTTAATTGACAGGAGTCCAGAATATTTTGAACCTATATTAAACTATTTAAGACATGGTGATGTTATTTTAGACAAGAATGTTAATCCTAGAGGGGTCTTGGAAGAAGCAGTGTTTTATGGTAAGGTAATAAGTATGATATGAATATTTCATTTCCTGATTATATATGTAAGGATAAATATTTGGCAGCTCTTTAAGGAAAACCTCTAAATATATTTGTATAAACACAGTTAATATATAAAATTATTTAAGTGTCAGAATATCATAAATTATGTTCACATTAAATTAACTTCTGGTTTTCAAACAAGAAAATGGGTATACATAATATAGTTATATTTTGTTATGTATTAGTTATGCTTGCTCGGTATTGTTAAAATAATAATATCATGTCAAGTGTTATGTCGGTAGATTACTTTAATATATTAGTCACCTTCATTCAGTTTGCTACTTAGCACAATACAGACATAA
This sequence comes from Danaus chrysippus, assembly GCA_916720795.1. Lineage (NCBI taxonomy): Eukaryota > Metazoa > Arthropoda > Insecta > Lepidoptera > Nymphalidae > Danaus > Danaus chrysippus. The sequence goes on from CAKASE010000062.1 coordinate 3,724,395, forward strand.
CAAAGTTAATATCTAGTATTGAATACTACATAAATAAATAGATTTCCATGATCTTAATAAATAATCAATTAAGTTAAACAAACAAATCTTATCTTAATTTAACAGGTTTAGACTCAATGATACCACAATTAAATCATTTAGTTGACAAATCAATGAGCAGTAGCGGCAACAATCAATCTTTGACTCGTATGGATGTAATAAGACTCGTCATAATGACACCGACCACATCTGAGCTGCGGTTCCAAGGTGTGAACTTAGCTGGTGCAGATCTCAATAGATTGGACTTGAGATATATAAATTTTAAGGTATTTCTATTGAAGTATATATTTCCATATTTAAAATCATAAAATTTCTAATAATACATTGCTATGATCTCATGTAATATTTTGCAGAAATAGTATTCTTGAGAATAACTAATAGATCACAGACTAAAAATGGTTTCACTGTCATTTAGAGCAATATACACCTTTTTTAATAACTCATTCACATAAAACCTTTTTATCTCTTTTTCAGTATGCCTGTCTGTCAAAATGCAATCTGAGTGGTGCTAATCTATCGCATTGTTGTCTTGAGAGAGCTGATTTGTCACATGCTAACTTAGAAGGAGCACAATTATTAGGTGTGAAGGCATTATGTGCTAATATGGAAGGTGGGTTGAATGAAAACATAAAAATATTACATTATCAACTCAACTTCAACCTTGTTTGCATGGTCTTAAGTATAATTTTCAGAGAAAAATTGATACTGAACACCTAAATAAGATATATTATTTTATTAACCAAATAGCATATGTGACTTTGTACAAAATTCACCTTTATGTCATAGACCTTAGAGAAGTACATGGGATTATTTTAAAAATTAAACTTTCTATCCTGTGATACTGGGATAGTGTACTTCCTCAAATATATCCATTTCTGGCGTTAGTGCTTAAATTATAGCCCATGTCTTAACTTCATGTCTATACTATATTACTACAAAGTTTAATCAAAATCAATTAAGTAGTTTATCTACAAAAAAGCGACAAACATCCTTACATCTGAACTAATTTTTGTATATGTAATATTAATAGTATTCAATTCTTTCTGTCCATTATACATATTATCTTTGTTATGGTAGTTACATATAAAAGTGTAAAATATATATGTAATATTTTGTTATTATTTCTAGGTGCTAATCTCAAAGGTTGTAATATGGAAGATCCTGTGGGTTCTAGAGCTGTGATGGAAGGAGTTAATCTAAAAGGTTTTATCTCAATCTAAATTAATTCAGCTTTGTAAAAAGTTTATTACTTATTAGGTCCTAACAACCAAATATGTATGTGTATGTGTGTAATGACGAAATAAAATATAAAGTATATTAAATTCACACATAGTAGTAAATGGTAGTTTTCATTTATATAATACATAAATTCATGGTCATAGATTTCATATTATAACTTGACCATGAATTTGAGTGATTTTATTTATGATGCAATTAAAATATATCCATTTTTTCAATTCCAGGTGCAAATTTGGAAGGTAGCAACATGGCTGGTGTGAATTTAAGGGTGGCAACACTAAAAAATGCTAATCTACAAAATTGTGATCTAAGAATGGCTGTTTTGGCTGGAGCGGATTTAGAGGTAAAGCAAGTTTTCTTCTTATTGTATACAAAAGTTATTTTTATTATAGAATGCTTTCCCCCACGTAACAAGCGTTCTACTTGACTTTCAAATGGAGATTGAAGTAATATTATAGCTCAAATGTGATTATATTATTAATATGAGTTGTTACCAATTGAATATAGTCTATTGATATAAAAGGTACTTTACTGAGTATAATATAATGCCTTTTTAACAGTAGGAATGTAGTATACAATGGTTTGATTATATATATTTGTAATATTAATTCATCTTTATTAAATTAATGGGTTCCTGTATGACATTTTTAAAGAGATAACTCCACCCATTGTAAACTCCATTAAGTTTTTTCTTATACCAGTTATGCATTAATAAATATTTCTATTTTCACACAAATATTCTGTTTAAAGAAAGATTTGGTTATTAAAGTTTAATGCAAATGATTATTCAGTCCGAGTTGTGAAGAGATGAACATCATTCTTTCCCACTTCAAAAAAAAAAGACAAAATCTTTGAAAATCATATAAATTCTCATAATTTAATACTCGATAGATTAGACTTCATTTTTTTTATGTTTTTTAATACCAAAGTTATACTAAAAATATTGTTTTGTTTCCAGTGCTGTGATTTATCTGGCAGTGATCTCCACGAAGCGAATCTAAGGGGCGCCAATTTAAAAGACGCGGCATTTGAACTAATGCTGACACCCTTACATATGTCACAGACTATACGTTAGATTGTTATTATTTAACTGTAGAGAAAATTATTGTAATCTTTATTCTATTTATGTTATTAATTAATTAGGTAATATATTTAAGATTAAAACTTTTTTGGATTTAATTTCTTTTATTGAGTTATTAATAAAAAATTGTTTGTAAAACGTCAATTTAATTTCCTGATGCTATATGAATGGCGAGAGTTTTAGCAATACAAATTTACTGTATAGAACAAACTAAGATTAAAAAATCTTGTAGGTAGTTAATGTCATCAAACCTCCCCACAAACTCGAATGCTATGACCACTATAAAAAAGAAGTACATATGTATATTGTTTTTTTCATAACCATAAAACTGTTGAATGATTTATAAAAAAATCCTTACTACCTTTAACTTTATATCATTAAGATTACGTTCTGGTGAATAATTAGTTAGGTAATTTAATTTTTCATTTCATGAAGAATTAGTTTTATTTAATCAAAAACTTCACTACTGTAATTAATTTCGAATAAAACGCAAAAGCTAAAAAATACATCCCTAGCTAAAACCAAATTCTCAGTGACGACTATTCAATTTCAATTTTCAATATTGTTTATTTAAAACTAGTTTTTGCCCGCGTCTTTGTCCACCTTAATTTCAGAATTTAAGTAATACTCTTATATTTATAGCTGACCGGGGGAATTTTATTCTGTAGAGGCCATAAATAACCTGCAGACATTGAAATTTATTAAGCATATTTTTCTTTTTCGATCGAATAAAATTAAGTGTCCTATGTCCATCTCCTGGTTCTAAGCTATCTTCCCGCCAATTTTCAATTATGTCCCTACAGCAGTCCTTGAGTTATAAAATATAGTGTAACTAACACAACTTTCATTTATTTACATATATAAATTATATTAATATTGGAAACGTAAACGTTCTATCCATACAATATTGTTTTTATTTTATTTGTTTTTATAGATATAAAAACAATAAAAAAATATGTTACTTTAATTATAATTGATTTTTTCGCTTTTCTGATTGTAACAGTTTTAAAATTCACATCTGATTTATGTAAAAACCAAGTCAATGAATCTAGTGTTGAGTAGGACATACATGAGGCGCTTCATTTGTCCCGGACATGACGTCAAAATGTAAGAGTGCCTCGAAATTTAAAATTGTACTACTTCAATTTTTTTGTCGCGGTCGAGCGAGGCAGAGAAACGTCAAACGACAAGCACGTCTGACGTCACGGTCGTCGCGTCTGACATTATGAGCGAGAGAGAAATATATTGTCTTTCATGCGAGGCGAGGCGCCAGCCAGGAGGCGCGTATTTAAAAATTTAAATAGTAATAATCTTATCGTTACATTTTGGATAATTAATTAAAAAATTTGTTATTCTGATGCAAGTATAAGTTATATTCTTGTAAATTTTGATTAAAATCCATTTAGTAGTTTTTGCGTGAAAGAATAACAAACATACATCCATCCATCCTCACAAACTTTCCCGTTTAGTTTTAATAGGTATATTAGGTTAGAAATTTCATATTCGTAATCATTTGGTTAGAGTACCTAACAGACTATAAACACATAAAATTCATTTTTTATACTTGTAAGATTTAAAATATTTGTACTAAACATAAAACAAACAAACGACATGACAAAAGCACGTCGCGTCTGACATTTGAGGCGCCAGTATATTTCGTACTACAACTTCATATGGTTCAATTCGCCTCGCCTCATTTGAAGTGGGACATTGTACTGGCTCAGGACAAAAAAGAGGCTACTCTTACAAACTCTGTTTGAAGTCGTGTCCTACTCAACACTAAATGAATCTAGTAACAGTTGTGTATCGACTTTGTCAACAAAAAAATGAATAGAATAAGATTAAATTAAAATCTGTATGAATTTGAAAAGCTATGTCAGGCACATAATAGTCACAGTTTAGATATTATTTTAAATACGAAAACAATATGAACAAAAAAAATTAAAAAAGTGATTATTTACAATCATAAATTATTATTATAAAAAATTTGGTATTTAGCAATATTAACAATTATTTATAAATTTCATATCAACTGCATTATAATTATGCTTTGTATAAAATTTGCTGCAAAACGGAACGTTGTACTAATTTATATTAAGTTGGCAGTATACATTTATGTTCTTTGAAGTTGGTGGCATTTGTTTTTATTCGCGTTCTATTTTTGTGTGTGACGGTTCTGCCGTATAAAAAGGATTTAATTTTGCAAAAAATTGATGATTTTTCTCTAGATCATTGATATTTTTAGTTTTTCCTCCCGATTGCGATATTTTTTAAGATGCAGAACGGAGACGAAACTCCGGCAGCTACCGAAACAGGTAAAATTTTGGTTTGTTATTGTAAATAATCATATAATAATAAAATCAACTGCATATTTTTTTATTAAATCAGGAAATATGCGTATCAGATGCCTAAAAATGCTTGACTAATCGATTTCAGAGTAACAGCATGTTTTTTATAATACCCTCATTTGTTATTATCCATAATATATGTTATATGAAAATTCCTTTTATTGTTTAACGCATTTAATTGCGCGGTTAAAGTTTCACTTAGTATTATGAATAGTTTTACCACTATTTGGGCTGTTCTACGCTTGTTATAATTGGTACTGTTGGTGGATTAATTAGAGTGTGAAATATGATTCACATTCTTATGTTTCTGCCCACTTATTGTAAAAATCTGTCTGATTTATTAACCTGTTGAACACTGCGTTCTGTATTTCGATGCCGTTCTGTTGCAATAATTAATAATTACTTTAATTAGATTTGGTAGAAGCAGCATGGAATAATTTTACAGCTACCTCCATTGTAAAAAAATCTATTAGCCCTTGAAAAATTAAAATTATTAACATTATTTCAATTAATTTATTCATTTCATTTATTTGAGAATATTAATAAATTTGACATTTCTTATTGGAATATAATAGATTGAATGTAAATGATAATTTTGAAGAATAATAATTTAAATGAGGGTATTTTAAAATCTGTTTGGAGGGCATAGAATTTATTTCTTAGAAGGTATTACGACAATTTTATTATATGTAAGGTAATAAGTGCAACTAATTGTTTTTTTTAGTAATTTAAAACTCTGAAGTTAACCAAAAATCCCAAACAAATGCACTGAGTAAAAACAAGATAATAAAGTGAAACTAAAAAGAAAATTTAATAGATCTGATATTATTTATTAATTAGTTATTTAAAGATAAAGGTTAAAATTTAAAGATATATAAATTGTATGTACATACATATATACAGCATATATAATAATGTTGCATTCCGTTGAAAATGCATATAGCATCATTCTCTTATGCATATTTCATGAAAACAGCTATAACTCTATGCAATTAAACCTATAAGAAAGAGAATGGTTGTCCTCATCTTAATTAGATCCAAAACAGATTGAATTGTTTGAATAAATGATGAAGAAAATTTAAAATATTTTAGAAGAAGATTTGTATATGATATCTAGTTCAAAGTAGCATAATACTGTATTCTGGAGAACTTAGAATAGTTATAGAATACAATTTGAATACAAAATATTAATTCGGTATTTTTAATTCTATTCATTTACAAAAATAAATGTATATGTTAATTGACATACATTCAACTATATGGTATATATATATTATGTAGTGTAGCTGCATACTACATGAAAATAAAATAAATATTCAAATTCTTCATGAGACAAATATCCTTTTTATTTTATTGTTATCAAGACAAAAGTTTGTATATGCAATATTATGCTGTTCCTTGCATATTAAAGGAAATTGTAGAAAACAAAGAAATCCTTTATTCAAAGTCTGTAAAATAGACCGACTGGTTTCTAGGCCATGTTTTGATTTGATAATGCTAGCAGTATGTTGTATGCTTATATATTTGTCACATAGATCAAAATTTTGTATAATATAATATATGTATACTGTTTCAAATTACATATATGAAAATTTCATTCTATTCTAATCACGATACCAATTGTTTTAAAACAAATATTTTAAATGTGCGAACATTATAAATGGAATTCATGCAATATATACACAGTTGGTAAATAAAATTAAATTTCGTATTCTCTCATTGGCTGTGTGTTAAATATTACTTTTAATATGTTATTGTATGAGCAGTAACTTAGTTTTGGAATTTCTTTGTGATATTATTATACTATATAATGATTTGCCAAACTACATAAAGGAATGTAAATGTTTCATTGCTTTTAAAAATATATTTAAAATATATATATTAGACAATATTAAGTATTAACCATTCCATGTATCAAATATTAATGTATGTGTAACATTATTTAATCTCACATAAGTGAACCTGTGTATGTTTTTATGAGAATAAAGATCTTTAACCATGTATGTTGTTTTACAGCAAAGAAGCCTTTACCGGAGGAGGTAACGAAACAATCGTTCAGGCAGAAGATATGGCGTCATTTGGAGACCAATGGGCTGGCTATGTTCCCACGACCCGTGTACAACAGAATACCCAACTTCAAGGGGGCTTTGGAAGCAGCGGCCAAGTTGGCGGAATTGGATGTCTTCAAGAATGCCAACACGGTGAAGGTCAATCCTGATAAGCCTCAAGAACCAGTTAGGTAAGTTAATTATTTTGGTTGAATTTTCATATATTTAGTATTATTAGTGAATCTTTAGTTTTATATATAGGATACCTACATGCATAAATATGATATATATATTTTCAATTTCTGTTACAACTAGGTATGATATAATAGTTAGAAATGGTTAAAGAGGTTCTTTCACTAAAAAAGGTTTTTTAATTTTTATTAGGACTTAAACATGTTACGTCAAACATAAATTATATTAGGAAAAATTTTCAAATACCCTCAAAATAAAATTATATTTAAATATGCATCTTTTTGATATTTCTTGATTTTAATATTTATAATTTCACTATCGATTTGAATAATACCTTTTGTTATCTATAAATGGTTTAATAATTAAGACAAAATCATTGATGATGGTAACTAAACAAATGTATATGAATTGAAAAATGTTATAGATAGTGGGAGCATTATCAAAGTCTTGTGTTAGTTTACTCAGATGTATCGAAATAAAAGGTCAATGACCATTGACAACATATTTTTGGTGTCGATAATGTTTAAATTCGGGGGTTTGGCAAACGTGTGGGTAACGGCGACGTATAGAAATAGATCTAGTATAGACTATAGTTGATGTAGAATAAGATCGTTTTATGTATTACATTCGTCGTATGTCCTAACGATATTAGGACCAAATATATTATATAGTACATATTTATTTATTATTATTGTTTACTTTTTCACGTAATATTTAAAAATATTATATTTTCGTATTGGTTCTAATTGTATTTCATAATTTTAATATCGTAGGTAGTGCTTTACTAACTTGGCATCTGTTATGCATACATTTGCTGTATGAAGTCATGAGCGTTGCAATAATTCGAGGACGTCTTTTGAAGGTGTGTCGTCATACCTCTGACTCGTAAAGCCATTCAGATTATTTTAATATGAGGATCTATAAGGAAAACTTATTTTAAATTTTCCTTGGAGAAAAATATTGTTTTTTTTTTTAATTTAAATTACATTCGTACTCTTTAAAAAAAATCGTAACTGTTTCTTATTTTTAATCAACAAGGAGGTTTTAATTGATTTTCTCGGGTTTTAAAAAAGAAATAACATAGCGGCCACATTCATCAGTCAAGTAAGACGGTTGCGTAAAACTAAACTTAATTGAGCAACTAGTTTAATATCCTGTTTATTCGTCCGTTTATATAATACACGCTCAAACGCATTCTAACAATATAATTTACACGTGAAAGTGCGTCTTGGTTTTTCAGCGGAATTATTACAGTACGTTGACCTCTACGAAATATATATACATATTACATATAATATATACTACTAGCTTTCCGCCCGCAGCTTCGCCCGCGTGGAGTTCCCTTATATCGCGTTTCCAAGAGAACCTTTCAAAAGTCTGGGATAGAAACTATCCTATGTTCTTTCTCAAGGTCAACTGTATGTCTGTACCAAATTTCATTAAAATCAGTTCTGTGGTTTGGGTGTGAAAGCGTAACAGACAGACAGAGTTACTTTAACATCTATAATATTAGTAAGGATATAAATATTGAAGAAATGAAACTACATGCATTTTTAGTAAGGCCGGATTCTTAGCTGATAGTTGGTAAAGAAATATATATGGAAAAAGAAACAAAATTTTTTAAGCGTATATTGCATTATAATATCGAACATTCTATTTGGTAATAGTGTTGTGACTTGAACCGTAAAATCTATTCGATTCAGTATAAAATTGTTAAACCCTTTAGGACATTTTACCGTAAAACAAATTGACAAATTGAACCAACATTTTGATTAGAATTGTCAGAACTAAGGCTGTTATTTTTTCAATACAAGGTATTTCTATATCATAGTGTTTTTTTTAATTTTCATTCTTTTTAAAGTACTCTGTTGTTTGCAAGATAATATCACAGAGCCTTCTTAATTTAACAAAAGTTTAATACTAAAACTTTACGAAGGACAAGAATGAAATCTCTATATAGAAAAAAAAAATAGCCAATTACGTCATCAAAGCTAAAAATGAGTAAATCTATTACTCACTGTTTGAATATGAGAAACGACTTATGATGTAAATGCACAGATTGGATTATTCGTCTCAGCGACACTGACCCGCCATTCATACAGATAACCTATTAACCGAGGAGATGTTAAATTAAACATAATATAATATGTTGCACAAACAAAACAAACATTATGTATGAAGGATTATTGCACTATTAATACTTACATAGGATCTCCAATATTGTTATATTGATTTAAACGTTTCTAAACATATTTTTGAACGTAATATTAATAATCTGTATAGGATTTTGAATACTTTTTTCTTTAATATTCAATTTTTGAACATAAATTTGATAAAATATATGTATGTGTGGGGTATCAAGTTTGGATAAAGATCGCGGTTGTTCTTTAGTAATCGAAATTGCAATTAAGTGATTCAAATCATTTAGCAAGTACGACGATAATATCAAATATTTATATACAAATATATATAAAAAATTACTTTGGAGATAAACACAATAAAGGAGTTTTATAATATAGATTTTTTATATGATAGTACATAAGTTAATATTTCGAAATGAAACGTATTAAATTAATTTCATCTAAATATCTTAAATGAATGTAGCTTTCATATTTGACCTTTGCATATTTATATAAAGTTGACATTTACACCCACCCTTTAAATACCACACGACCAATAATATAATATATACATTTAAAAATTTATTATAAAAAATTCGTCAGCTTCACTTTAAATAAAAACGTTATTTTTACATTTCTCGGTATTATAACTTTATATTTTATATTAAAAAAAATAAGACAATACAGAAGAGAAGCGTTCTGAGACTTAGTTTTTCCCTATATTTTTGATATATAAAAACTGACATGAGAAAAACCATTTTATTGCTACAGCCACAACTGATCATGCAAGAAGGTATATAAGTACTTACAAGAATGTTTAAAATAATAATGAATTTCCATATTTGTTATTTATAATATCCAAAATGATATAAACCTAGTACTAGTTGCATACTATAAAAGATAACATAAAACTGAAAGTTTAAACTTTTCAGTTTCATATGTATAGTAAGCACACATCTCACTACTTCTATAGGATAACTAGCTTTCCGCCCGCAGCTTTGCCCGCGTGGAGTTCCCTTATATCGCGTTTCCAAGAGAACCTTTCAAAAGTCTGGGATAGAAACTATCCTATGTTCTTTTTCAAGGTCAACTCTATCTCTGTACCAAATTTCATTAAAATCAGTTCTGTGGTTTAGGCGTGAAAGCGTAACAGACAGACAGACAGAGTTACTTTCGCATTTATAATATTAGTAGGGTGTAACCTTAAGTTTAAAATGCAAACTAATATGTATAGAGTTTCATAATATGTTCAACGTATATACAGGTGTACTTAAAGTAATATACCTACAAATGTTCTGTGTTTATACAGGGTGCTATGCCTGGAGAAGCACAAGACTTTGTACGTGCCGGTTCCTCGCCTCCAGTCGGGCTTCTTGAACCGAATCGTCCTCCCGGAGGGTGAAGCTAAGCCAGGAACACTGAGGAAGGCTGTCTCAAGGAACGGAATGGAATCGTTTGGACAACCATTGAGTACGTACACACACATACACACACAGTTATAACATGAACATGACATGTTCGTCATAGATTTGTACTTGGTAGAAGTGGGAGCGAGATGTATAACAGCTACATCTCTCTATAATCTACTAAAAGATTTTTCCTGTCCAGAATTAACATTAGTTCTTTCTTGGAACGTACTTTGAATACAGTCCTAGTAGGTTTGTTTTAAATGTGGTTAGGTAGAAAGAGGAGCTTGGGCGGTGGAGGTAAGCATTTAACGCGCGTTAGATAGGGGCACCTTAAACCTACACCTGGGTCGCAAGTCCCAGGCACTGTTGAAGCTTCTCTCCCTGCAACGATGACCCGGCACCCGCACGGTGAATACATTGAATGTTGAGAAGTTTCCTGTTTCGTCTATCTTTGTATGATATATTTAAAAATAGTTGGTTCTTACTTCAATAGTAAATTTATATTTCAACGATGCTCCATTAAAGACGACATTTCGTTTGGCTATCAATGACTGCCATTTAGATATAATATATTTAAACATGTGGGCATACATCCGTCGACATTAGTAATAGTGTTTGTATGAAAATATATTTTATATGATAAATGGTAACAAATAAACATACACACATTTAAATTAATTAAACATAAGTCATCAATTATGTCAGAATTTATTGTAATTACAATGTAGTACCAACAATTGCACAGTGTCTTGAAACCAATGTCTGAATTTCATATATATTTTTTTGTTTATCTACATAATTGGGTCATCCAAGATAAGTGAGACATATTGAATTTATCACTTAGCAAAGATTCCACCTTATAAGTATAAAATGATCTTAAATATTATAAAAACTAACTAAAATATTGGATGAATGCATGTTGAGTCACCGGTGTTTGTCTGCCCTTGGACCGTAATGGTTGCATTAGAACCAATTCATTGTAAATTGACCGTAATACTTTCACTGAACTCATAATAGACACTAACAATAATACAAATTCTTATACATTATATAGTCCTTTATTGTTGTAAACTTCAATATGTCTTTGTTATATTTAAATTAAAGTATTTAAATCATTAATATAGTCTAAGATCCGGCTGCAGAATCAGTGTACCCATCGAGTGTTTGCTGAAAACCAAATTTTTACACATATTCATGATTAGGAGAATTTATATCCACCAGGTTGCCTATCAAAAAGTGGCCGCTAGTATTTTTAATTAAATTATTAATAATTCATAATCCGTAAGAAATTTCATTGACTTTTTTTTTCAATGAAATGTCGTCTACTTTACGGCAACATCTATAAAGACTCTGAAAAATTATGGTTGCCGTTGCGCACCTGGCCGCACCTCTTCGCAGCCAGGTATACACAGGTATGAATTTGTTTCATTTATACACCCACAACGTACATTTATAATTTATATATCAAATTAAAGCAAATTTTTTTCTGTATATTATTATATACGGTTGCTTAATTAAATCTGGCCGCCAATAAGGGTTGCTGGCTAATAAATATAGTAAATATTAAAAGTAGAGTGAAAGAGAGCTAGCGCGTAACACCACTAGTTTAATAATTTTTCGATGCACAAATAAAACAGCAATATATTATGTTGTGTATTACGTACTCCAAACAGCGTGGTTTCGAACTTAAAATAAAAATCACAACTGATCCGTTGAGAACACTAACATCTGACGCATGCGCAATGGCTTTAAACCGTCCGACAGCTGGCAATCGCTATCCTCGTCTGACTAGTGGTGTTACGCGCTAGCTCTCTTTCACTCTACTTTTAATATTTACTATATTTATTAGCCAGCAACCCTTATTGGCGGCCAGATTTAATTAAGCAACCGTATATAATAATATACAGAAAAAAATTTGCTTTAATTTGATATATAAATTATAAATGTACGTTGTGGGTGTATAAATGAAACAAATTCATACCTGTGTATACCTGGCTGCGAAGAGGTGCGGCCAGGTGCGCAACGGCAACCATAATTTTTCAGAGTCTTTATAGATGTTGCCGTAAAGTAGACGACATTTCATTGAAAAAAAAAGTCAATGAAATTTCTTACGGATTATGAATTATTAATAATTTAATTAAAAATACTAGCGGCCACTTTTTGATAGGCAACCTGGTGGATATAAATTCTCCTAATCATGAATATGTGTAAAAATTTGGTTTTCAGCAAACACTCGATGGGTACACTGATTCTGCAGCCGGATCTCGTACTAATATGATCATTCTATAAATTAAAAAGGTCTAATTAATTCTTTCTTTTTGTTTGTATAATTACGAATATCCTTTTTGTAACCTATATGGTGTTTGTTTCTCTAAAAATCAATTATAATTAATTTATGTTACAACAAGAGCATAAAAGATTAGTAAATTTTTTAATAAATATTGTATGACATTATATTGACATAGAAAATGACTTAAATTTCATATCATATTTGTTATATGTACATTATAATTATTTATCGCTATTATATTTCTTTTTTATAATGACATACTCTTAATACAAAAAATATTTAACTGTGATGTTATGAGTAAATGGATTAACATAATTTTTAGTTCTATCCTATTAGAAATACAACATTAATAGTATAATATACTTTCAGCCATTGAAGATTCGGTTTCCTTGGACTTGGTTGTAATGGGATCCGTTGCTGTCTCCAAGGAGGGATATCGCATTGGAAAAGGAAAAGGTATGAATTGTTTCATTAAATACAAATATTACATATAGTTATAGTTTCTATAATATGAGTCAGTGGTGGCGTAGTGGTTAAAAGGCCCGTCTCTCATGCATGATTGCGCGGGTTCGATCCTGGCATATACCAATGTGATTTTTCCGATTCATATGTACTTTCTAAGAGTATTTAGACATCACTGATTAATGCATTCCCAAAAGAGGGTTGATGTCAGGCAGGTGGTCGGTCGTAAAAACAATTAGCCAAAACTATTCACAACACGCAAGGCAGACCCTGGCTAAAGCTGGGAAATTGCAGGTAGAAGAAGAATAGTTTCTATAATAATATAGTAGATGTCACATAAATCGATTTATAAATATATATGGCCCAAAAAGTATATGTATGTAGTTTATAGTTCAGAAGTTATAAAAGAAATATGTTAATTATACATGTGAATATTTACTGTAGTATGGGTTGAACTATAATGAAAATAGTTTGAATTACAGCCTTAACATAAGTGAATGAACAGTTGTATTTACTATATGTTCTAGACGCCATCTAGACATGAAAATACAAAACTATCATTATTTATATTGATAACATTAGTTCCTTCCATAACAATTGAAATAGCGGATTTTTATTGAATGCTTCCAGGTTATGGTGATCTAGAGTTTGGCTTGATGATGCACATGAAGGCTATAAAACCTAACACTCTAGTTGTGACAACTGTCCACGACTGTCAGGTAAAATACTGTATATTATTGTATTTTTTTTTTCTATAGCTAAAGCAGCTGTTATGTTTCTATCTGCCAAGAGAGCAAATCTAAGCAAAAAGGTCTTAAATTTTCTTGAAGCATATAATTTTTATACAGTGGTCATTATTTGGCTTCAGATATATGAATAACTAGCTTTCTACCAGCGTGGAGTTCGGTTATATCGCGTTTCCAAGAGATCTTTTCAAAAATCTGGGATAAAAACTATCCTATGTTTGTTCTCAAGGTCAACTCTATCTCTGTACCAAATTTCATTAAAACCAGTTCAGTTCATTCGTGAAAGCGTAACAGACAGACAGGCAGAGTTACTTTGACATTTATAATATTAATAGGGATTTTAATAGTGTGGTTATTAAAGTATGTAATACTTTTCATAGAACTATTAATTTATTTGAACTATTCCAGTGTTGTCTTGGCATAATTCTTTATGACGATAGTTTTGGTATTGTATATATAGAGAGTTTAAATTTGGAATACTTGAACCTTAACGCTATTTTCACATTACACGATTTCGCTCGTGCGGGAAAAAATCGCCCGGGCAATTTTTCTTGATCGACTATTGAAGAGTACGAGACCTTTCACATTGCACGATTTGAACACGGGCACGTTTTGTAATCGTGTTGCAGCCGTCCAGTGCTACTAGAACCGCACGGCTACCGTATCGCCCTCTAGCCTAGTGGCCTACGTGACCAAATGCATGCTTTCACACTAGACGGTCTTTAGTCGTACGGGAATTGAAGAACACTCTTCAGTTTCCCATGTAACTCATCAAAGGAGCGAACTGACATACGAAAGTAGTTGAAAAACTTTTGGTCATCGTTTCTAAGATCTTCAAATAATGTGTGGAACATCCCGACTTCCTCTCGTCTCTGATCAATTGGGTGGATCTAGTGAAGGCGATTGCGCCTTTGTCTTTTCCGACGCCGATACAGTATCCATAACGCAATAACTTGTTCGCGATCCATAGTTTTCATACAGACCAGACCAAATGTTCCAATGAACTGATAAAAATGTACGATTTTTATCGTTCAATGTGAAAGTAGCAAAACCACGATTAAAAATCGGGCAATTTTTTCCCGCACGAGCGAAATCGTGTAATGTGAAAATAGCGTTAGACTATTTAACACTTGTGTGCATTATGTAAGAGGACAAAATTATTTGTAAGTTTAAGAGAAATAAATTATTTTCTTTCAGGTGTTTGAAACTCTACCAGCATCACTGTTTGGTCCACATGATGTGCCCATCGATATTATTGTTACACCAACACAGGTATGATATTATTAATAAAAACATACATACAACTATTACTCTGTGATACATACCACATACAATAATATATTTGTCAATATTACTCTAATAAAATCGAAGCTCCTAAAAACCTAACAAATGGCGAGATTTGTTGACAGATTTTGTTGTAGCTTGTGATAAAATATACATGTTTGTTACTCTTCCACGTGAATACTGCTTAACGGGTTTGGATGAAACTTTGTAAGATAACGAAGCATAAATATAAGGATAACATAAAATTTGTCCTGAAATTATACATAGTTTCTGTGGGATAGTGAAAACAGTTGTTTATGAAATCACGTGACACTATAGATGTCGCTAATAGTTGGTTATCCTAACTATATTTTTAACACATCTATGTACATTTCTCTTTGCGCTCAATCAGAAAGTGGATTCAGATGAAGTCAGGAAAAACTAGTAAACATATCGATGGGTCCTATGTATAAGGGCCAAAATAGCAATTTAGCCATTTTCATTTTTTTCACTTCATAATAATCTGTTAGTAGAAAGACTTCAATATGACTTCAATAGAAATCATAAGTAACACACTTTTTAACGTATAAGGACTTATACAGGGTGTATGAAAAACTATGTCAACCCTTGAAGGCATGTATACATATACTTATATGCTTATTATAAAATATAGTATAACTTAAAAAATATCAAGCAGACGTCAGTTACAGTGCATAGGCAAATAAGTTTTAAATCGACATTATTCGAAGAAATGTTCCAAACATCTGACTCATACAAGGTCAAGACACCGTATAGTCGCAACGGCGCATGCGTGACCATTGACCGCAGGCGCCGGGCCGCCGGCGTTATTATTACTATTCTGTTAGTTGTTCGAATAGAGATTTGAAAGTGTAAAAATTAGTTATATCGATAAATATTCTATCGACATTTTCAATATTGCTATAAATAGTTATGATTTTCACATTAAAATAATTTCATTTAAAATAACTTTTATTAATAATAAGTATTATAATTTGAAACTTGTTCAGGTAAATTAACTACATATGTTGTATTATTAGGATAAATCGTTAATCTATTTCTGTTAAAAATGGTGTTTTACAATCAAACATAATATTAATGTTTGATATATCAAAATAAGTATCGAAATAATATGAATATGAAATATTTATTTATTGTTATGATTTTTTAAATATCGATATTTTCAATAATGTGAAAGTAACTTCAAGGTCGTCACTAGTAGCGCAGCAGGTGTGATGACGTCATCGAGTGTCATCGTGTTATACCAGGGTTTACAAACATTTTGTTACTCTACGTATAATAATCATTTAATATTTAATTTTATTATTTTTATTGAAGAGTTTGTAAATGTAAGTTGTTTTATTGTGTTACATTATCGATACTGATAACGTAGTTAAGAGGGTTGACACAGTTTTTCATACACCCTGTATAATGTACATATACCTATTATTATAAATATATTAAAAAAACTAGTATGTTTACAAAAAAGTTTATCAAGCTTAAATGACGTACATGTATGTCCTAGGTGCTATGCACAGTTTCAAAATCATCAGTTGTCGTTTGTACAAGATACATTGAAATCAAATTTAAAACGCCTCTATTTCAAAGTTAAGTCCATATTTTACAAGAAAATGTCACCATCATCCATATATTCACAAAAATACATAAAATTTACGTTCCCGCCACTAATGTTTTGGATAAAAATAAAGGATTTAATACTCTTAAAAAAATTAACAAAATTCTGTGAGGAAGTTTCGAGGGCTGTAGACATGGCTTACACAATTACTGAATTAAGCATGTTTAAGTATGCACCCATCGCGTTATGTGACGTGGAGATATCATTCAGCAGGTATAAGGCTATATTTCAACCAAATGGTCAGTTTTCATCATTTTGATAATTTAAAGAAGCACGTCATTGTGTATTGCAACCAATTTAATAAGGCTAGTGTAATGGAAGTTGAATAAAACTTATTTTTCGTTGAAATAAATATTTCGCTATTTCGCTATCGTTTTTTAAATTTAACTTAACGATGTACGTCACGAGTGACCCTATAGTAAAACAATGTTTAATTATGAAAGTATTTTATTTTATACTACATATTTTTTCCATATTTTTGATTTTTTAATACATATTTATACGGGCCCTAGTAATATGTATATAAATAAATATATAATTAATCTTTCAGGTAATAGAGACCCAGCGTATGAGCCAACGTCCAGTTGGTATTCTATGGCACCTGCTGTCACAACGACGTCTGGAGATGATGCCGGTGTTGGGGCAACTGAGAGATATTGAGATGCTGTGAGATATTATACTATATACATATGAAAAATATATACTTGTATAAGGAATCTCTTCTACATTTACTTCTGAAGGAGTTATTTAATGTGCTAATGATGATAGATAGATTTCCATATTATATTTGAGATTTATATAATTGATTTTTGATAGCTATTTAATTGTAGCTATTATTTAAGTATATGAAAATTTATAGGTGCATTTATACCATATTTGAACAGATGAGAACTAAAATTTAAGGAGCTATCAATGGAATTAACTTAATGGGATGTATAATAGTTATTTAATAACTGAAATGAAGCAAGTGTCTCAGGTGTTAGGCGTTTTTTAATTATATTGTTATGAATAAATTAGCTTAATTTTTATATATACAGGCGAAAATCTTACAATTAAATCAAATTTTTCATATGTTTGTTATTTTGTTGCTAGTGCTGGGCGTGCTTGTACTCTTCGTGAGGAGGACAGCGCTGGGGAGGAGGAGCGAGCGAGGCCGCGGCGACAGAGAAGGAGGACCAGGAGCCATAAGAGTCACAGCGAGGGAGAGGTGAGACAGATAGAGAGAGAGAGAGAGAGTCACTTAGTATACGGAATATATAACACGTGCACAAATATATACTACAGTAATACCCCGCTTAACGCGACCCCGTTGTGCACGGTTTCACTATAACACGAATTTCAAAAATTTATTCAGATTTGGACATATTGCAGAGTATAGATAATAATGATGAACGCGCCTTGACCGTGTGTCAAACAATTAAAAACAGTGTTGGGTGTTATGAACTTATTTTAAAAGAACGTAAACAAAACGCTACCCAAAAGACAATAAATGTATTTTTTCGTAAAAAATAGGAGTACCTATGTATTGTATAGTGTTCTTAGAATTAAAGTGATTGATTAAACCGATTTTTATATTTGTGTATTAAATTTTGACTGTGTTTAATCCTAAACCTCGATATACGCGAATTTCAGTTAACGCGATTTTCTTCGGAACGTATACCTCGCGTAAAGCGGGGTTTTACTGTATACATTAATATGGCTCTGCATAGATTTATACGAGCTCTGACAGCGTCATAGAAGAGTTCAAATCAAATCAAAAAGTTCTAATGTAAAACACCACTATAGCATTAATTTAACGATTGTTACAACTAGCGCCATCCGCGCATTAATAATTCCACTGTAATTCTTAGATTTATTTTTATGATTCATTATAATTAATCATAATATTGAACCATTTTTATTTTGTAATGCCAACATTTTAGTATCAACTTGTATTTGACTATGAAAACTGGCTTCAGCCGTTTTATACCTGATACTAGAACATTGAACAAGAAATCGGAAACTTTATCTATAATATATACAGGGTGACTGGTGAATTACCATCAATATTTAAGGAGCATACTCGGTACATGATTCTCATTCGAATTATGTAAAAAAAATAGGTACTTAATTTTTGACCAAATTTCCGTAAAAATAAATAAAGTGTGTACACGTTCCAAGTGTTCCAAGTGTGGACGCGTGCGGCGGCGTGCTGATACAACACTACGCCGCCGCCGCGTCTGTGTGTTTGTGTGTATACCTAATCTCTAGGGTGTTCATACGATGCGTAATTAATTACATTTAACTTTACTTAGAAGTTTATTAATATTTATGTTATATTAATTTTTATTTTGTCATATATGATCGTCAAATATCACGTCCTCAAATATCGATAGTAATTCACCAGTCACCCTGTATATATATTTTCTTCAGGGTAACACAACGGAGGGCGAGGATGGTAAGAACAATAAGCCACGTCGTCCGCGTCGCCGCAGTACTAAGTCTCTGAGCAAGGACGGAGAGGGGAGGGACGGGAAGGAGGGTAGGGAGGGAAAACCTAAACGAACACGACGACCGAGACCGGTCATTGACTTCACTGTTAAGGTATCATATATAATATAATCATTATATACATTACCTTATATATCTTTATATTTATATGTGTAATATAAATAATAGATTCGTCAGAATTTTAATATACAATATGCCAGAGGTGGCCTAGTGGTTAAGGGACCCGCCTCTCGTTGCCGAGGGCGCGGGTTCAAACCTGGCAAGTACCAATGTGATTTTTCGGAGTCATATGTACTTGAGAGTATTTAGACACCACTGACAAACGGTGAATGAAAACGTGAGGAAACCTGGACTTATAGTTTCACAATTATAAGTTTGAAATCACCAACCCGTCTTGAGGAAGTGTGGTGGTTAATGCTCAAACTTTCTCCATGTGAGAAAGAGGCTTTGCTCAGCAGTGGGCTCTGATAGGCTGATGACTTAAGTGTATAATTTTAATTAACCACTAAAGTATATATTTAGTATATTTTGTTGATAAATACGATATAAAAAATATTAGTTAAACTGAGATTTTTTCTAAATTATTACTTAATTGCTAATGTTGAATTGTATTCGGCGTCTAAATGAATTAATAATTATATATAAAATTTTCAGATTTCAAACATCAGTCCCAATACTCGTGTACGTGACATCAAATCAGCTCTCTTCGAACGCGGTGTTAAACCACACGTTATGATTTGGAAGGTATTGTGATATAAATGTATTGGAATAATTATATGGAAATTTAAATGAAACTAATATTTTCGGATTTACTACACGTTTTTTATTTTTTTTTTAACTATAAACTACATATTTCCGATGTGTCACATCTCGTCTGCCCGTGATCACGGTTTCTGTAAAGCAGCCGAAACGTTGGGAGTATGTAGTTTATAGTCAAAAATAAAAAACGTGTAGTGAATCCAAAAATATAAGTTTCATTTAAATGAGTACTCGCGAAAATCTTAGATCTCATAATATGGAAATTATTCATCTAATGCAATGTTTGTTCTAGGGATTCCGTGGTTTCTGCTACTTGCATTTCTTCAAGCCTGGACCTCAAAAGGTAATATTGATTATATTATTCTAATATACTTATTGTTCTATGGATAAATTTGAGTCAAATTCAAGAGACAGTGATGATTTGTATAGTATAACAGATGAATTTCATTAATTTCTTACAATAATTACATAAAAAATTACTTAAAAATAAATATAATAATAATAATAATATAAGGAATAAACATTTTGTATGTTATCAAAAAATAATGTTTTGGGTTTTATCATAATAGTAATTATAAATGATAACTGACTGACCTGGCAAATGTTGTTTTGCCATATAAACAAACAGGGGTTGGTTATAAAAAAAATAGGGTTGTATGTATTTTTTAATATCACATATAAAAAATTAAGAACAACCCTTATCACTTAGGGGTATGAAAAATAGATGTTGGTAGATTCTCAGACCTATTCACAAAAATTCCTGAGAATCGGTCAAGCCGTTTCGGAGGAGTACGGAAACTAACATTGTGACACGAGATTTTAAATATAAGATAATAATATATTTTTATATATAACGTTTTCAGGGTGAAGGTGACATCCCAGCAGCGAGCATGGCCAGTGTGTTGGCAGCCCTGGCTCAGATGTCTGTCGGTGGTTCGGGAGGGGCTCCTGACGAGCGTGAGGAGAAGCCCCGTCTGTTGACAGTGGAGCCGGCGCCGCCGAGACACGCGTCCGCGCCCGCCGCCGCACCAGCGACAGCTGAGGCCGCGCCCGCGGTGAGTCAGCTTAATATGATTGAGTGAAAGAGACGGATAGATTGCATACTATGTATCTTAGACACAGATGGAATACAATTGGGAATGGGGGGTATTGTTTATGTGTATGAAAGAGATAGACATATGTTTGAAAGAGATAGACATATTGAGGATGTGACAGAAAGAGACAGAAATGGTATTTGTTTACATGTGTGTATGTGATAGTATACATTATGAATATGAATTATTTCAGGTACATTAATAGCAGAGGGCCGTGTGTCCGCCCGCTCTCCAAACACGCATAACGTCGCTTTATATAACTGCACACGGACTGACGGGGAGCCGCATTCCGATTAACAGAACGACGTACATTACACCACTGAATATATATTTGCATTTTTTGTACTGCCAAGTTGTTTTTTAGTCGAACTTTATTATCACCAGATACAGATATGAAAATTTTAAAATTACATTATAGAAGGCCTGTATTTGGTTGCGTAATGTACGGCGTTTATTATTTTTAGTGTTAGGTTTTATTTTCGTCAGTGCCGCGCCGGTACATCCGGTGTAACCCTCTAGTTTGGGACGATTTGATTTTTATCGCACACTAATAGAGCTGCTTTTTATTTGGAGGGTATTTTAGTTCACCGTTTTTTTTGTTTCATTCGCACGCGGAGCGGCACCATTTGTTAGAGAGAGAGAGAGAGAGCTATATTTACAAAAATATATATATGTATATGTATATCTTTATGAATGTTTTAGTTGTTTCTCTAGTCTTAAAATTAGATACTTGTTTTCAATGCAAAATACTTTAAGCATTCTACTGTAATATTAAAGAGATATATTTTAGTATAGATTAGATTCTCGTTTTGAAAATATAAAACCTCAAGGTGCTTGAACGAACGGGACTCCAAAGGATATATTTAGAAATTAGTTTTGAGAGGATTTGATTAGTTTTAAGAATATTTATTTTAAAGAGAGAAAAAATAGTTTGGATTTCCGTTCGACCTAGTATATTTGTGCCAACTTCGAATCATATTTTTTTTATTAATCTGTGGTAGCGAGTCGTCTTGGCTGAATATAACATATCGTTGCTTGGAACGTTCGTTGTCTATGTAGGTATATATTTTTTTTTAAATAATGATTTACTTTCTGTTTCAGTATTAGGTTATGAGTTGTTTAGGACTCGAGGAAATTAATATATACGTTGTGGAAATAATATATTTGATTGTTAACTTTGTTTACCGCGGCCATGTTCGCATATCCTAGAAGATAGAAGTATTTTATATGGAATTTAAACAAAAATGGGATTTGTATTGGATGTATTTTTTGAAAATTTTGGTTACATTTAATCTTTATTGATTAAACTTGTGCGTTTTTGCCGGGAATTCTATGAGCATTTCAATGCGGTTATGCGGTCATTGAAATGAAGTTGAGCAATGTATATACATTGAATATACAAGAAACGCGCAAGATATATCATTGTATTCAACTATAGTGCAGTCTAAATTAAAGTTTCCATATATATTTTTGGTATTTGTTGATTTGTGGCAGTTGTCATTTTGGTATGTACATATAAATAAAATTTGTTTCCCTAGGTAGCGAGCATAGTCTTTGTTTTTGTATTTTCTTTTTTTAATAAATATATTAAACACAGTTTATTTTTCTTTTTTTTTTGGTTTGTTTGTTTGTTTTCTAGCTTCTTTAGTTTTATACTGTTTTTGGTATCGGTAACAGAATGTTGTGAATTTTCATATTTTAAAATTAAAAAGTCAGATTCTATTTTTCTAGTGTATTTGTGTTTTATTTATATTCCTTCGGATGAAGTGCACTGGTATACCAAAATTTGCTTTTTGTCCATTAAGATTTTAGTAATCCTTTTAAAGTTTTCGTGCAGGTCCAAATTCTTTTTGTCGTTGAAATATAATTTTTCCATATTAACCCATTTAAGGGACTTCTGCAATGAATTACGCAAAATGTTTTTAGTTAAGGACAAGTTAAAACATTATTTTGGGATATATTTAAAACTAACGAATTTGTCTCAAATCTTGTCTTGAATGTTTGTGGTTAAATGTAAAGTAGGCTTAAAATTGAAAGAAATTGGCTACAAAGTACATCACTAGTGAAATAGCCACCTGACTTAGTATTTAAAATATTATTGAGTTTGACAGCCTTGGACGACATTAGGAGGAGATAGACATCTTTATTCGCTTCTGATGACCTATAATGATTTTTCAAAAAGTAGCAGAAGATCAATAGAACGAAAATTTTAAAGAAATTTGATTTATCTAAACAATCTGTAGGATTGTTGACATCAAGATTAAATAAATTTACAAGTTATTAATTAATTTACCGTAAAGTGAATAAATCGCTGGACATAAAACAATCTAAAAAGTAAAAATGAATAAAAACGGAGTAAGGATAAAGAATTTGTCTGTTATTTTTTATGAAAGAAATGGTATTAAGTAAACAATAGTTTAGATGTAAGGAACCCTGAGTTTAAAGCAATATGTGAATGAAAAGCTATATTTTTATAAAATGTTATTCGCGTTGGAATCGTGGAACATTTTACCAATGTCAATGTTTTTGCTTGTAGGAAGTACCTTGTGGTTATTTATCGATATTTCGAAACCTTTGAGTGAATTCTGTCGTTACATTAATGCATCAAAATTTATGACAGTTATCAAAGTTTCTGGGGGTAATTAATTGCTGGAGACTAACTTCTTTCCTTAAAGTCTAAACAGAAAAATGTTTAAAATAAGTTTGTTGCACAAAAAAAAAATAGTTTTAGTTTTTTTTGCATAGGTAGGAGGGGCCGGGGCTGAAAGTTCCGAGGTTCAAATATCTTAAAATTTTATCATGAAAATGATAAGATTTTAAATTAGATAATTGTTATAGTAAAGTCATTTCTGATAGTTTCTCAATATTTTTTTTTTGTATAAGCATTATTTCACAAAATTTCGGAAAGGAACATTCGACCCCTTTTTGGGGCGAGTTGTTCCATCTGTGGGGCAAATTGTGCCACTTGGAGAATATAAATAAAGTATAAGGATAATGTGTGGTTTCTTATAAATAAAACAATAATTTATTTTATGCAATTCTATAAACTTTAAATATCAACGAAAAACATTAATAGCGACATATAAATAAATTTTTTGTATTCATTAACAGAAAATAAAGTATTAGATTATAAATCTCACAAGCTACACATTTAATACAAAAAATTCTTACCTACTCGAAAGAATACTCGACATACCTAAACTCTTTTTATAACTAATCAATATCGGCACTTCCATAACAGAACTTAAAAAAAGGACAACAAAATATAATTAATATAATCAGTTTCATTTATACATTGAAATGGCAATGTCAAAAATCATTGTAAATGCAATTATTTTGGATTAAAATAACCTTAGACATGTGGATCAATATTAAAATGTGTTAAAATAAATAAACCTCAAGTTTGTTAGAGTTTTTTTTTATATGTTAGTAGTTTTTAACAACACAATGAATGGTTCAAAATTATTTAAATAACATTCTTAATACTACCTATTATAATTACAATAATGAATCAAAAGAAATATATAAATATCTAAAATAAAGTATATATTCCAAACACATCACTCATGCATATTGTTCAATGATGGCGTGACAAAGTGTAATAAATCAAGTCATGTTTATTACGAACAACTGTACAATTGTTATATTATTATCTATACTAATATATACCGCATCTGATGGTATCAGATTTAACATGCCATCTCAAACTAGTTATAAGCTTAAAATGATGGACAATTTGACTTATTTGAAAAAAATCCACAATGTTTATTTTTGCAATATATTTTCTCATATGCGCAAAATGTATAGTGGTAAGTATTAACTGTTGATAATTTGTAAATTTGTTACTGCTTCCAAACTTGATTATTTCAGTTAATGAAAAATATGTATAAATTAATTTCAGGCATCAGAAGAATACGTGCTTAATTTCGATTCTTCTATATATGTTTGCGCGGATGAAGATAGCCAGGCCTTTGTTGACACTTCAGAAATAGAGATCAAACGATTTAATGAAACGACAGCTATCCTGACAGGAGATATTAAATTTATGAAAGAGATTGGTGAGAAAACTATGGTAGGTATGACAACAACATTTCCTTCAAAATAAATAGTTATATAAGTACTTGATTGTATACGATAATCACAGCTTAAGAAAACGCTTACATAATGAGATCTAAGAATTTCGCGAGTATTCATGCAAATAAAACGAATATTTTTGGGATTGATTATTTTAAAAACCACATACGAGATATGAATGTCTGTCAGTTGGTCTTGTCCAAACCTACCTTCTCAAATATATCTAAGTACCCATGTTTTGTAAGTTTTTTTCTATCTAATTGTAATGATTTAACTCATGTTTTGTTCTGATTATTTCATTAAGAATCTCACAATTAAAAATATGTGAATAATTATTCACTACTTTGTCTTCTTTTGCACCAATTTACAATCTATAGTTGATATATCTTCGTAAATATTGGTTATTGAAAACGAAATCGAAAATTTACATCAGATTCTTTGATTAGTTAGGTACCAATTAGAGTTCTTACAACTCTTTCCTTTTTTTAATTACTTCCCGCCTCTACTTTTAACAGGTGGAGTTTATTGTAGAAAAAGAAGTTGGGGGCAGATTTGATATCGTATTAACGAAAGAAATTTGTGATATATGCGAAGAGATGAAGGATTCAGAAAGTTTTTACTACCATTATTTGGGAATATTCGGTTTTCCTGATGAATGTCCCATCGAACCGGTAAGTTACGTGGAGATAATTTTATATTAAGTTTTTAAGGTTTTTTTTTAATACTGAATATTTTTTTTTATATACTATATCCAGATATTTTAGATTAATTAATAGAAGTATCTATCTCATTTAATTTTCGAGAACACGATGTTAAAGTATGGTTAGTCTATGTTGGCATCGTCATACTACATGCGTAGGGTGTTTTCCATTTCCATTCATAAATAGTATTTAGGTAGCCTATGGAATGAAATATAAGAATCGTTTCGTATGTTATGTGGCTATGTAAATAGTGAATAGACTATGCCATAGTCATTATGCATGCAGTACCTTAATATGTACGTCCGAAGACTAAACATAGATTGTTTTTTATTTTTCATTCATTTAAATTTTTCATTCATATCCTTAGATAAGTTATGTTATATGCGAATGTTTATGAATGAAACGCTGTAAATTGCCCGATGTTTGATTATGAAATGACTGGGATATTGGTATGAATTGTAAGGATACAGTATTTTGTATCAATTTAACAGTGAAGTTGGGCTATGCAATAATTACCTATAGTTGCTATCTTTCCCTAATTGAACCTTAACACATATAGTAAACATGAAAATTGTAAGTAAATGGTCAGTTCCGCAATAGATAATATGATGATTTTGTTTTTGCTGCACGAAATGTAAAGTACAGAATAGTTTCGGAATTTTCGGAAAACCGTTAGTATTGAATACTAGATAGTGTATTAAACATGTTTATCTTAATTTTTTTTTCAGGACACATATCATGTGAAAGATTTTGTGGCAAACGCTAAAGATCTGCCGATAAATAAACAAAACGAGGGCCGTTATCAAGTTACATTGAATGTGTTCAAGGATTCTAGCGGAGAATGTCAACACGACAGGGTTTTCATCGCTTGTTTCAAATTGGACGTGATCATAGAAGCTATTGATGGCTAGGACACAATACATTTTGCAAACATTCTTTTTTAAATATTTTTTTAGTTTTATTTACGGCGATAGTTTGAAAAAAAAATTAGTTTACATAATAGCCAATAATACAGGCTATTTACAGGATCAGAAAAAAAATATTTATATAGCAGTGGAAATAAAATCTAATTTTCAAAACACTGCTGTTAATTATGTATAACCAAGTGATTATATCGAATTCAAATAAAACATGAGTTAATTCTTATCAGATATCATTTATTACGTTCTATTCATCAGGTTCATTGACATTATCGTCTCTGCTCGACTCATAGAAAACTTCCTCGTGTCCTCTTAAAACTCCCTCCTTTTTCGAATCCTTTGTATTTCTTTTCGACTTTGAATGCTTGTTATGTTTTTTCTTATGTGCCTTTTCGGTTTTTTTCGTAGTTGCTTTAGCTGCATCCTCTTTACTCTCGCTACTCGATGACGAATCAGAACCTTTTTTCTGGCCTTTACCTTTTTTGCTGTAGGATAATAGTATGTTATGGTTTATGTTTAAAAACTTATATTAAAATTAACTTACCTTATAACTTCAACATTTTCGTCGTCACTGTAACATGAATTGCATTGGAAATAACTGTGTTAGTTATTTTATAATAAAGAAAAATATATCGTACCTATCAGGCTTGCTTCGTTTCTCTTCACTAAAATAAAAATCATTTGTTATAAATGTACATAAAATTGCAAATTACGATAAAAATCATTATATCTGACCTTGCTCTATCCTGAATGTCATCGTCGCTGTGAATATTTGACAAAGGTTTTTATTTAACGGTGTAGCAACTACTTTAATATAAAAAATAAATAAACTTTTTGGAAACGAATATACTGGCCACTTACTAATATATATTATATTAATATATATATGTTTTACAATTTTTTTTTTCATAAAATTATATAAAAGTCTAAAGTTGTCATTGTATGCCGAAATTGTAAAACTAAAAAATTGTAAAACTAAATTGTAAGTGGTATATAACAAAAATATCACTTCAACATCAATATATGGAATTTATTTTAAATTATTGAATAATTAATTACTCGGCTTTGTCATCCCAATTGACGGACCATTCTTCATGTGTTATACCAGTACGGAACACTCTTCGGCAGTTTTCTCTGCAAAGTCAAAACGTGTTTGAAAAACTACGAATTAAAAAAGACTTAATAAAAAAGTGACACATTATACAAAAACAAGAACTAGCTAGAAATTAACTGAAAAACAAAAAAAAATGAGGATACTCTTTATAGTATTTTTATTTTGTATGTAATTTCTTTCCTTTCTAAAGACGAATGTATTTAAATTAATTTTGTAATACGTAAGTATAACTTCAATCGTAATATTTGAGCTGTTTCGAAGTATCATATCATTTAGTTGATAGTTGTATATATTGACCTAAAAGGGAAAATAATAACTTAACGACTTACTCTACGTCCTTGTTGATGGCACAAGATATAAATTGTCTGTTCATGAAGACGCTCGTATATAGGAAGGGTCCATGACAGCTGTGAGTTTTTGGGTCTATCTTGCAAGCTGATATTACACCGATAACTCTCTCCTTCCCTTGATATTTCACTACTAGAGGACCTCCATGATCGTTCTAGTATGGACAAAGAACACATATAATCGTATTCCATATAAAATAATGTAAATTTATTATTCAAATTACCTCACAAAATCCTCCCTGTTTGGTAGTCCGCCTTGCTGTATAGTCATCGGGATCTCGTAGGTGACGTCCAAGGTCTACACGAAAGTCTGTTCGATCATCGTTCAATTCATCGTCCATTCCTATACGTCTTGTCTCTACGTCGGTACAATTCGCGTATTTTTTCTGTGAATGAGTTTTTTGATTTTTAATCGTCTCACAAAAGTCATTTAACAAAAAATTCGACCAACTATAAGATAGAGACAGAACTATTAACTTATTCTACTATAAGGAAAATATATTATCAGAAAATCAAATTCTATTCCTACGATTTCTTAATAATACTGACATCGCATATCTCGCTGAGACGTTTCATCACGTCCTTGGTGCAGATCATATATTGTGTGATGATGCTCCTAAAACGCTGGGCCCACTTTTTAGCGCATTGCTCATTGTCCATGACGCAAACTTTAGCCTCTTGAAGGTATTTTGAGTTTGTTGGTATATGACCGTTTTGACGACGATAGACGCCCTTAAAAAATCATTTTATTAATCTTAGATAATTAAAATCGCTGTTCTAAAATATGCATATTTATAAAGTATTTTAAAATTACCTCTCTAAAGTTGTTACCGCTTCCCCAGCCAGCAATATAGCCTTTAGTTCCAGCCTTTTCAAGTTCGCGACTTATATTATTATAACAAACAAGATCGGTGGCAAACTCGCAATCTTTCTCTATGATTCCGAGCTTAAATGGCCTGTCTACTTTTACGATCGCAATATCGTTAGATGACCATTTAATACTGTCTTGGAAATCGAATTTATAATCTAAAAGAAAGACGGTTAGTAATTAACAAACGTCAAAAAACAGATATTAAAAGGTTTTGGATATTCAAGATTTTTTTCGAAGTTCCAAGTTACGATAAATTTAATTTTAATGAGTATGTTTTAATTAATCAAAGTTTAATTTATTAAACTTCTATTATTAAATGTTTGATTCAAGTAAAAACAATCATTATATAGGTACTACTAATTTATGGTCCAAATTTAAGGACTGCAACAACAAATAATTACATTTGACTGTACTTTCTAAATATGAATCTAAAAGCTTACTTTTAGGAATACATTTCCACACAACTTTCCGTCTGTGTTTGCAGACGCAGTCATCTGTTTTATAATCAAAGCTGTCAACGTATTTAGTCGTTCCAGACACTATATAGAAATGGTCCGCGTCTTCAACACAAGCTGCTGATGTTAGCACATAGTACTGATGCAATATGACGCCACCACATAACCAGCCGCGATATTTATGAGCTTTAGCTGATTCTTTTGTTAATTGAAGATAGACCTGGTTGAGATTTTATACTCAGTATATTTATATTTATTTATATTCAAATGGATAATATAGAGTGAAATAGTTTTTATATTCTAAATTTATTAAAGTTTGGTCAAATAAACAAAATACTTGAGTATAGGCTCAACATTTCTGTAATGTAACATTATAGAAAAGATTGAAACGAAAATTCGATGTTCAAATCTTTAAAGAACTTCTAGCTAATATTAGAAACGTATAATACATTAACGTAATTTGGTAATGTATGTATGAAAATGTTTTAACGATACAAGATATTTTTCTATTTGACTCTAGAATTCCCTAAATTATAGGGACTAGTTCAAGTTTCACTCTATTTATTTATTTTATTTGTATAGATTTATATTTAATTATCTTGTTTTAAGCAATTACATCTATTATCCTCATTCTTTTATGGAGCAACTACATTATCTTTGATTTAACTCTTACCATATAAGGTCTTTTCCCAGCAAGAACCCTTTTACTATACAAAATTCTTCTAGTATCGACATAAGTGGAGTTTTCATATTCCCAGCCTTCATCAGGTATTTCTTCTTTTAGTTCGCTCGTGCTATTACTACTTTCAACTTTATCCGTCACATTTGTTTTCAAAGTTGTTGGATTTGCTAAAGCTATATCTGATAAGAAAATATTATTATTAATAATTAGTATGATGATATTTTAAAATATTATAATATAGTATTTACCTATAACTATTAAAATTGAGACGAGCAAAATATTAATGATCGTCATTTTGATTGGATCGAACCAATCTGGAAAGACTCTCTTCGTTAATTTTTTAACTAAGGAACACAAATAATTTGGTCAATTTATTACTAGATTCGCTTCACTGATTTCAATTTTGATTGATTTAATTTATTATTTATTAGTACAATCGCAATTAATGTTTCCGATATCGAAATCTTAATATAATTGGAATTTACTTTTTATAATCTTATTATTAAGTATTACTTTTTTTCATATAAAATTAATATGAATATATAAGTAATTTTTTTCAACAATAGAAATATATAATTATTAATAAAAAATACATTTGTTATGTAAAATTTTAAGCGAGAATAGTTAAAATTCATAGGTTATTTACTTATGTCACCAAAATCCAAAATATTTTTTGACAATACTGAAGATTAAATAACTTTATATAACATTCTTAAACATTGTAACTTTTTCTTATATTTGATTTATAATGTTTAGGAAAATAAGAGAATGTGATTTATTGAATATATATCTTTATTAGGAACAATAAGTGATCAAGCTTTCTTGGTAGCATTAACTACTGAAGCTGGTTTCGCGTCATTTTCTGGTCTTAATATGAAGCCACTACCAGCGAAGACTTTGTCTGCTTCAGAATTCTCGTTCGCTCGTTGAACTATGTTTTGTACTTTCGCTTTACCAGGCCCGAGCTCATTCTTGGCTGGTCTAAAAAAAAATTCCAAAACATTAATTAATTTAATCAATAATTTTTGCATCTATAATGTAAGGTTTACCCGTCAGGATGATTTTTCCATGACAGTACTTTCTCGACGTGAGTAACACCAGATCTAAATTGTCGTCTACATTTTGGCCTGAAATAATAATGTTTTTACTAATAGTTCTGAGTTTTAAACCAACAATTATCTTTTATATATCATTTAACTAACTCAACATCTTTGTAGATAGCACATGAAATAAACTGTCTGTTTTTATAAATGCTCGTGTAAAGGAATGGACCATAGCATTTATTTGTTCTCTCTTTCACGAGACATGCCGAGATTATTCCGATAGCTACAGAGTTTACCCCTGTACCATAAACTAATGGGCCACCATGATCGTTCTGTTGACAAAACATGAAATATATGTAGATATAATGAGACTGAAATGACAAAAATATTATTTGGCGTTCATAATCGTAGCATTCTACCTCACAGAATCCACCATCAGCTTGTGATGTAAATCGTCTGCTATCATTATGATATGCTGAGTGCATTGAAAGATTTGTAGGAACTTTGTCCTTTTTCTGGATTCTTGTATCTCGTCTGGCATCGTCTTCGTCGGAGTAGCTTATATCTTGACAGTCTACGTACTTTTCCTTTAAAAAATAGTATTTTTTTAATATATCCTTCAAATTATTGTTAAAATTTAAGGTAACAATATCATACATTACAAATTTCAGACATCGTCTGTCCTATATCTTTGGTACAGATCATGTAGTTCTCAATGATGTTATGGTATCTCGCTCCCCATCTTCGTTTGCATCTGTTCTTGGGTATTATTTCCACGTGAGTTTCTAGAAGATTCTGCTGATTGTCCTTTCTTCTATTTACCCACTGTTAAGAAAAGTCCCATAACAATAAAGATATAGCGTATACAATGTATTTATTATTTGAAGTTTTATCTTACATCGTTATATCTCGATGTGGTTCCCCATCCAGCGATAGATACAACAGTTCCAGGATTTTCTAACGTTTGACTTTGGTTATTATAACAAATAGGTTTAGGTACAAAGTCGCATCCCCTGACCCGTCTACTAAAGTCAAACCCATCTTCTATTTTCACAACAGCGATGTCGTTATTCATCCACCTAATATTGTCGTTTTCGTGACCATCGAAGACATAATCTAAAAAAACCCGATTCATGTAAAAGTATTCTAATGAAAATTTCAATATTAAACGAACATACTTTTCGGTACGCATTTCCAAATAGCTTTCTTTGCACCGTTTTTGATGCAAGGATTATTATATCTGTCATCTTCATCTGAATATCTGAAACATTAAAGCATAAAACAGTTTTCATTACTATATTTTGTTAAAGTTTTGAATACACTTGTAACTTTTCCGTACTTATACGTTCCGGATACAACATAAAAATGTTCAGCATCTTCAATACATGCGGCTGATGTTAAGATGTACTCTTCATGAATGATCACACCTCCACATAACCAAGATCTATAATTTTGTGTCTTCTTGCTATTCCTTGGTAATTTTAGATATACCTGAAAAGAAAGATTTTACATTTAACTTGATTTTTGATTGGCCAGTCATATTTTCAGTCATATTTAGACAATTTTCTAATGTACTACTTTTAATACTAATAATTTGAATGTACTGATAGGTATTATGACATAATATGTTTCGTTTTAGTCCAAATCACTTGCATTCTAGTTTTAAGGACAAAGCTACATTCTCTAAGTTAATAATAAAAGTATCTTCTATTACCATGTACGGTCTACCGTCAGTAACTTCGTCTCCATTTATAATTCTTCGAGTTTCATTGTCTTTAAGTAAATTCTCAACTACTCGTGGTATGTGAGTCGCTATTTCAATTGCGTCTGTATCTAGAACTAGGAAAATATGAAATTTTAATGTAGTTTCCATGTAGTTTACTGAGGCTTACAGAAAGTACATGGAACATTTTAAATTTATATGTCAATCAAAGCTTATATTTCTAGATTTTTTAAGATGTAAAGTTCATTGGTTTGTAGAGTCTTTAACAATAAATGAACATGTTACTTTTAGTGTCATGAGTAGGTACTGATACCGGCTCAAAATATTTATCAATTAATAATAAAACTCTAACATATTACATTGACAAAAACTACATATAAAGTATTAGTAACTAGTGCATCTTTTATCTATCAAATTATAAAATATCTTACCGAGGACAAATAAAATTTTAAAAACAGTGAAATAAAAGAGCTTCATTTCTATAACACCTTTTATGACGCGGACAATGTAGTAAAGAAAGAAATTTTAATTATACGCTTTTGTTTATTATTTGCCTTCTCAATAATAATAATAATAATTGAAAATGAATTACGTATGAATGAATTTTATGAATGAAATTCAATTATTTTCTTATCCGGCATATTTTTTACAATTAATGACTGAATCACGAGATGGTATACTCTGTTACAAAGATTAGTTTACACTTCAATATAATATCTTTCCTAGCATTTTTTTATTTAATCTATACTCGAATAAATATTCCTATTAAAAAAACCATTGTTCCCAAACTTGTAGTAGAATTGAAGGAAATAAATTGTTTTTTTGATTCAATTACATAGTTTTAATAATATTATAAACTTGTCATGCCTTCGATTCAGACAAAATCGCCGTTCGCAATGAATATTTACAATAAAGTTTTTAGTCTAGATTATTTCTTGAAATTAAATAGCATATCCTTAAATCTATTTTTAGGCATTGCTCTATATTTTCGGAAGAAACTTACTTCAGTTAATTCGTTTTCTAATAATCCGAGGATGATTATTATTATTAATAAAGAAAAAATATATGAGTAAATATTCAAATAGTTTTTAGGTATTCCAAAATTAATATTGCATTTGCTACCTCTGAAATCGTTAGGATATTTGTAGATTTATAATATTTAACCCACAAGAAGAGTTTGCTTTTCAAATTATTTACCCAGCACAAAGACAGTATACCGATATCTTAACCACAAAGTAAAGAAAAGGAGTATTTATGTTGACGTCTTTATATGTGTGTGTCTCTAGGACTATAGCTCCCAAACTAGGTTTCAAAGCGGTTTTTATAGTTAAAGGCGGTCTCGTTTGTCCAGCAGTGTAAGAGGATCAACTCTTTTTCATAATCATGTCATACACATTTAGCATAAAATTACTCGATCTAATGCTTCATAAATAACAATATAGTAAATAACAATAAATTCGTTGTGGGTTTTTGAAATTAAATCAAAATGTTTTATTATTGAAAGTCTGTTTGACTAAGGTTCAATATTATTGTTTGGTAACTTTTTAAATGAAAATAAAAACATTTTATTGTTTTTTTTTTATTTCAGTTATCGTCTGGTTGTATTAGTATTTTCCAATCTTTTATCGAATTCTTCACTCTCTTCAAACGCTCTTAATACGACACCGCCATGTTTAATAACTTTGTCTAAAGGCGTATTATGTTCAGTTCTGTTAGACTTTAACGTATTATTTTTGATTTTCTCTTCTTCTGTACGCCTCATTTTTGATATTTCGTTTTTGGCTGGGCTGGAATATATAAATGAATATAAACGTTTAAAAATATATGAGTTTCATTTAAATATTTAAAAAAAGTAACTACCCATCAGGATGATCAGCCCAACTTATGTGCTCTTCAACGTGAGTGTCGCTAGCTCTAAATAGTTTTGTGCAGTCACCTCTGAAATAAATATGAAAAATTTATCCAAACCAACTTCTTCTAAAATGCAAAAAAAATTCTTCAAACAAAACTGAATTGATTGCCAAAAAATTAAAAATACGTACGCAATATCCTTGTAAATGGCGCAGTTTATGAGCATGCGGTTCTTGTAGACGCTGGTATACAAGTAAGGTCCATAGCATTTGTTGGTCCGTTCTTTGACAAGGCAAGCTGATATGATGCCTATGACTATTGCACTGGAACCCTGCCCATAAACTAATGGGCCGCCGTGGTCGTTCTGTTTATGATGGTTATTTAGTTATAATTAAATATGAATAGAGCGAAAGGAAGAACGTAAAAATGTTGGTCTCCATTTGTAGAATTTACATTTATTACTAAAACTTTACCTTTCTTTTTGACACTCTTCTGAATTCATACTCTTTGTTAGGTTTTTTTTATTCCTCTACTAAATATTTTATGATTTCATACAGTACCAAGAAAATAACTTTCATTTACAATTAGGTGTTTGCTAATAATATTCAGATAATGTCTTTTACCTCACAAAATCCTCCACTCGCGGCCTCTTGTCGTCTCCCTGATTCGTTATGAAAAGCAGAGTGAAGTCTCAACTCACTCGGATCAACTCTTCGTGATTCTTCCATAGAATACATTATGTCTGTACACTCAACATATTTCTCCTTATCGTGCAAAAAAATGGGATATTAATTTTTTTTGCTAACAGTTCTCTAAACCGACTTAAATGTGACAATATTATATATGGTGTATAAACATAGGTATTACTTTGTATTGGTCATATTTGTCAAGCAGAGATGATTTACCATTTATCAAGTACATTTTGTTCACTTTAGGACAAATGAAGAATAATGTATGTCTGTTTCTTTGTCGGAAGTATAACCTAAATTACAACTTACGTTACAAACTTCGCTTAGCTCTGGTATGGTGTCTCTAGAGCAGATCATATAATTATCTATAATACTGTGGTATCGAGGACCCCATTGACGCTTACAATTGTTCTTAGTTATAATAACAACATCTGCCTCTAATAGATCTTGCGTTGTCGACGAACCTCCTTTGTTAACCCACTAGAATTACATTAAGTTACCTAAGTAAATTATTACCAACAGAAAATTAGACATACTAAGTTTTTGCGAACAAAACACAAAGAGAAATCAAAAATTTGTATGGAAATGGAAGATATACATCATTGTATTTATCAGTGCTGCCCCATCCGGCTATTGAAGCCACATTCCCTGGTTCTTCATAGCGACTAGTTTGATTGTTGTAACATATCGGTCGAGGAACGAAGTCGCATCCTCTCACACGACGATTAAAGTCAAACTCGTCTTCAACTTTGACTATCGCTATGTCGTTGTTCATCCAACGTATATTGTCGTTCTCATGGCCATCGAACACGTAGTCTGTGTCATAAAAAAAGTTTTTTATATAGCACATATACGTTAGCCTCAGTAAAATTGTACATACTTAGATTAATTTTAAGGACTACTAATTTAGGGCCCATAGAGTACTGTTATTATGTCGAGAGGATAGTTTTTATAGCTTATCTTCGTGATTTTTACTTACTTCTTGGAATACATTTCCAAATAGCCTTCTTTGCGCCATTTTTGAGACAGATATTATTAAAACGATCGTCTTCATCGTTGTGCCTGGCAAATAAATTAATATTTGATTCCTTACTCATGCATAATTTTATTATATGTATTACCTGTATGTGCCAGATACAACATAGAAATGTTTTGCGTCTTCTATACAAGCGGCAGATGTTAGAATATATTGCTCATGTATAATCACACCACCACATAACCAATGACGATAGTTCTTGTATTTGGGATTATTTGACGGTAGTTTTAAATAAACCTAGAATGATTAAGATTCTCATAGTTTTATGGGCAGTTTTTTGGATTATATTAAAATTTATTGTTTGAAGAGTTATATTAATTTAAGTCATACCATATATGGTCTATTATTATGAGATTCCACTCCTGCTATGATTCTTCTAGATCCATTTAAATGAGCTCTTATTTCACTTATATTAGTTTTGTGTAAAACTTTCTGCACGTCCAATGGGATTGTTGTTACTACATCGATTGAATTAACTACTACAAAAAGAATTGAGATGAATTGAAATGAATAAAATAAGAAAGAAATATATATAAAAGAGAATTGATGAAATTAAAGCTAGGGCAAGGCATTAAATAATTTAAAGATATTTGTGTGCATGATAAACTGCTATAAATGTTAGATTTAGGGACAAACTATTTTGATAAACATTTACATATTGTATATATATAATTATTACTTAGTATTACATGCAACTAAATTCTTTTCCACAAACTATAACTCCGACTTAAGACATACACATAAATTGTCAATACATACCAACGGTGGAATATAACAAAATATATATTGAATAAAAAAATGTACAACAAATGTGTAACTTCATGACTATTTGTATTGTAAAAGACCGGAGTCATATTGTAATGATAACTTTTAATTGTAAGTCACGGTTTGTGAACAGTAATTGATTTGCATTGTATAGCACGTGTATATTTAAATCGTGAATTTGTTTAACTAATTGATTTTAATTTCGTATATAATATTTGTTTTTATAAATTTCTCAGTTCATAATACATAGAAACTTAATTTTGTATGTTATTTTTAATTATTTATCTATTGTTTCGAAAAGGCTTATATTCGTTCATTAAGGTATTATTTAAGGCAGAAAGAATCGTAACAAATTCTTTGCTATTCAGGAATCCAACATTTGATATTTATCAATGAAATATATTTTTGGTATATATTAAATGAAACTAAATATTTCTAATACTTTTTAGGACTTTATTTTATTTATATATTATTTCAACGAAATGTCCTTGCTTGTTTCTTAATCGTTGTCAATCTTGATTTTGATGGTTTGATGTTCTTTTGTTTTTGGGTGTTCTTACTAGCAGATGAGACTTCACTCTTCGCTGGACTGAAAGGATTATTTAAATTAATGAAATATACCAAAATCGTTACAAAAAGTAATCTTAGTATATTTTTTACCCATCAGGATGAGTCCTCCAGCTAAGCTTTGTTTCTACTAAAGGTGTTTTCAACGATCTCAATATTCTTCGGCAGCTAGACCTTTGTTTAAAATTAAACCTAAGTTTAGATTAAAATATGTATGACATAGGTTTTTCATTATAAATTATGTAAGAAACTGTAAAATATTGTATGTAATTATTTATTCAATGGTAAAAGGTTTCAATCTTTAAGGACGTCTTATGTTTTGTTCCATGTATCTGTACTGTCATAGTGACAATATTTCAGTGAAAGGGAAATGAACATAGAAATTCATCTTAGTATAAAATATACTTTCTGCGAATTGTGAAGTTTTTGTATGTTATGTGGACATTTATTAGGCACTAAATTCTCATCATTCATTCACTGTAGCAACAATTATTTTTTTGTATACCTTCTATGTCAAAATGTTACATGATTCGAGTAAAGTCAAAGATAAATTTCAAACTTAAATAAGAAAAACCTATTTTATTCTTAATTGCTTGATAAATATAGTAAGAGAATCTTTATCAATCACCCTTGATCCTTATCAATAGCGCAGCTGATAACGTGTCTGTTTTTCCAGACACTGGTGTAAAGGAATGGTCCGTAACACTTCTGTGTTATGTTGGCTGACATACAAGCTGATATGACACCGATAACCACAGAGCCTTTCCCGTGACCGACAACTAGAGGCCCGCCGTGATCATTCTATAATATACAATAGATACATCAACAATTTCTATACATGGACTATTATACCTAATGGAATATCACATATTAGGCATATAGTCCAATATGAGAAATAAGTAAATAAATTAGTAAGAAATGACGTAACATTTTTGGGTTAAAGTATTGGATTGACTACTTTTCTAAGATTTAAATGATGATCCTGTATAATCATCATGGTAATGTGTTCGTATCTATGAAATATTTTTGTAGTTATATTGCGTTGAAATATCAATATTATGAATTTCAATTAGACTTTATTATAATGATGTGAATTTTGAAATAGGATCAGGTGTAAAAATTATCTGAAAAAACTGACTGTGTAAGGAATCTACATACACATATATACCATTTAAAAGATAATGTTTAAACAGCAATATTGGTTAATATGAAAACGTTTTAAACTTTATTAATTACTTAAACACAATTCTTCTATTTCCTATTCTAATACTCACTCATTACCCTAATAACTAACTAATTAAGATGTATTTTTTATATCTACAACACTAGAATAGATCAAGCAACTTTTTAATAAGAATCCTTTAGTTTTGAAAACTCAAACCTATGATTATATGTATATTTATTATATTACCTCACAGAATCCACCAGATATTATTTGAGATCGTCTCGTCTCCATATGTTTAGCTGAGTGTACTCTCAAATTCTCCGGCTTCAAAACATATCTTCTTGCATCAGTATCGCTTTCCTTGGAGTAAACTAGTTCTTTGCAATTAATTTCTTGTTCCTATAATAATTTAAATCACCTATTTATTTCTTACATATAATTATTATTTAACTGTTTCAATGACAGCTTAATTTTAATTATTATAATCAGAATAATAAAACTATTTTGATACATATATAAATCAGATAATCGTAAGTAAGCAATAACTAGAAAACTTTTTGCTTATGACTAAAAAAATTACACAAGAAATTGATTTAGGTCTACATCTATCTTTTCCAGTTTATCTACGACTATATTTTCCACTTTTTCTACGACTATATTTTTTTTACTCCACTTTTTTTTACTCTCTTTCAAATTTGGTTAGGTATAGAGAGGAGCTTGGACAGTGGAGGTGAGCGTATAACGCGCGTTAGATAGGACCCCTTAAACCTACACCTGGGTCGCAAGTCACAGTCACTGTTGAAGCTCCTCCCCCTGCAACGATGGACCCGGCACCCGCACGGTGAATACATTGAATGATAAGAGGTTTCGTCTCATACCCTACCTTATATATATATCTTCGTACCTTACACATGGTGTTCATAGCGTCAGAATCAACCCCATCCTTCGCACACACCATGTTTCCATCAATGATGTAGTGGTACCTCTCTGGCCAGCCAGCTTTACACTTTTGTTTCGATATCAATACAACATCAGTTTCTAGTAACTCCGGTGAGTTCATGGTCGATCTTCCAAAATTCTTATTAATGATATGAAATAATTAACATGAGAATTAAAATGCTTATATTGTATTATTTGGTTCTAGAACTTGGATAGTTCATACGAAAACGAATTAAAAATATTAAATTAAGATCTTACTTAATATCCAAATCACTGAATTCTATTTGAAATATTCAAAATTGAGGTATAATAACATATATGTTCATATATTTATTTTTTCTTTTTTCATGCAATATAAAGCCAATTAATAATTCTGTATACTTCATCTACTTCGTAAATTCTCAAACTACATCCTACCATAATATTATAATTGCGAAAGTTTGTGAGTGTGTGTGTATGTTTGTTACTTCTTCACGCTCCAACGGCTGATTCGATTTTGATAAAATTTTGTATACAGGAAGCTGATGTCTAGGAATAACATATAGGCTACT
Source organism: Danaus chrysippus (assembly GCA_916720795.1). Lineage (NCBI taxonomy): Eukaryota > Metazoa > Arthropoda > Insecta > Lepidoptera > Nymphalidae > Danaus > Danaus chrysippus. The sequence continues at coordinate 3,765,122 of CAKASE010000062.1, forward strand.
TTACATCCCGGAAATCCGCGTGTAACAACGCGGGGCGCAGCTAGTTTCATAATAGATATAGCTATCTATATTAATGGTTAAACATTCTTACATCCCCGAATCTTTCCACAGAGCCCCATCCAGCTATAGATGCTACAGTCCCCGCCGCCTCTAGTTCTTCAGATTGGTTATTGAAAGCTATTAATTTCGGTATAAAGTCACAACCACGTATTCGTCTATTGAAATTAAAGTCCTCTTCAACTTTAACAACAGCTATGTCATTTACCATCCAACGAATGTTCTCGAATTCTTTACCGTCGAAAACGTAATCTGATTTTAATATAAGAAAATAATATTATTATTTTAAAATTAATGCTTATTATATAACGTGTTGTGGATTTTAAAATAAAATGAAAAATATTTGTAGTTCAAGGATTATGTTTCATTTAAATGAATCCGCGCAATAAATGTATCTACAATACATATGTTTTGTAAATGTAAAGTATAAATAGATTTACATATATTTATAACAAAGTAGTACTGACATTAACTATATATCACCAGTAGATTAAAAACCTATGTATATTAAGTGATGTTAAAAACCTTACCTTTTGGTACACATTTCCACACAGCTTTCTTCGCGCCATATTTAATACAATCGTTTGACATGTCTAACGGTATCCATCTAAAGATTAAATTAATTTGATAATAATTAAATAAAAATGGAACACGTTATAGTAATACTTATAAAATTGTATATAAGAATAAAAATGAGACCAATAATTAATGGAATGAACGAATTCATTTGGAATATTCGAATAATATCATTCATTCCAAATCAAAATGATTCTCATATTACCTGTGTGTTCCTGATATAACGTAAAAATGCTGTACATCTTCAATACAAGCGGCTGAAGTGAGGACATATTGAGCGCTAATTATAACACCGCCACATAACCAATTGGAGTTTATAAGTTGCTTCGCGACTGTACCAGCAGGTCGGAGGTAGACCTACAGTTAATATTTGGTCTCATATCCTTAGTAATGTGAAGTACGAATCAAAGGAACGAAATAAATATAATAAAGAAATTAGTGACAAAAAGAAGTTAGGAAAATGCTTTAAATGAATATAAAGTTATGAGATAATTCTATTTAAATTTAAATATAAGTATATCACAGTCTCTTTCAAAGTTTTTCTTTAACAATATCTTCATACATATATTTATAAAAGGATTATAATGGATATACTATAAAACTGAACGTGATTAAGTCATCCGAACTTATTCAAAGAGTAATGAGATCTAAGATTTTAGCGATACTCATTTAAATTAAACTAATATTTTCGGATTTACTACGCGTTTTTATTTTTGACTATAACTACATACTCCGGACGTTTCGGCTAATTTACAGAAACCGTGATCAAGGGCATATCTCGTCTGCCGAAAATATTAGTTTCATTCATTCTAAGAGTGTTAATAATCAAAACATTTTTAAATCAATATTTCGTTTATAATCTTTTAATAAATGTAACACACCATATAAGGTCTCGTGTCATCAACTTCTTCTCCTCTTAATATTCTTCGTGTTTCATTCAATAATTTGTTCCTCCCTAATATTCTTATCTGAGCTGATTGTGAAATTTATTTTAATTATTTATCAATGAAAGTTATTTATCAATGATAATTTATATCATACCTTCTCCAGTGCAAAAGTAAATCGCGATGAAAACAATTGAATGCTTCATACTTTTTATTCTCAGCAACAGTTGACGAATAAAGATTTTTATTTCACGAGTGAATTCACTTCATTATTGATGTTAATAGAAACGTACCACTCGGTCTATCAATAATTTTAATGTGTTATTTTTCGTCTCATACAAATTAAATAATAAAAGTTGTAGCTATTTTTTTGTTTTAATTAATGTAGAATATTTTATATAATATTTAAGTACTTTAAAAATTAAAAAAAGCGATTTTTTTCTGATACTAATAAATTGAATTAATGTGTTTGTAGAACAAATCATACACTTCGATAACTTTTAAGGATGTATGTTTATGCTATTCGCTCATAGATGGCAGCATTTTATACTTTATACAGTTAATAACTATTGAATAATAGATGGCGCTGAGAATTTGATTCGTAAAGCTTTCATGTTTTCTTACCAACGCGTTTGTTTATATATTCACAAGAATAAAAGGGTTCTAATATCTGAAATTTGTTACGAAAATAAAATTATTGATTAATTACTACAACTTTTTAAACCACCTATTTAATTTTTAAATTTGGTTTATTATCTTATACATTATTTTGTATTGATGAAATGATTTTCAGATTACACTGAAGTCGTTATACTAATTCTTATCAATTGATTATAATGAGAGTTTTGAAGGAATAAAACTA